>CM033646.1:70212098-70667845 GCA_019512145.1 Engystomops pustulosus
ACATTAAACCTCATTTGCCAAGTGGATGACCAAACATTCAGTTTGTCTAAGTCACCCTGCAGCCTATGAACATCCTCCATAGACTGTATTACACTACACAGTTTGGTGTCATCTGCAAAAATAGACACAGTGCTATTAATTCCTACCTCTATATCATTAATAAATATATTAAATAGTAGTGGGCAAAGCACAGAACCCTGAGGTACACCACTTGATAAAAAGGGATAGGGGAATTGGGTTTCTATTCAGTTCCTCTAGGCTTCAGTGGTTCTGTCCAGCCCCTTAGTCTGTTCTATTTACCATAAGCACCTACTCCAGTCCTTCATATATCACAGGAATAACATACAACCCTCGCAGGTACTTATATACAAAAAGACTTTACTAACAACATACATGTGACAAAGTAACTACATAAAATACAATACAAAATACATCGAAAACACAACTACACACAAACCTCTTGTCCTGACCCCTTCCGGACCGAGTAATGTGTATGTATATACAATATAATCTACTACTACAGCAGCTCCTGGATATACCCTGAAGCAGGAGTCACATCCAGTACCTGACCATATACATGTACATTTCCTGCATATGGCCAGTCAGTCCCATGTATATAGCCAGCCAGCCCCAGTTTAAAGGCAGCCAGTCCCCTGTATATAGCCAGCCTGCCCAAGTATATAGCCAGCCAGCACCTTGTATATAGCCAGCCAGTCCCCTGTATGTAGCCAGCCAGTCCCCTTTATATAGCCATCCTCTGTGGAAAATTGTACCACTATCAAGAAAAAAGCAGCTGCGCTATTCAATACAAATGGCAGCTCTGGCATCCAATCACAGGAATTTACCATTTTAAAGGGTAGATGGGAAAGACTTCTTGAAAAAGAAACCAAAATTTGGTGGGATGCAGAGACTCTGTCTTCTTATTCACAAAAGAAAATGATCCCACGAGGCTTACGTATTAAAAAAGCACCCACTACAATATACTCGGATATTTTCCAATAGAAATGGAATGAGACACTGAGCGATTGCTCGGAAAAATTAATGGCTTTAATCATCACGGAAGAAAGCAAAGTTTTGGATTCTATTCGACTTGAGACAGAGGAAATAAAAAAACAACTTCTAGCTCTCTCTACTAAAGAAGACCTCATGGCTCTAGAGGAGGATACAAAAATTTCAGCTATTGAAAACAGCATAATGGAAACGAAAAAAAGGAAATTTGATCGTGACCTTCTAGATTACAAATATAATGAGGTCTACACATGGAAATTACATCGACAGGAGAGGAGCTCCACCCCGAGATCCATTCTTAAAAAAAGTAGACACAGGAGACACACAAATCCCCAAAAAAGTGGTCCACCTCCTCATGTCAGCTTTTCAGAAACGGAGGACTCTCACAACAGCTCCTCATCCTGCCCCTCAGATGATGCGTCAGATTCAATAGCAGTTACGAATAGAAATCCATCAAAAAACGAGGCAGGAGGGGGGGCAGGAAACACAGGTCCCGAAAAAGGGAAAGACAAAATGAAAACCCGTCAGGGGGTAACAAAAAAACGGTAACAGAGTCTTCAGTGATTAACCTATCAAGCTTCATCATCACGGAACAACAGATTAAAGTCTTAAATAAGGGACTCAATTTTTCTCCATCTACGGACTTTGACCTATATAGGACGTTATTGGATGTTAATAAATTTGTTCGAAACCTTATGGTCAAATTGCATTTCAAAGATGGAGTGGACGAATCCTCGTCCAATTCATTGTCTTCTGACACTGGTAACAACCCGTCTGATTATAATCCACCAGAATTTAATTTTGTCAATTTTTTAGACCAGGCGGGGGTTCTCAGTCTCAGAAGTCTGGAGATGGAATCTCATGAAGTTGATGATAGACCTCTAAAAAATCCTCAAATACATAACCCTACATTTTATCCAGTTATGTCTAGACGAGATTGCATGGACAAATTTCAGGATCTAGTAGAAAAAGAATTGAATACTCTTAAGATGCAATGCAATACCACACGATCCAAGTCCAATATCACCCACTCAGGAAAAAGGGCTCTACAAGAGTTAAAAAATAATTCTGACTTGGTGATAAGAAATGCGGATAAGAGGGGAGCCATAGTACTATTAAATGCCTCCTTATACAAAAAACTAAATGAAGATCTTCTGAATAATCCACTCACTTACCGCAAACTCTCTATAGACCCTACATCCAGTTGCCAAAAAAATCTATCTAAACTTCTGGATGAAGGCTTAGCATTGGGGGTTATAGATCAGAAACATAAAGATTTTTTGTATAACAAATTCCCAGTCATGCCTGTCTTCCATTCGCTCCCCAAGGTACACAAAGGGATTTTCCCTCCCCCCTGTCGACCCATTGTTGCGGGTATTGGCAGCCTTGGGGAGCGCCTGGGAGACTGGCTTGACAATTATTTACAGCCTTTGACCATGATCACACCGACATTTTTAAGAGATACGAAACATCTACTTCAGATAGTTGATAAAATGGAATGGAGAGAGGGTTTAAGTTGGACATCATGCGATGTAGTTGCTCTTTATTCCTCGATTCCTCATGAATTAGCAATAGTTTATCTTTCCAAACATCTGGATGAGTTCAGTACGTATTCCCCACAATTGAAGGAGTTCATTATTATGACTACCCATTTTCTTCTTCAAAATAACTTTTTTTATGTTTGATTCCCAGTTTTATTTGCAAGTGGAGGGGGCTCCTATGGGAGCAAAATTTTCCCCCTCCCTTGCTAATATTTTCATGATTCAATGGGAGATTAACCCCTTAACGCTCTGCGCCGTAGCTCTACGGCGCAGAGCAAATGAGACAACAACAGAACCTTTTACATTTACTACACTTGTAACTTCAACTGAACCTCCCACTACTCCTACAATACCAGTTACAACTGAGCTGCCTACAACTACCACATTACCCATGGCAACTGAAACTTCAACATCTACAGTAACTGAAACAGCTGCTACTACAAGTACCACAAGAAACGCGGATGTTGGTGGTATTTTAAATACAGGACCTACCCTTGTTCTTCCAGGCAATGTTGCAGCTAATGAACAAGAAGATAAAGATTGTAAGTACATTATTTTTCAGATGAAGTATGTTTATATTTTGTTTATGCCTCCTTGAGAACTTTAACAAGTAGTAGCCATTGAACGTCAGTTCCCATCACCTGTAGGTGTTTAATGGCTGCTGCTAAAGCTATCAGTAGGGGGATCAGTACTAATAGACATTAGTGGTAATCCAGACCAGGTGAAGGTACTGAATACTTTTGCTTCAGCTAACATAATGTACGTTCTGAAAAATAACTTATTTAGGATTTGGGATAAGAGGTTCTACACTTAAAGGGAGGCGAAGAACATTCACAATGGTCCTTACTTCTCCCAGCACTTTGCCTTTGATGAAAAGTTCAGTGCATTTGTTCCAGCTTAAATCTGTCTCCTCCCACCAGTAAAATCATTCACCAAACTTTCTCTGTCTATGTTGGCTCTCCGTGTTTCTCCGCCCTCCACCGCTTGGCCCCGCCCATCACTGGGTGTATGAAATGGTGACAATATCTGTAGTTTTCCACACAGTGTACACTATTAAATTCACCATGCAGTGGGAGGGACAGCATTCTGACAAAGACAGGAAGTGGACAGAAAGGTGACTTCCTGTCTGTAAGGGTCAAGATATATAGAGACACTGAGCTGTTAATCAAAGGAAGGAGGTGTGGTTTACTGGCAGTCTGGAGCAAACATGACTGTTATTTTCAGAATTTGACACATCTAAACTCATTTGCATATCAAAAACTGCTAGTAGTGATAGGGGGAGGACATTTAACCTTTTATCAGCCAATATTACTGGTGTGAGGGGTAAAATTCTGGTGACAGGTCTTCTTTAATATAATTCCTGGTATATGTGTAGGTTACAGGGTTTTTTGACTTGGTTAAAACCTTAAAGGGGTATTCTCATCTGGGCACTTACATTCAGTTTCATTTGTCTGCCATATATAAACATTTCTTCAATTGGATATTATTAAAAAAAATGTTCCTGTGTGAAGATAATTTCTCATAAATGTAGCCATGTTGTCCCTTAGAAACGAGATAGCTTCCTCGGATACGGCCACCTCTGATGTAGTGAGTGCACAAAGAAACAAAAGGTTATTGTATATAAAATGTCTGGGAGTTACTACATGTCGCACAGCCGTCCTGTGGTAATGAACGCTGAATCCTGGTGGTCCGGCAGGACTCTATAGCGCAAGTCTGGCCACCGCTGCCAGAGTATGACGTGGTCGTATCCGAGGAAAGTATCTCGTTTCTAAGGGACAGAATAACTACATTTATGAGAAATTATCTTCACACAGGAACATTTTTTTTTAATAACATCCAATTGAAGAAATGTTTACATATGGCAAATGAATTTAATTAAATGTAAATGCCCAGATGGGAATACCCCTTTAAGGACAAATCTTGGCCTTCAAGACAGGATGTTTATTTTTCTTTGCCTTCTATTTTATATATGTTATTTTTTTTTATCACTGTAACTGTTACAGGGCTGGTGTTTTTAAGGGGTAGTTGTCAGTTACTTACTAATTTTTTGTGGTGGTGAAAGGGTTAAAAAACATATTATATTGATCATTTTTAAATTTTCTCAACGCACCTTACTGTATAAAACGTACATTACCAGGATCAGCAGTATGATTCCGGCATATTTCTCTATAGACAGAGCTTAGTAAGGACTTTTCTTTTTTTGTGGTATGAGAAGTAATTTTAGTCGTTTTTTACATCACTTTTTGTCTGCCACAGGTTTATATATATGGCATCCAACAATGTGAGCTGGGGCATGTCTTTTAACCCCTTAACGCTCTGCGCCGTAGCTCTACGGCACAGAGGTATAAGGGAAGTATGAAGAGGGCTCACGGGCTGAGTCCTCTTCATACAGAGGTGGGGGTTTTTGCATTTTGCACAAAACCCCCACCACTAATAACCGCGGTCGGTGCTTGCACCGATCGCGGCTATTAACCCCCGGCGGCGTTTAAAAGACGGCGGCGCGTGGGCGCCGCCATCTTTTTTTCGATCGCCACGCCCCCGAACGTCATCGGGGGGCGGCGATCAGTTGCCATGGTAGCCTCGTGTCTTCTTTTGACACGAGGCTATCTGGCAGCTGCATATTCGTTACAATGAGCCAGTGGCTCATTGTAATGAATGTGCTGCAAAAATGCCATATATTGCAATACAGAAGTATTGCAGTATATGGTAGCAACGATCTGACCATCTAGGGTTAATGTACCCTAGATGGTCTAAAAGATAGTGAAAAAAAAAAGAAAAAAAAAAGTTTAAAAAATAAAAAAAATTAATAAAATATTAAAAGTTCAAATCACCCCCCTTTCCCTAGAACGGATATAAAACATAACAAACAGTAAAAATCACAGACATATTAGGTATCGCCGCGTCCCAAAATGCCCGATCTATCAAAATATAAAAACGGTTACGGCCGGCGGTGACCTCCGAGGTGGGAAATGGCGCCCAAATGTCCGAAATGCGACTTTTACACCTTTTTACATAACATAAAAAATGAAATAAAAAATGATCAAAATGTCGCACAGACCTCAAAACGGTAGCAATGAAAACGTCGCCTCATTTCGCAAAAAATGACCCCTCACACATCTCCGTGCGCCAAAGTATGAAAAAGTTAATAGCGTCAGAAGATGGCAAAAAATTTTTTTTCTTTTTTGTACACATTCGTTTAATTTTTGAAAATGTATTAAAACACAATAAAACCTGTATAAATTTGGTATCACCGTGATCGCACCGAACCAAAGAATAAAGTAGGCATGTTATTTGGAGCGAAGAGTGAAAGTCGTAAAAACTGAGCCCACAAGAACGTGACGCACGTGCGTTTTTTTTTCAATTTTTCCACATTTGGAATTTTTTTTCAGCTTCGCAGTACACGGCATGTTAAAATAAATAACATTACGGGAAAGTAAAATTTGTTACGCACAAAATAAGCCCTCACACAGGTCTGTACACGGAAAAATGAAAAAGTTATGGATTTTTGAAGTTGGAGAGCGAGAAATGAGGCGAAAAACCCTCCGTCCTTAAGGGGTTAAATATCCCAGATATAAAATGGTTGTCATACAGTCAAACATACAAGTAATTGAAGTGTAGGTTGTATATGTGTAGGTGATATAGAGCTTGAGACATACATTGACCCTATGGTAGCTGTACAAAGCAGAATATTACACCCAGAGATTATGGTATGAAAGTTACCATCAAAGATTCTTAGTGGCTGCAGAGCTGAAATTTTATCTTTTTATCAGTATTTGAAGAATTACATGACACCCAGTGATTTATGAGATGATTATTTCTCATCTTATTGGAGAATGTTAATTACTGTCATCTTCATGATATGGATTATTCTTAATTACAGTGCCATACTGGGGCATCATCCTAATTGCATTTGCCGCCCTAATTGGTTTCGCCTTTCTAGCAGCAATGCTTTATGGGGTAAGTACTTGTTTTATCGTACATGTAACGTCTAAAATACTATATTTATGTGTTTGATTGCTACAAATCTGTTATTTTATGCCGTGTTAATAAACTTCTGGTTGGATATTCTATGTAACATTGAGCTGGTATATTATATAATGCTACGTAATGTTTTGTAACAGTAGTGAGAAGGAAAGGGGCTTAACTACAGTGGTAGCAGCCATAGCAGCCACTATGGGGCCCGCAGTAGCAGAGGGCCCTGTCATCCTACCTGACATACTAAAGAGTGGAGAATGTGCACCATTATATACATATTATGCTACATATACCTATTATGGCATGTACAGCATAACATGTATATAACACATATGTGATGTATATATGCTCTACATGTGTGTATAAATGTGTGACTTGTAACTTGCATGTCTCAGTATACAAATATGTATATTTCTTAAGTGAGTAGGGGGTGGGGCCTTCAGAAGCCTGCTATGGGGCCCTGCAGAAGCCTGCTATGGGGCCCTGCTTCTCCTGGTTACGCCACGGGAGAAGGAATTGCAGTAGCCTCTGCGATCCCTGTCTACCTGTGCGTCCTTGGCTCCTGCTAATGCTCCATTGGAGCACACGTGTATCGCAGCGCTGTTACTGACCTGAAACCGGGGATACCACGCATGCACAGAGCTCCGATGAAGCGCTCAACAGTGGGAGCATTAGTGGTAGCACACCGAGGATGTGCAGGAAGGTTGGGAGCAGAGGCTATTGGGGGGTGCAGTAGCCTAAGTTTCCGCTACCCAGAAAGACTACTCCATGCCCCAGTGGCCTCTCTGTATAAGTGTTATAGGGTTAGCTAAAGATAGATTAGGGTTTAGTAGATTAATAAGAACCTACCTTGAGCAGGTTGAGTTCTTTTGAAGTCACTTTTATTATCAGCCTCCAGATGGCATCACCTCCTAGTAATGAAGCCACCTAATAGCTGAAACGAGTTACCATGAGGTTTCCATTTCATATTATATCATAAATCTTCTTTGTAAAAAGAAATATAATTATTCAAAAAGAAAGGACCAAAGCAAACTTTTTCCAAGTTCCTTCATGAAAATCAAAAAGATCTTATCTTCATAGAATGACTGACCATGTGTTAGGAGATCCCTCTGATAGGTCCCTGGTCCCATGTGGGTGGTCACAGAGATGGTTAGACAGAGGTTGTCCTCATTTTCAAACTTTTCCTGTGTGTTTCATTATCTTCAGATAAAAGACCCATTCCAGTTTAGGAAGTAGATGTAGGGGTATGTCCCATTTAGCCTATTAAAAGGAGATGTTTAGTATTAGAAGAGGGGACAGAATTGACATACAATATAAAATGTATAAAATGAGCCGTTGATCACGTAATTTTTAACAATTTTGTTAATGTATGTATCTCCATTATACAGATTTTTGCCCGTATGCGTATGCCATGCTGTAGATCGTACAGACCCCAACCCTGTACCTATCCAGCCTACAATACACACTACGGATGCTGGAACGGCGCAGAACCGACACCCGACCCAGAATGTGGACCTCCGAGGCCAACGATAAGTGATGACCTCTGTTCAAGGCCATAGTGTGGAGAGAGCCCCAAGTAGACCACATTTTGCATCTACGAGGGCTTTGAGATGAACATTATATATTTTTAAAATTTGCACTTGCTTTATAATAATTTACGTCTATGCTCCCTTATGCTTTAGGCTGATATCTTTGGAATTTTCAATGAAAGTCCAGAAAGTTGAATCATTGTTGAGGATAAAACGTTCCTTGAAGGACCAACCACGACAGATTTAGAATTGTCTTGTTATCTTTGTTCCAAACGTAGACCTTTTTAAGACTGTCCCATCAATATCTAGGTTTTCCACCCCATCTAACTCATTTATATCAGGAAGACCAAGCGATTTATGGAGGGAGTTGCTGGTGGTGGGAAGACCCCAACACAACAATTTCTTCTACTACCACTTTATGAGCTCACAATCACTAGTACTGTTGTTCTTTCATCCTGATCTCTGATGTCAATGCTCAATGATCGGATATTGATTACACAAAAATTCCTGACCCTTGATACTAGAGGTTGTACACATAAAAAAGCTCCAGGTGGATGCTACAAAGCACTGTGCACAAATATTTTAAAGTTCAATTTTTTCTTTCTCCTCAGGTAACAGCACCACCTTGGCTACATATGGTATGACAACTCAGCACAATTCACAGTTGCAATACCAGAAACAACGTGTGGCCAACAGTGGCGCCATTTCTCAAAAAAAAAAACCTCAGAAAGACATAAAAGAATAGCTTTTGGAAACTTTTTGTATGCACTTTAAAAAAGATTGAATTATTTATTTATACATGCTACAGTTTTATAACACTAATATACTGTATTGATTCTTGAATATGGAGTATTGAATATTGCCGTGCAAATTTGTTATAGAATAAAGAACACCCTTTACTCTTAATTCAGCATATTTTTCCAAGTTATTGACTAACTTCACCTCCATAGACGCTAACCCCAGCTACATGGACAGAAACCCATCTACAAGGTCACCAACCCCAACTTTATGATCGTTAACTCTGCCTTCAGGATCACTAACCCCATCTTCATGATCACTAACCCCACCTTTATGATTTTTTACTCCGTCATCATGATCAATAGCCCTAGCTTCATGACTACCAAACCCACCTTTATGATCCCTAACTCCACCTCCACGATCACTAACTCCCCCTTCATGGTCACTAACTCCACCTTCATAGTTACTAAGGGGGGGGAGGCCCTGTGACTGTGCTGGGGGGAAGGCCCTGTGACTGTACTGGGGTGGGAGGGGGCTGTGTCTGTACGGGGGTGAGGAGGGGGGTGAGGACCTGTGACTGTACTGGGGCGCGGGGAGGACCTGTGACTGTACTGGCCACGATAAGGATACTGGCTACAGAGGGGTCATCATTGGAAAATTGCCTACTTTGGGATACTGATTTACTGTTTATGAAGTGAGGAGCCTAAAATGGACAGAAAAAGGGCCTGGCGGCTTAGAAGCTGCCATGAAAGGCTAGGTCATAGAAGAAGATGAAAGTAAGATTTAGAGTAAGTCCTGGTATTACCCCTAAACTCACAATTCTGCAGCATCTCTCATGTGCTGTGACTTTTATGAGGAAAAATAAATCTTTTACTTAACCCCTCAAGGACTTGGCTCTTTTTGGTTTTTGTTTTCCTGTTTTTTTGCTCCCTAACTTTAAAAATCTATAAATTCTTTAGTTTTTCATGTACAGAGCTCTGTGAGGGCTTGTGTTCACTTCATAGTGATGGTATATAATATTCCATGCTTTTTCTTTTAGGCTTGGATTTTACGGCTTTCACTGTGTTCTCCAAAAGACAGGCCTACTTTATTCTTTGGTTTGGTACGATCATGGGGATAACAAATTTGTATAGGTTTTATAATGTATTCATACATTTACAAAAATTAAAACCTCCTGTACAAAATAAAAATTCTTCATTTTGTCATTTTCTGGTGCTAATAACTTTTTCGGTGTATGTGTGTGTGTGGTGTCAGCCCTCTCTGTCCTCCCTCTCCCGATGTACGCCATGCTGTTAGGGCTCACGTCAGAAAGGGGTTAAAGAGCTACAGCCACTGTACACAGCAATACATGGACTGACATACTCAGACAGACATGTCAGGAGTGATGTCAGATCTGTATTTTCCTGTGACTATTGCTGCACAGAGCTTTATCCACCCATATAGTCGTTAGTGTGATAACACTCTGCAGAACCCCCTTTGTAGAAATAGTATTTGACCGCTAAAAATTCAGTTTAGATTTTGTTCTTAGGTTTGTGTCTCATTTTAACAAGTTATTAGATTTACAACCACCCGTATGTCACCTGTGTTGTTCTAACTATGCTTTTTTTCTGTTTTTATGGAGCATATTCTGGCGCTGTAATTCTGATGTGTATAGTGAACTTAGCTGAATTCTGCAGTTATGTACTGGGCTTGGTTCTGGCCCTATATCTAATGTTAGATGATTCTAATAAATCCGCCAGAACGTGTTTTACACTTCAATTAGGAGTAGTCAGGTATTCTCTCATTACATAAAGGGTGGGCCCCGCAAAAAAATTTCTCTGGTGGGCCCAAGGTACTCCAGTCCGACACTGGCCTCATTCATATAGTTTTTCTTATCTTTGCTCAATTTTACTGAGAAAAAACAATATTGGAGAAAATCACATATTTTTAGTACAGGCCGTCCTTGGGTTACGTACAAGATAGGTTCTGTAGGTTTGTTCTTAAGTTGAATTTGTATGTAAGTTGAAACTGTATACTTTATAATTGTAGCTCCAGACAATTTTTTTTTGGTCTCTGTGACAATTGGATTTTAAAAATGTTGTTTTCTCATAAAGAACCAGGATTAACAATAAAGTTTCATTGTAGACACCTGTGATAACTGTTATAGCTGATTATAGTTGCCTAGGGCTAAAGTACAGTAAATTACTAACATCCAGAGTTTCATTTGTAACAAGGGGTTGTCTGTAAGTCAGGTGTTCTTAAGTAGGGGACCGCCTGTATCGACAAATAAGGCATAAGTGGAATTTTTTGTGAGAAGAGTTGTTCTTTTCAGTCTTATCATTTTAGGGCGGGTTACTTTTTGATCGATTTTTAGAACATTTATTGTGAGGGTATTTAATTGAAATTATATATAATAGAAAGTTTATCATATTTTTTATGTTGTTCACCACACAGGTTCAATATTGCTTTCGATTTATTGTACAGATTAATACAGACATGGTGATACCAAATATATATGATTTTTTTGGTGTGTTTTATATATAATTGGTTTTTATATGTAACTGTTGTGATTAGGGAACTTTTATTTTATTTTTATCAGGAGGCAGAACCCATCGAACAGAGGACCCGGCAGCCTTGGGACACACGCCAGACCCTAGGGCTGCTGCAAGATGGATCGGATCACCCGGCAAGCTCAGTTTCTCAGATTTTAGGTGTTAGTGCCGGGTCTGTGCTGTGATGACATAGCCCGGAACCAACACTTGCGGGACCCGATATCCTGCAATCTTTTTCTGGCCCTTACAGTCTGCCATAAGAAAATTATACAGAAATAAGGAATAAAATATCCAGGAAAGATGGAAAATGTAACATACTAAATATGGAGGAGCCACTAATATGGCATACTCCCGACCCAGGTTTTGCCTATTCAGGCTTCTTCCGGGGCAGCCTGAATAGGCAAAACCTGGGTTGGGCGAGGTGTTTTAGGCGTCTTATGCTTTTACTATATGCGCTCTTTTAAATTGGAATGTGTGAGTATATACAACAAATACTATTTCCCTTTTGAACCTGGCAATCTGCACTATCCTTTCGCATACCTCCTGATGTAGGATCGGGAACACACCGCGGACACGGTAACAAGACGAGGATTGTGTTTCAACCCACTAAAGGAGGACGATTGGCGATGCAAGGAGTCGGGGCTATCTTTTATTTCCAGTCCATGAAGAGGTGGTGAGAGGCTCTCGACATTTGACAAACAGTATAAGGAGTAGAGCACTAATTTTATATCTTTGCCATAAGAACATGATACAGCAGTCTTTAAGGGGTTACAATATACTGGAATTATTCATATGCATCACAAGGGCATATTAACCACATACCAGAGGATATTGGAACCTGTCATCATTTTAAAATCCTGATGAAAGGTTCCTATTAAATCTTGCAAGAAATTTGATACAACGTCTTATGTTCTATGTTTACAAAAGTGAACATAAAACAAGCTAATAAATAGAATTTTTGGAACAGATTTTTTCTGGTATAAGACATGACAAGAAATCCACACCATATCAGTGATATTGTATAATGGAGACTATTACTTCTGGTCCAAAGCAACTTCTTCTACATTTACTCATTTGTGGCACTTGTTTTCTTCTGTTCAATGTTTTTTCCATTAGTAAAACTTTGGCTGTGTATTCTTCCGAGTCACCAGTCCACATTCACTGGATGTAAATGTCAGTTCCAGCAGGTGTTCTAGCTGTGATACAGCACTTGATATAAGTGACTTTCAAAGGTCAGAATAAAGAAATACAACATTCTTCAATGTCCAGGATAAAAAAAATCATTTCCATCAAAAGCAAAGCTCTAGATTATTCTGCAGCGTTATCTTTCGCTTTTGGTTCACTTACTCTGGCCCGAAGATTGTGACAAGTGGGGTTGCTGGGTGGAGTCAAAGTTTATGTTTTTAGAACAGTTCTTATATATTATTTAAATTTTTCTATTCAGTCTCAAATTATATGCTGAATACAGTATTTTTACACTATAAGATCCCCTTCACTCTTGCCTTGCAGATCACATCAGAGTGTGATCAGAGTTCAATCAGTTTTCAGGCAGAATTTGCTCAGTGTCTTTTTTTGGTGTTTTCAATGCATTTTCCAAGTGCAGATAACACGTATGAAAAGGACTCATGACTGTGGTCTATCTTTTCTATGGCAATTGATCCGTGAAAAACTTGTATTGCATTTGCATGCGTCTCAGACTGCAATGCGTTTTCAATGCATCTACACAGAATTGTATGTTGTGTTTTTCACACGCGTGATTTGCAAAAGTAGAGCATGCTGAGTTTTAGATGTGTTTTAAAAAATAATGTGCATGTGTGCGTGAAAAAAAATGCAAGTCTGAAAAAAAATATTGATTACAATTGGTCAGAGTGCAATGCAAGTTCTGCACGTCAAAAGCAAATGTGAAAAATGCAAATGTGAAAGGGGCTTAAGAGTTTTCAGCAAGAAAAAAAAAAACGGTTCTGCTCTTTCAGTTTTCTATTCATTCTCTCAGATGTCCCAACATGGTTATTACCTACAGGACCTGGAGTGATATCAGAAGCATGGGACTGATCACATGCTTTCTGCATCACTGCATGGTCTTGTATGGAAAAAGTAAGGACGGTTGCAGCTGGGACTGGGTTGCAGAAGAGGCAGGAGTGGGTTTTCATGTGTGTAGCAGAGGTGTGTGTGCTGTGCTTGTGTGTGAGACCAACAGGAATTTTTTAATTGGTGTCAAATTTTTTTTCTTTTTTTGAATGATTTAATCTGGGGTGCATTTTATAATCTGAAAAGTACGGTGATAGCACACAGCAGCCTGAAAAAGGGGACGAGGAAGCGTCGGTCTGCCCTCTTCATTGGGAGCAGTGCAGCTGGGCTGTACATACGGGAAAAAGATAGGGCACACTATCTTTTTTCTGGCAATGGTATGGTGAAAAATGTGTGCTTACTGTAGCGTGCCATGCACAATGCACTTATATGATGGCCATATGCTAGCTGCTGTTCGCACAGCTAGTACTAACCACAAAATCTGTGGAGCTGGGAAATGGATGCATGTAACAAAAAAAAAAACACATTAACTCTGCCCACTATAGAACTAGAGTATTGAAGCTCATCCGGCAATCAGGTGAATGGGGAATGAGCTGCAGTATAAAGTTTGTATGATATAGATAATCCCTGATTGGCCCTCATAATTTAATGATTGAACTGGTGAACTCTCGCTCGAAAAACCAGCATTGCAGAAGGATACCCAATGAACTTCAAGGATGTCATATGACAAAAACAATACAGTTAAAACTCCAATTATTCATTTGTACATTTTTAAAAATATATATCCAAAAGCGAGGTCAGTATAGCTTACATGTTTCAGGAAACATATGTGCACTTAATCTTGGCTGAATTAACCCAGCACAACTGCTACCATGTGTTGAGAGTCTGCTTCTTCTAAGGGTGGTTTCGCATTGGTGTCTTTTTCACATCAGTAATTTTTCACTGAACCCATTTTGGCTTATGGACACAGACAGATTTGTATTTTCTTCCTGGCTTCATTGATTTTTCACTGATGCCTTACTGACCCATTCCTTTCATTGGGCTTTTTCACACTTTTCAGTGACCGGTATAGAACCTGTTTTTTTGTGTTCAACAGTGGAAAAAAGTGTGAAAAAGCCTGTGGAAAAAAATGGGTCAGAAACCAGGAAAAGATGGGGACATATTGTAGAAGGTAAGTCTCACCAGTGGCTAACCTACTGGAATTTACCAGGGAAGTATCTCATCCACTTAGAAATCTCATCCACTTGAAATGCATGTGAAGCATCACTGTGGGTTTCCTTTGCGATTTTAGTCTTTTGCAAAACAAACAAACAAAAAACTGCAACCATGTCGAAAACTACAGCTAAAATAAATGCATTTTTTAATGTTTTATAGATGTGGTTGTTATTGAGCCTGAGCCACACTGCAGTACTCCTAGATATTGCAAATTCTCTGCTACTTAAACAGAAGGATAAAAATTCTCACTTAAATCCTGTGAGCAAGTAATGATTGGTTTTATGAGATATTATTATTAGAGATGAGCGAACATGCTCGTCCGAGCTTGATGCTCGTTCGAGCATTAGCGTACTCGAAACTGCTCGTTGCTCGGACGAATACTTCGCCCGCTCGAGAAAATGGCAGCTCCCGCCGTTTTGCTTTTTGGCGGCCAGAAACAGAGCCAATCACAAGCCAGGAGACTCTGCACTCCACCCAGCATGACGTGGTACCCTTACACGTCGATAGCAGTGGTTGGCTGGCCAGATCAGGTGACCCTGGGATAGACTAGCCGCTGCCCGCGCTGCTCGGATCATTCTGTGTCTGGATGCCGCTAGGGAGAGAGCTGCTGCTGGTCAGGGAAAGCGTTAGGGTGTTCTATTAGCTTACTGTTAGGCAGGAGTGATTCTCCAAGAACCCAACAGCCCTTCTTAGGGCTACAATAACGTTCTACTTTTTTTTTTTTTTATTTGCATCTAGTACCATAGAGGAAAGGAGTGTGAGAATGCATGAATACCAGCAGGCCCTGGTGCACAAGCTGAAACAGTATTTCCCTTCTGACAGCGCTAGCGGCAGAGTGCTTAGTTCTGCGGGACAAGTAGCGAGGGAGAGTAGGCGAGCAGGCAGCTTGTCCAGCACTGGCAAGGGTACGTTTTACAAGGCTTTTGCCAGCTTTATGTCACCCCAGCAAGACACTGTCACCTGTCCCCAGTCTCGGCAGAGTAGGGCTGATCTTTACAGAAAAATAACGAACAGAGCTGTGAGGCACGGGGCACTACCGCTACTCTTCTTATACAAAAGGTTCTTAGAAGTGCTGTTTGGGGAGTAGCCTAGAGACAGGGGCTTGGATTGGCGAAAGCTCGCCTGGCAGCGGAGCGCCAGCTCCATGCCAAGATCCAACTAACATAGTTTTAACTGCAGCACCTTTAATCTACTACTAGTTCACTGCCTCCATACATGGTCCCCTTATCAAACGAACTGTGTCAGGCAGAATTTTGGGTTGTTTTCATGGCTTCCATGTTAACTTTGTCGCCACCCTGCTGTGTAATCCACAAAATATACTGGCAAACTTTTATCATGTACCGATATTATTTGAGCGCTTCTTGCTCACCTCCTTTGGTTCCTCTCTGCCACCCATTGGTTTGAAGCCTGAGTCCATTTAGAGTATGTCGCCATGCCACTCTCTAGCCTGCCGCTGCTGCCGCTGCCTCCAGAGGAGGTGAGGAGGATGAGGCGATGAAGAGGAGGGAAAGGTTCGAACAGAAGACGGGAGCATTGCTCATTCCTTCACTTGTTCGCGTGTATGGGCAAAGAAGAGGAGTGGGAAGAGGAGGAAATGGAACGTCAGGCCAGTGAGGGATTGAATTTTTTGCGCGTTGGGACCTCATACTGTTGCCCATAATTTGGCATATATGCCCAAAATTATGCGGCAACCAGTATGAGGTCCCAACGCGCAAAAATTCAATCCACTCACTGGCCTGACGTTCCATTTCCTCCTCTTCCCAACTCCTCTTCTTTGCCCATACACGCGAACAAGTGAAGAGGAATGAGCAATGCTCCCTCTTCTGTATCGAACCATTTCTCCTCCTTCTTCATCCTCATCCTCCTTCACCATCTCCGTATGGTGCGATTAAGCAGCCTCAGAGGCATCCATGCATGCTGCCCCTGCTGTTTCCTGTCCATTTCCGTGGTGCTTCCATCATTTTCTGAGGTTTCAAGGTGTTTGGCCAAGCTTCCCTGTGCAGAGCCTTGGTCCCCTTGAAAAATGCTCGAGTCTCCCATTGACTTCAATGGGGTTCTTATTCGAGACGAGCACTCGAGCATCGGCAAAAGTTTGTCTCGAATAACAAGCACCCGAGCATTTTAGTGCTCGCTCATCTATAGTTAGAACCCATTATCATATATTTGCAATTAATACACTTGCAACATGGGAAACAGCCTTTTCTCAGCTGTCCCAATATTCACGTCTGTCTGCTTATTCTGAATGGTCCGACGTCTGCCCTAACCAGTCGGTCCCTGATCGTCTGGGCATTCCTGTAAGCCATCAAAGGTGGGTTATGAAATTCAGGCACATTTACATTGCTTCCTGTCAATTTGGTCCAATGTTTCCTGATTATTCTAGCAATTGTGAGACACTGAAGGGGTTAACTGTGGATGGGCGGTATGTTTCCCCTAGGTTTTCCTATTATGCAAGGCCTGAGTGCTGAGGTTGTGTTGTCCAGCACCTTGGACACAGGTGATGGGAGCAGCCTAATCAGTCTGCATAAAGTGGCTGAGCAGTGCTCAGAATGTTGTCTCTCTCTGGAAGGAGGCTGGAGAGCACACAGCCCTGACCTCTGTGCCTGGAGCAGCCAAGTGATTTTGTATAGTGGGTACCCCACATGTGTATATAAAATGTTGTATGGGCGCACAGTAAAAGAAAAGGGGGAGGTTTGCCTTTTAGAAGCCAAATTTGACAGAAATGTTTGACATGCATTTGGAGAGCCCTAGTGGTATAAAACAGATAAGAATCCGAAAAGTGACCCTAATTTTTGAACACACACCCCTTAGAGAATTTTGCAATGTGTAATATATGTATTTGCCCCTACAGGTGAATGATCCAATTAGGCCCTAAACATTAAAAAGGTGAAAATTTTCCTATAAATGTCACTTTACTCCTAATTTTTGTAAGCCACAAGGGATAATATATTACATAACCCCGAAAAAGGTGTAAAACTATTTCTCCTGAGTGTAGAAGTACCCCACATGTGCATATAAAATGCTTTATGGGCGCACAGTAGAGGAAAAGAGGGGTGTTTGTCTTTTAGAGGCCAAATTTGCAAGAAATCCTTCACATGTGTCAGGATACATTTGGAGAGCCGTAGTGGTACCAAAACAGAGGAAAACCCGAAAAGTGACCCTAATTGTTGAATGTACTCCCCTTGGGGAATTTAGCAAGGTTTAATATGTGGTGTAGTGTAATACACGTGGTGAAATGAGCATTTGAACATACAGGTGGTTTCCAAATACGATGTGCGATGGAGTCCAAGATGGAAATTGCAATTATTTCTGGAACGTTCAGTGCCCGTTATGTGGCGCCCCTTATGAAATAATGGAGGGGTATAGGGAGCAACGTGACCTACCAGTTGTTAAATTATTAATTTTACTGAATTCACAACAGGTTGGACGTGAATTGTGAATGTCTAGTGTATAAGGAGGTAGAATAGACCAGGGGACCATCTAAACTTTTGTCACACTTGGAGTTGTCGCAGGTCTCTTAGTAGTATATAGTGTCCATCCTTAGTATATAGTGTCCATCCTTAGTATATAGTGTCCATCCTAACTCCTCTTTTGGAACAGACTCTTTATTGAGTCCTACCTTTAGAAGCAGCAGAATTCACCGGGAAAATGCTGTCCTGGCAAAACACAGGAACATCTAAACCAGAGGTACTGGGGCCCCGTCCTTCTTGTCCCAATATTAGTTTCCTAATATCTTCCTCTTGAAAACGGAGAAATGATACGGCAGGACATGCACATTGGAACAGCTCGTAAGAGTTGTACAGCATCATCTGTACAATGTACACGGCCAGCGCTTTTGTACCATATCTTCGTTTTAGTAGGGAAATTATCGCCAAGCGTTGCTCTTATTCACCCTAGCGATGCCCATTGTGATGAATATTGCTGCTTTTAGCTGGACCAAATCGACCAGCCAATAGCGGCACACATGGACAGAGGGGGGCAACAAAACCCCTCTGAACCACAAGGCACAATTGGTGGCTGTCAGGAACAGCCGCCACTCTGCCCCGATCACCGTGTCTACAGACATAGTGACCGGTATTACTGACGTAAAACTACAGCTAAAATAAATGCATTTTTTAATGTTTTATAGATGTGGTTGTTATTGAGCCTGAGCCACACTGCAGTACTCCTAGATATTGCAAATTCTCTGCTACTTAAACAGAAGGATAAAAATTCTCACTTAAATCCTGTGAACAAGTAATGATTGGTTTTATGAGATATTATTATACTTATGTATGTAACCCCTTCGCCCACATTCTACCATTATAAAAAAAATCCTCCCCCACTGCAGAATACTTGTCGCTGCTAAATAACACCCTCTGACATTTATAACTATAGAGCCAAACAGGCCAAGCTGCAGATGTTGGAGCTTTGCTTAACAACTCTTGGATCCCTATGAACAGATAGGCGGTGGAGAGAGATAATTTGCCCTGAAATTAGACAGAAACGTTTTGTTGTCAAAAATATTGTTTCCTCCTTACTGAATAGTAGGAATCTGTCTCCTGTTCCCCGTACATCAAAGCTGGCAATTACACAGCTGCAGGCCATATAAAGAGGCCAAAATAATAGATATAAACACTCTAATAACACCTTTGGCTGCTTGCAGAATGTGCCAATGATGCATGCTAGTTAAAAAAGAAGTGTTATATGCTGCGAAGGCTACATCCTGATGAAAAGAAGAACAACACAGAACACACAATAATGAATGGAGATTAATAGCTCAAAATTGAAATGAAAGAAAGAAAAATACAGGGAAGAAAATTGAGGTCCCCTGCAGATAAGTCACAATATCTTCTGAATTTGGAAACACTCACCATAAAAAAAAATCAAAGCTGCTTCCCTTCGTTTTCACCCTCAATCTTCTGTGGGGAAAGATGAGTCAGAATCACTTTGTACCATCCACAGTGAATATTCCTGTGGCAGGGGGCAAACTCATCCTTTGTAATGCATTCTGCTTCCTGAATATGCAGCAATATATAAATTGCATGTTTCAGATTCAAAACCAGCATCTTCGATTGGTATATGATGCACGTTTTTATGGCAGCATGTGGATGAGATGTGTATACGAACCCCATCCTCTATTCTGCTACTTTAAATCTCTGTGGGCCTCAAGTCCTGTTCACACTTTGCTTTTTTAAACACAATGCAAGGCAGCAGCCGTGTTCACTTGTTGAGTTAACATGGTGGTGACAAGTTCTCTTTAAAATTAAAATACTGATCCCCTGACTATGGGATTGCTTGGTTGTTCTGCCAGATTTTAAGGGGCTTAGTTTTCCTACATACCTATTGTCATACAGCCCTGATGGTATAGTTTCCAGACCCGCTACATCACCTTTGGGAAGGTCAGCCATACTCTCTTTTCTCGTGCCAATTTGCTTCCACCATTGAAATTAATTCTGTACAATAACAAAAGGAATGAAAAAAATCAGGGTCTTAAGCAGCCATGGAGTCAGCCTCTATGATATGTACATGCACTTGTATTCAAACATCTCACAAATAGCTAAATTTACGGAGAATTGTTAAAGAAGGTCTAACTTAATTGACCTTTTCTTGCCCATCTCATTTTATGTAGTTAGTATTTGGTATATTTCAGATGTGATAATCTGTAGCTCTACATGAAAAAACATTCCTCAGGTATGTTCTATCACAATTTACAGATAGAAGTATTGAGAGTGTCTCATCTCCAGGGACCTCATCGCTGTCATAGACATAATAAAATACAACAACATACTTTTTACACTCTCATTGTTCTCATTTCTCAGTCAGTGTTATATAACTGACACACAATTACCAGAATTTTTCATTTTGTGGCTCTGTGATTTAATCTTGCAATGAAATAAGGAGATTTTCATCATCTGGATGTTCCTATAGTGATTTCTGATCCCTTCCAGCAAAATACACTTAAGGGAGTGCATTAGATCCAATAATGAGAACAGGCTATCTCTACAGACTGCTCTTCACACGATAGTAGAAACTTCTTTTATAAGTAAAGTAAAATAGAGAAGAAAAGGAGCATTCCACACATAAATTCAACAACCTGTGAGAGATAATGGGACTTGCAAGGTTCGCAGCCTTGGTAAGTATTACATACAATGGAAGCTAATGGGGGAGATGTATTCTGTCTATGGCACAATACTGGAGTAATTTGCTCTGGAAATACTGTGTGCTACATTTGATGAAGGTTTTAGACCATTTTGGCAGTTTTCTGCCTCGCCTGAGGGCAGTAAGTATCCTTTGTAAAAGTGGAAGCAGCCACAAACTAGTCCAACTAATAGAAGGTGCAAAGAACGACTCACATTTGGGTGGTTTCACATTGGTGCGCGTAATGTGCATCTATTGCGCTTGAGTTACATTTTGTTTCCGTGATGCTTCCGTTCTGTTTCTGGGTCTGAAAAAAAAACTGAAGGTTTAACACCTGGTTTCTCAGCCTCTTCAGTGAAAAAATTGACCAGTCATCAGTTATATGCAAGACAATAAGGCGCACGACAGGCTATGGTACCAAACAGGAGGTGGAGGGCACTCAACGTGTATCGTCTCTCTTCAGAGACTTTCTCAGGGGTTAGTCTCTGAAGAGGGACGATACACGTGGGATGCCCTCCAGCTCCTGTTTGATACCATACCAAACATACCATACCATTAGGAGGATACACACTCATACAGTAAATCATTACATATTCCTTAAATATTATTTTTCCACAAGTGCAATTTAATCCCATAATTGACATAATTGAGATGTGGGGGGAACACTTAATCCTGGTAGCTGACTAGTTTGATACTTTTGGTGGTTTGGATTTCCTAAGCTGAATGTTGACCATAGTATCAGAAAGGGTATTAGTAACCGAAGTACTGGTACTACCAGGTTCAGAAATACTAGACTAGAGACTAGAGATGAGCGAGCACTAAAATGCTCGAGTGCTCGTTACTCGGGTCAAACTTTTCCCGATGCTCGAGTGCCCGTATCGAATAACGAACCCCATTGAAGTCAATGGGAGACTCGAGCATTTTTCACTGAAAGAACACATTGAAAGAACACTAAAGAAGAACACATTGCAGATGTTCCGTACATCTGCAAGCTTATCGGAAGACACCCATGCCGAATGGTGTTCTTCACAATAGTATGTTCTTTCAGTGAAAAATGCTTGAGTCTCCCATTGGGATCACATGGGTCCACATGAGGTACTTAACCCCAACCACACTCTGAAAGACCAGTTTGTAGAGGGAGCTAGACTAGATGATATAAAAACCAAACTAGGACTGCTTGTACAAACCCTGATATGCAATTCCTTGACTTCAAGGAGCTTGCAATAAAGGTACTAAGATTTTAATGTTCAGAAACATGAGAAAAATATCACAGTTCGCTTAAAAGAGTTGTTGTTACAGCTTACTCAGAATGTTACAAAAAGAGGTACAGAGCATGGTACAAGGCTGCCAGTACCAGTACTTGGTACCCTAGAGGTAGATGGAGAAATATAAAGGTGACTGATGATAACCCACATGGTTACAACCGCACTCAGAGACAATACTTTGGTGTAAAATTAGTATAGGACCACATAGGCAAGCTTACCAGGTGCTTTTGGAACCAAAACTGGGTTGGGGCAAGAAACGCTGCCTGCAGTCTTGTAAAGTGGTACAGGGTGCTAGGTCTGTATGCTAAATATTAGGAATCAGCCTATTCAGCTGAAAAAATACCAAACTGTTGAGCTATAAAACATAACTCTATAGCAAAGTTATCCTATTGTCACTTATTGCAGTCTGAGGTGTGATACTTAGGACATAAAGATCAGATCTCTAGGAGCTTATGGTCATTAAAAAGCTTTAAGACTGTACACTGCCGCATTTATCAAGGGCTTGGAAATAATAATAGTAATTATAATAATTCCGTTATGTATATAGCGCACACAGATCTCCCAGTGCTGCAAGGCTGAAATGCTAACCACTAAACCACCGTATCGCTATTTTTCAACCTGTTGTGGTGCCTTTGTGATGCCTTTGTCATGCATGGGCTATTGTTATAGTTATTGTAATCTCTGTTAGACAATGGTCCTGTTTACATTCCCTTTAGAGGGCCTGGAGGCTAAATTACAAATGCAATCATATATTTTCTGTCCTATTGATAGACACCTTTTTGAGATCCAAGGGACCCTGTTGGAATGTAGTAGGGTATATTAGGTGCTGTATAGTGGATTGATTCAATAGGTTTTCTGAAATTCTATGTTTTTAAAAAATCGTTTCCTTGGCCATTGAGAGACTATAAATCTTTTAAAATCCAGAGTTGTAGAAGCTACAATCAGGTAGTTCCTTGTTCATAAGGAAAGACAATAAGCAGGGCAGATGGCAGAGATTCATAACTATAAATAGAAATCAGAGAGCAGCACTTATCTTTTCACCATCCACAGTCTAAATGAAGCACCTGACAGATTATAGAGGGAAGGATGCGCCAAAGAAACATCTTGAAGAAACAAAAATGTACACAAACCAAAAAAAAGGATAACTCATCTCTCATCTATGTAAAAGGAGTTCAAGCAGCACAACACAAAATAGTATGTCAGATTATAATCAGGGTACACGCTATTTAGGACCAGGAAAAGGGTCCAACAAAAATATTACCAGGAATGAGCAATAAGCCAGAGATGAGTTGTGAAAAAATCAACTGTGATCTTATTCAATCATCAGATGTTTCGTGTCTAACTGAGCCTTTATCAAGTTTGAAAAAGGCTCATTTAGAGCCTTTTAGGGTCCTCCTCCTTGCCTAGTAATAAATAAATCTTCAAAAAAGGGTTGTCATTCTGTGTGAATACCTACCCAATTTGGTTCCAGATTGAGAATGACTTATACAATTTATTTTGTAAAATTAAACTTAAATACTGGTTATACAACCAAACAGTGTTTACTAGTACATAAACTGTTGAATTGTTTTTAAAGAATTAAATGTGTTAAATGAATTGGTTTTATAATGAGAATACTTTTGTAAGTATCTCTACAATAAAAATATATCTGTAGTTAATAACGACATTGACAAATTGCATGCCACACCTTACCCCATAAATTGTTCATACAACATGACTTGTGAGGAAATCTCTGCCCACTAAAATCCTGCTGACAAAGGCGGTGCTCTCATTGTGGACACCAATTCTTATATGGAATAGATCTACCATCAACTTTTGGAAATTGGTACTTATAAACATATTTCTTCTGATTATATCCAGTATAATCATTTTGGACAATAAATTGACAATGGTTTTCATTTATTAGGAGATACACAAATATATCACTGGTGTTGATGGATGTCCCACAGTCATATATGTATTACCTGGACCTCTGTAAGGTTAGTACATTTTGTGTTCTGAGGATTTTGTCAGGAAGCAAGGAAAGTTAAAACACACAATTATTTTGTAATGCAAATGCTTAGGGAAAGCAGAAAGATGTATTTTCAATGCAGAAGTGATGGGCTTCTGCAAATTGCCTTTAGTGTAAATGATGTCCTTGGTGACAGGTTCCCTTTAATTAAAAACTATGATTAAAACATTGCCACTATCCCTAAATGGTTCCTTTCCATGGTTGCGTTGTTAAGAAATCAGTTTGAAAACTTATGTGCCACTCACCTGATGTGAGGCAAATGTGACTACGTGAGTCCAATACAGCCCTGAAAATTCATGGGTTATTTGAATTGGTCTGCCTCCTTGCTCTTGATTGACATCTCTCACTGCTAGGACATTCCGTCATGTGGAATATTGAGAGAGAGTTCTGAAATATCAATGTCCACGTCATGTCATGTAACTCAGGTGATGTTCATCTAAGGGCCTGTTACATTTTCACCCACAGCCTACCCCAATGTTTTATCGATCACAGAAAATCATACCATGCCTACATGGAGCATTGGGAGAGTAGAAGTTTCATGGAGGCCTACGTGATCATGCCATGATACTGCCTATGATCACATTAGTGGGGTAGACTTTGCAAACGTACCTGTGTAAAGGATCTCTAGATGACATCACCTGGTATGACATGCTTGAAAAGCCATGGGGGACTGTAGATAGAGGGGCCGGCTGAGACAGGACACATTCGCCGCTGATGCCAGTTGATATTAGATAGGTGTTTATGATCAAGTGAAACGACACTCACGCCCACTTTATTAGGTACAGCTGATCCAAACGCTCGTGAACAGCTTAATTTCTAATCACCAATCACATGGCAGCAACTCAGTGCAATTTAGGCTGTGACATGGTCAAGACATCTCCTGCGTTTCAAACTGGAGCTCCAGTATGGAGAAAGAAAGGGTGATTTGAGTGCCTTTGAAGTGGCATGGTTGTTCGGTGACCAGAGGGCTGTGTTCTGAGTATTTCAGAAACTGCTGGATCACTGGGATTTTCACGCGCAACCATCTCTTAGGTTTACAAGGAGATGGTCCGATACAAAGAAAAGTTGAGAGCGTTCTGGTGGGCAGAATTGCCTTTGTTGATGTCCAGGGGTCAGAGGAGAATGGGCAGACTGGTTCGAGCTGATAGAAGCAACAGTGATCAAATCGCACCCGTTACAACCAAGGTGAGCAGAAGAGCATCTCTGACGCACAGTATGTCGAACATTTGAGGCAGAGGGCTTACAAGTCAAGAAGACCACCACCGGCTGCATCCTTTTCAGCTAGAACAGGAAACTGAGGCTAGCAATTGCATACTCATAGAAATTGGACAGTAGAAGATTGGAAAAACGTGCCCTGGTACTGAATGAGGTCTCAATTTCTGACTGCGGGACATCGGATGGTATGGTCAAATTTGGTGTCAACAACATGCAAAGCATGGATCTAATCCTGCTTGTATCAACGGTTCAGGCTGAGTGGTGGTGGTGTCATGGTGTGGGGGAAATATTCTTGCACTTCTCTGGGCCCCTTGGTACCCATTGAGCCATCGTGTGCAACGCCAAAAGCCTACCGAGTATTTGCTGACCATCCATCCCCTTTATTACCACAATGTTACCCACTCTACTGACTACTGTTCAGCGGATCTGCGCATTTTCATAAGACTGGAATAGAATCTCAGGAACCTGTTTCTTGAACACTGACAATGAGTTCATGGTACTCTCAATGCTCCACACAGTCACAGATCTCAATCATCGAGCATCTTTGGGATTGTGGTGGATGAACGGGAGATTCGCATCATGCATGTACAGCCGACAAAAGTCTGCGGCAACTGGGTTGGATTCCATCAGTTCAATTTGGACCCAAAATCTGAGAGATGTTCCAGCTTGTTGAATCTAGTGCCACAAGGATTTGAGGAGAAGTTCTGAAGGCAAAAGGGGTGGCAACCCTGTACTGAGCATGGTGTACCTAATAAGTGGCCGAGGTGAGTGTATTTGGCTCTATAAAGCAATAGTGTAGTTAGTTAATAGACTCTATGGGGAACCTGTCACTATTGTGTTTGTGGCAAAAAGTGATGACAGGTTCCTTCAAGCGTACCTCTCATTGTTACCCACACCAGTAATAAACAGACAATAAATATGGCCTTTCATATAGTTATCCAAAGAAATAAAATTGTGGGTAGCAAGATGACAAAATAAAACTTAATTTTTAACGGGCATATCCACTTTAAAATGATGGCCACAGAAGACACAACAGTCATTATATTGTCATCATTAAAATGACAAGATGTTGATAGTTCTGTAAAGTGGATTTTATGGAACAAAAGGATGAAAACCTCACTGCATGTATGCTGTTGTAAGCTAAGCAGAGTTATTTCAGCAGGGTGTAATCCCACACTGGGAGCTTGTAGAGCTAGCACGACCACAGTCTGTGAACACTTTTCCCAACTTGTGTCTAGTTTCATCATACCGTCATCAAGTGTATAGCAGACTCTATCTCAGTGGTAAAACAGTCTTCTTCGACTATAACATTCCAAGTGGAAACCTGACACGCAAAACACAGTCATGCCAGCAATATCTTTCTGACATTTTCAAACACGGTGCCATCTAATTCATGACGGCTGTGGGGCTAAAACTTGTGTGCCATGTGATTCCAATGTGTGGGGCTAGCGTACGTCACAGAATGTCATAATAATCCTAATTTTACACGACTTAATTACACTATGAATTGTACTAACCATCAATATTTTTTGTTCTAGAAACTAGTATATTAAAAGGTGTGGCTTTGGAGCTTACATGGCTGTGGCCTATGCTAGCATTTTAATGAATGTCTGAGGATTGATGTTCTTTATGGTCCCACCATTTCCTAGCACGTTTTAGACAGTGAAGAAACATTGAAATATCTTCCTTCATTTGGACTGGACCAGCTGAAATCATTATTTAAATAGTAAAGTTTAGGAGCTCCATTTACTTTTGTTAAATGAACTGTTGAACTACAATTTTTTAATGTGCAAGTATATTTAGAAGAATCGAGCTTACCCACTAAACTATGTTAAAATCAATTGAGAAAATATTAGTTAGGTATGAAGGCACCTCCCAGTGCAATGAAAAAATACAAAATCATGGCATATAGACAAATCACTGTGGGGGAGTTAATCTTGAGTGAGGTTGGTTTGGAGAGTAGAAAGTTTAACATGTGGCAATAAATAAATTTAGAGAAAAGGGAATAATGGGGCACACCCATTAGAAAACACATATGGGGCACATTTACTAAGATGTGGGAACTGCCACTTTTATGCAATTTTTGCCCATATTTAAATGCTTGTGCGCCGGAATTCAATTAAGACACGTGTAACAGAAATAATGAATCTGTGGGACTTCCCTTCATGTCCAAAAGAAGTTTGGCCAAACTTTTGTTGTAGTGAACCTTTAACAGACCTTGAAGAGATTTTGCCTGTTTTAATCTGGTGGTCACAGTCCAACTGATAATTTGTGCTGCATTGATGCCTTATGCGCGTGCGCCCACAATGGATGCCGCATGCGCCAAAATGTGTGTCTCAGGACACTTATAAATTAAGTGTTCTTAAAGAACACGACAAAGTCAGGCAGAAAACAGAGCCCTAGTAAATTTGGGCCAATGATCTAAAAAGTTGAGACCTAAAAAAAATGATATGCTTTAGCGTGAAAGAGAGTTAAAACAAAGGTTTATGTTTCCATTCATTTCCACTTCAAACGTTAAAGGAACCTGTTATCAGCATTTGACCTAAAAAAAAAAAACAAACTTACCAGAATATTGTCAAGCAGATTACACTTCTAGTCACTGTTTCAGTCCAAGTGTGGTGAACATCCAAAATCAAATGACAATGTGAAGTAGATGTATGTGAATTTAATGGAATAGGGAGTGAGAGTTGAACACTAGAATCAAGGTGGGTGACTCTGAAAACACCTCCTCCCCCTCATTGTGTTTTCCAACACGCTAACTAAACGCAAAAGTATAAGCAATTTCACCTTAACGTGCAAATACAGGTGGAGCCTTTGGGCTGTTGTTTTAAAAAGCCACCAAACATGGCCCCCAGGGGACCTGAAAAAACACTTCATGGCACCTTTAAAACTAGTTCTGCCCTACAAAAGCTCAATGACTCCTTCCCCATCCGCACTTCGCGCCATGTCTCTGACATGGGTTACATCCCACATATGGGGTGTCCTCTTACTCGGAAAAAATGCACAATATATCTTAGGGGCAATTTTCTACTGTTTTTCAGTTTATCGGGGGTAAATTCTGTGAGTAAAATGAATGTATTAGATGACTAAAATCTTGTGGATTCAAAATTAAACCCATCATTTGTTTGAAGTTTCTGTAAAATAGCAATAAAGGTTAACAAGCATCCTACCTGCTGTTTTGAAATAGTTGGAGGTGGAAGTTAATAAAACAGGGTGTTATGTAGGGGTTCTATTAACAAAACTTTCCAAAAAACCCCTTAGAATAGGGCCCTATAATAATTGATTCAAATTTTGTATGAAATCAACTTTTTTTCGTAAAATAAATGTTTTGATATATCA
This sequence comes from Engystomops pustulosus, assembly GCA_019512145.1. NCBI lineage: Eukaryota > Metazoa > Chordata > Amphibia > Anura > Leptodactylidae > Engystomops > Engystomops pustulosus. The sequence goes on from CM033646.1 coordinate 70,240,611, forward strand.
AACCAAAATTTCCCACTATTTTTTAGTACAAAATGTCATGGAGAAAGTAACGCAAAAAAAAAAACACCTGGGTAAGTAAAAGCATTCTAAAGTTTAATGGATAAAGTGACCCCTGCTGGTTTTTGAAAAACTAGGCCTTGATCTTCAAGGTGCAATTAGATGGCTAACCTAAAGGGTTAAACTATATGATCTGAGGTAAACTTACAGTACCTGTGAAAGTATTTGGCTCCCTTGAAATTTTCTAAACCTTTTGCCCCAATCAGCGCTCAAACATAAAGATTAAACTTGTCATATTTTTGGTGAAAAAGTGGACAACAGTGGACACACATTTGGTGAAGTGGAACAAAAGTTTATATTATATACATATAATCCACCTGCTCTGTGATAGTTGTGATAGTGTTTACCCCTTTGTGACGCGCCTTAAAACGGCTCCTGGTGAATGGGCATTTTTAGTGATACTTCATATGAATCGGTGTGTTTAGGGCTATAACTTATTATTTCTCAGTGCACCGTAGTAAAACGTAATGAAGAGTTTATCAAAATTTTTATGTATACTTCTTACTTGGGATTCAAACGTGGACAAGGAAAAACCTTTGTTTTGTAAAATTTAATAGTACTTTTTTTTTTAATTTTCAAGTCAACTCAAAAACTTAACATTTAATGAATTACCTCTATTTGTGTTTGGTGCTTTTCACATGAAAAGTGTAAAGTCTTGGGCAAACAGAAGGCAACTATGACCATTGTTTTTGTAGGTAGCAGGGGATTGCTGCTCACTGTCTAGCTGGGCAAAAGTAGACCTGCGCCCTGACGTTAAGGTCAGCAATGCGGTCCGAGATTGAGTTTAAAGCGCCCATAGGCAAGCATCATGAGAATACAAGGAACCACAACCACGGGGGCAGGTCTGTGGAGAGATGTTTGAGGAGAAGTTTAAAGGCGGATTTGGCAAAAAAAGAGTTTTCCAATCAACGACGGATCCCAAGGAGCACGATGTTGCAGTGTACATATTGAAATGAAAGGCTGGAATCAGACCAGCTGCAATCTTACCAAGTCCACGGCCGTCCCTCTATACTTTCACCTAAAAACGGAGAAAGAGCCGATCAGAGATGCCCCGTCTTGGTATATGCTAAAGAACACTAGAAAAGAAAAACACGATTATAACGTGGGTTTCTCAAGGTTTCTTGATTATGTGAATATACAATTCTGTCACCTTTGTGGTTGTGCCTCAAGGCCTATCTGTCAATTACCCTAGAGGGTGTTGCCCAATTCGCCGGGTGGAAGGTCTGCATGTTCCCCGTGTAAATTGACACATAATCTGGGGTGATCGCGAAAGCTTCTCAGGAGATCCCAGGCAGGGAAAAAGGGGAGGGAGGCATTTGTTGGCGGAGAACTCAACGTGGTCAAAAAGCTACTAAGTATAGCTATGAAGGTAATCCATTTTTAATGTCAAACTTAAGAAGATCTGGTCCGGATTTTAATATAGTTTATTCTACATGTACCTATTTGGAGTAAGCAGTTTAGGTTAGTGTTATCTTATTACACTATAACCATTTCAATACTTCCAGTGCGGAGCCGTGCGGGGTCTCATTTTTTGTGGGATGAGGCATTTCCTTGTTAAGACCCCCTGGCTACACGATACCCTAGGTTTGTGTGTGATCCTTTCCATATACTGACAAACCTACTGTATGAACAGTATTAGTGGCTTTTGCAGATATAGTTTAAATGTCCTACCGATCATAGCCTTAAGGTACCAAAAAGGAGATTAAGGAGGGAGCGGTATGATATTAGATGTCGATATATACTCAACAATAAATCAACAAAATGACAACTTATTGGTAAATACAAAGCAGCATAACCACTAAAAACATTTAAACAGCACTTTTGTAAATCATGTGCGCAATAAATGCATGGTAATGGTCCTATTCATTCATTTGCTACTGCAACAAACCCCATGGTCTATGTAGAACCCGACTTGGGCTTGTGAATACAAAACTACGATGGATAATTGTTTTAGATAGGGTATGTCTAACAATCGCCTTGAATCTAAGCAGTCAAGATAAAGACCTATTTGTGTCAATCACCTAAGGCATTTAAAACAGTTAATATATAACAAAATGAATTTACCATAGTATCCTGAAATAAATAAAGTCCCCAGCTGATTGGGAGGAGCCTGAGCGCGTTCCCCCTGACATGTGGCTTCCCTCAGGGGTAGTGCATACTGCATGAGCCCAGCCATTATTATGTGGCAAAGAGTAATAGAAAAAGGGGCTCGTCCAAGTGTGTGCAGCCTAGGAAGTGTTTATGGCGGCTGGGAAAGTTGGTGCTAATATTAAAATTGTTTGGGGCGGGGCGATTGCTATATTAATTTCATTAATTAGTGGTTGATGGCTGGGGGGATTAAAATAAATTATGAAGGTGCTGTTTTATAATTATCAAATAACGTATAGTATGAGATATACATAAGATAAATATAAATATAAATACTAAAGTGATCAAATCATTATTGAAGCTGCGTTCATATTATAGGAAATGATGTATGAAATGACATGCAAAATGCTTTAAGCCGAAAACGTGCATTATCAAAAATGTATGTGTTTGTTTTGGTAATCATTATTGATAATAATAATAGGCAAAACTTTGTTCTACTTACCATATATACGCGTTGTGTAACGCCGAGTTTTTCAGCACAAAAAATGTGGCTGAAAAAACCTCTACACTGCGGCTTATACACGAGTCATGTAAACAAAAAGTTATTACATCTCACCCTACGCTGTTGACCCGGAACCACCGGGCGGCGGATACCCATAGAAACCCGGCGGGCAGACTCCGAAGTTAGCACATTAACATAAAATAAACGATAGTTTCACCTATCGATGAGCTCACCCTCGATCCTCGGCGCCGGCTTCCGGATACTCGGCGTGTGGCCTCATCAGAATCCCCCCGACGGTGGCCTGTCTCTTCATTCTTTAGCCTCGGAGTATGGTGTCCATTGCGATCTCTCACACCGGCGGCGCACTGATTATGTCGGCGGTCGGTACGATATCAATGGATGACACACCGAGCCGCATCATAGTGAGAGCGCCGGCGGGGAGATTGCATTGGATGCGACTCCCCAGCGTCAATAGAAGAAAAAGACAGACGCTGCTGCTGGGAGATCGGAGAGCCACTGCGAGGACCAGGGGTGTGAGTATCGCCTGAGAGGTGAGAAATTATGAAGTGATTCTTAGTTTTTTTATGTCGCTACACATAGCAGGGAGGAAGGCTGTGCTTTTTATAACATTACGGGGGGAGCAAGGTGGGCTGATAATGAGGGGGCCACTGAGGGCTTAGGCTGCTATACATGAAGGGGCGGCTGTCTGTATCACATGACAGGGGCAGGCTGGCTGGATTACCACTTAAAGGTGCAGGCGGGCTGTATTAAGCATTGCAGGGGCAGGCGGGATCTGTGATGTATACATAATGTAAGGGAGGCGCTGGCTGTATAATTAGAGGGCAGGCTGGCTGTATACATTAGGGGCAGGCTGAATACCAACTGGGGTGGCATGTAACTAACAACGCTCGGACTATACTCAGTCAGATGGTTTCCCAGTTTTTGGGTCGTAAAATTAGTGGGTCTTCTCTTATACTCGGGTCGGCTTAATACGGTGTATAAATCAACTTTTTACAGGCCTGTTGGGGATTTGTTTGCACTTCAACAATTTAGTGGAGGTACTTTAAGTATAATTAATTTATTGCTAATATAGTACTGTATATTTTCACACATTCTAGGGCACACAGTGGATGTTGTATGTAGTATGGGACAGTTCGGTCAATTGTATTGTAAGGGATTATATTTAGGAGCTTAGTGTTGTTATGCGTAGGTGACATTAATACTGAAAGAACTGATATGTTTAGTCAGCACAGTGTGTACAGAGCTGTAAAAAATTGGTGAAAGTTGCGCCGTGGGAGGCCTCCACACTGGAAAACGTACGTTAATTCGTTCTCTCCTGATGGGAGCACTGTGATTTACTAGTGCCAGTCTGATAACTACTTTATAGGTGCCAGACAATTCTCAAATGTGTTGAGTGTTTAGTGAGTCTGACTTCTGAATTGGACCAGCTACACTATTTGAGGGTTAGTAATGTTGTCAGCATTCAGAAACTTAAATTTTGTCTGTAAATTAATCTATGGGGAAATTGGAGGCCTAAAGGAGACCCATAATCTTTATGCAGCCAAGGTCCATGGTTTTCTGGGTAGATGGGCATATACACACATACAGGTATTTAGCACTAACTTCTAACTAACATCCCTACATTATTTTCTTCCACTTGTGCATTTCATGGTGCTTGTGTTCCCAATCCACTTTCAAGTTTGTGTCAGTGCCATGGACCATCATAGACAGTCGTGGGCACTGTGTCTATACCTGTATGCAGTGTGTCTCCACTACGTGGATGACTCATTTTTTCCTTAAAGGAAACCTGTCACCGGGAGACCATTTTTCGATCCCCCAGTCCCCACAGAGCACAGTAACATACACTCCAAAGAATTTTGTATAAAAAATAGGTATGTTACATAATATATATTTTATTGTTATATATAGTACTTTGCATTGTCACATGTTCTGTGATTAGGCAGTGGCTATAGAGGAGCAGTCCCCCCCCGCACCTTTGGGAACCGCACCTCCATGTGTTTACTTTTCAAATATATACAAATGTGCCCATCACCCGGCTTAGAGACATCCCCTGTTCCTCTATTGTGGTCAGAGAATGGGGTAAACAATCTGCAGTTAGAGAAAGACAAAGGGTTGTCTTGATAGGGTTTAAAATTCGGTGAAAATGGCTACATTTAGCCAGGTTATAAGACAGCACCTCTGCTTTGATATTGTCACATAGGGGTGAACTAGCTGCCAGTCGAAGTTATGGGAAATGTATATGGAGGTTTCCTATGGAAAAAAAGAGAGTTGAAACTACTGCAAAACATAAAGCAAGACTGGGTGAGTGTCCTGCAGCCATGCCAAGTGGAGACGAATAAAGAATCCTCTGTCTTAGACCTTTGATTAGGGGACCGCACTTTAGAATTTATGAGGAAAATTAACAATACAAGGTCCTCTAGGTACCTACAAGCCAGGAAAAGCTTGGTCCCCTCTCCAAATTTTTTCTCCTAGTCCGAGCTCATCAGAGCTCATGCTCAACCATGTTCACCCTCCCTGGTAGCCAAAGGAAAGCATGCACAAAACACTACTCCAAAACTTCAAGCATTACTGGCCCTTTACAAGGGATATGAATGATTAGCTGCTGATCTTAAAGTGTATGGGGCTAGGCTCGTGTGGTATGCTATTATGTGACATTGGAGACTCAACACCTTGAGATTAACGACTATCTTTTTATTAATTGGTCCAAATCTTACAGTTGAATGATTTTCATGCCACAGTTTTCTGTGTGTAGTTATTTTGGTTAGCAGTTAACTTAAGCAAAAGACTCTGAAATTCTTATCTACCTAGTCTTTGGCTCTCTATCTCCCACCGTTGGATGGGACTTCAACAAAATATGTGATGCAGGGTATTCTAATTAAAACATGGGGTATGTTAGAAAGAGGCAGAGCCAATTGACATTCTTTATTTCTTCTCTTCATACTTTGAAGTCGACACAAATGCTGCTATCTCTCACAATTGTCTACCTTAGAGAACTAAGGGGTTCCACAGTAAATTAAACTCCATTTTGGAAGCAAGAGTTATGCCCAGTGCTTTTATAAGTGGTGCAATGAACCGCCAGACTTTGCCTGACTTCCTCTTACATTCCACTATTAAAAATGAAAGCAGAATTCATCAAATCCCTCCACCAACTAAAAGTTCAGAACCCAGATGGCTTTACCACAGTTTTCTGCCAACAACCCGTTTCTGGTCTTTTTGATGCATTTAATGCAATCTGATTTTGTCTTCTTCCATTCTTCTTTTCTTCAGTACACATCACAAATCTTCCCAAAGTCAGTATAGACCCCCAAACGTTTCTCAAGTTATAGGCCCTCCTCCCTCATCGATTCTGATGCGAAACTGATTGTAAATAGGCTGGCTTCCTGGGCCTCCATGGTTCTGTGCATTAAGATCCTGTATAATAACCAAGCTGAAATTAGAATTACTGTTCTTTCTCCTCCCCTTTTACAAACAGCAATGGGACTAGGCAGTAATGTCCCCTGTCCCCCTTAATCTATGCCTAAGTAATGAGTTAAATACCATTCGTTCAATCCCTAATTAATGGTTTTTAAATAGGGGATGCTGTCTGCTAAGTGATCTGCTTTTGTGGACATGGGCAGATTTACTTACCTGGTGGTCCATTCGCGTCTCCGAGTGGCGCGGTTGACTACTGCGCTGGCTTCGGGTCGGCCGGGGATTCACAATGGTAGTTACCTGCGACGTCCACCCAGGTGGGGCTGCCCCTGCTGCTGAAGTTCTACCGATCACTCTTTTTTTAAATGCCGCGTTTCTTCCGATTACGATAACGGTTTGCCTTGGCTATGCCCCACCCTCCCGCCCCCCCGATTTTCGTTGCGTGCATGCCGCGCGGAAAAAAAATTTGCGCCACACTCCGTACGCGTGCCGCCAAATCCTTGGCATTCGGGAACAAGCGTCGCAAATCAGATATTCGGGTACACGTCGAAAACGCGAATTGCTGTCCCTTAGTAAATAATCCCCAATGTCTCTTGGTATGTCCCAACAACAACTTCATGGAACTCCTGCGTGACTTTGGATATTTCACAATCATAAGTTGGAACATACAAATCATTGGATGATGTGGTTCCGCTCATTCTCTAATCCCTTGAGCCACTTTCTTTTAACCTGACTGCATTTTTAATCCTATTTTTGGACTTAAAATACCTGCAAATTACATCTACTTCTCCAGACCAACCAAAGCTATGAGGAATTGGACTTCTAAGAAAATAATCCTGATATAAGCAATTGTATAAAGTAGAGTACCTCCCGGCCACTTAATTAGGTACACCATACTAGAAGGGTTGGCCCCCTGTTTGCCTCAGAAACTGCTCATTCTTGTGGCATAGACTCAAGCAATGGCTGGAAGCATTCCTCAGAGTTTGGTCCATTATTGACATGATGGCATCACACTTTGCCTCAATTTTCCGGCTGCACATTCCATGATGCGAGTATCCCGTTCCACCACATCCAAGATGCTCTATGGATTGCGTCTTGTGACTGTGAGCCATTTGATATAGTGAACTACATTGTCATGTTCAGAAACCAGTCTGAGATGCTTCGCTTTATGAAGGCACATTATCCTGCTGAACAGTAGCCATAGATTTGGGTAATTGTGGTCACAAGGGATGGACATGTCAGCAACAATACTCAGTGGCCTGTGGCGTGCAATATGCTTCATTGGTACCAAGGGGCCCAAGAGTGCCAAGAAATTGTCCCCACACCATGGGACCCCACCACCACAAGCCTGAACCGTTGATACCATGCAGAGATCCATCTTTAATGTTGTTGACCGCGCCAAATTCGACCCTATCATCACTAAGTCAGTCGAGCCAGAAATCGAGAACTCTCAGACCAGGCACTTTTTACAAATCATGCTCACTGTCCAATTTCGATGAGCTTTGTGCAAAACATTGTAGCCTCGATTCTTTCTTAGCTGAAAGGAGTGGCACCCGGGTGTTGGGTGTTTTGGTGGGCTTCTGCTCTGGTATCCAGTCTGACTCAAAGTCGCCTACGTGCACTTCAAGATGCTCTTCTGCCTACCATGGTGTAACGGGGTGATTATTCACTGTGCCTTTCATCAGCCGCACCGTACTGCCATTCCCTCTGAACCTCTGCTGCATCACAAGGCATTTCCGCCCACAGTCTGACCCTCACTGGATGTTTTTTTCTTTTTCGACCATTCTATGTAAAACCTAGAGATGGTTGTGGTGAAAATTCCAGTAGACAGCTAATTCTGCAATACTCAGACCAGCCCTTCTGGCCCCGCCAACAACCATGCCACGTTCCAAAGGCACTCAATCACCTTCTTTCTTCTCCATACTGATGCTCGTTGACTGCAGGATATTGTTTGACCATTCTACATGCCTAAATGCACTGAGTGCGCAGTGATTGGCTGATTAGAAATAAGTGTAACGAGCCAGTTTGGACAGAGTGTACCTATAAAGTGGCCGGTGGTGTATATTTCCAAACGTTTCATTAAACTCACCTCTTGGAATTTGAAAGTCTGATCGAGCGATGATTGGCGAATACACAATTAACAGTCATTAACTGTAAGAGACCACACTAATATATGTAGCCTCATGCCCGTGCCCCAAAATTATACGTGGGTAAACTACACAGGAATATAGACGTTGGATTTCACCACATCTAGTTCGACGATACAACCCAATGCGAAAGTAACTCAATCCAGACAATTGCAAAACGTTATCACGGTCAATCACGTCCATTGTGTCCTGAATTGATGAAGGGTCTGAGACCCTGTATTTTGTCTTACAAATTAATTGTCTTTTCTAGTTAAATGTATGGCTTAAATAATGGTATATTTCATCTTTTTGGGTAACAGTACTATAGCGCTCCACATGAGTCTATTTGCATTATATTTTTTACCTGTCACGGTGATCCAAGTCTACTTAGATTTTGGGGTCTAAGTAGAAATTGGACCAAGAGGCGGTGATTTGACCGTAAATTACTTCAAGTGAAGCTAAATGGATTATTAGCTGGATACCCATGCTGGAACGGGTATATTTTCTGATGCTGGATACCAGAAGAAAAATATTCTTGTCCCCGCGCATGCGAAAACTTTTAAAATATTGCAGAGTTTCATGGAACTCATTCTGTCAATCCACGCATGCATCGTACATCGAGGGCATGGACACGTCATCAGCTACGTCAACGGAGAGGATGCCGCATTATTATTTCCATCATCATTGGAGGCACCCGATAGTTTCAGGCGCAAGTGACGACCAGTTACTCGGGACCAATGATCCCGATAGCTCTAATGATGTCATCCTTCACCTTATCTCTGGATTGGCAACAGCATGCGTGATTGGTGGATGGGGTATGCAGGGATAGGGCCTTATAAGGCGTGATAAATGTTCTGGACCAGTCAAGTTCAGTCCCTTAGTGTATAGGTCATTTCCTGAACTATGAACTACCCTAGATGCCTATTTAGTGCGTCCATTGGATATCACAGAGGACAATATCGTGTTGCTAGGCATCCATAATAGAAGTCCTAGGCCATGGTGCTCATAGAAGTGTGGTACCACCCAAAAGTCATATATACCTACCTAGTCCTCACAACCAAGTAACCCCACCTGATAAACTAAGGCCATGAGCATCATTTTTCTCAAACTAGCTCTACAACCCACCGACAGTGGGAGCTTGCACCAAGCAGCATTTCCCAGCTGTCCTGTCCATATTGGGTTGAACTTAAGGGTCACAAAGTACTGAATCAGGGGACATCACTGCCAGATTTTTAAATTTGGAGACAATTTAATTTGCTGAATGACGAGTCTCCTCTGCAATATGATCTAGTGGCAATACGACGATTTATGCCATTTTATAGTAAGCCGGAGTAACTGTCCGTATAATACTATAGAGGTCCTCACCCGTGGGAGGGAAGGATCTGTTATCCGCAAGAAGAGCGGCATAAATCTGTATTAGCAAGATATGCGTTCCTCTATCATATATCTAAACCTTTTTGGAAGAATGGAAGAGCGCCTAAGAAGCAAGCCAGGGGTCTCCTATTGCCAGGGCAAAGAAGGACAGGGGAAGTAGGAAAGGATGGAAAGGTTCAAAAGTAGGCCGTTGGCCTCTAATAATGCCCTAGGATTTCTATTATAGCATTGAATCCATCTCAGATAGCCCCTTCCAAATCCATCCCTTATACTGCCTCATAGAAAAGGCCATTCAACGCTATGAATGCCTTAGGTGCCATCTCTTGAAAGTACCCCCGACCGCCTAATCCCTCTCCTCTGTTGCAACTGCAGGTTCAGAAATAATCTCCTAAGATTAATCGATGGGACTTTCCCTGGCATAAAGCGCTTTGGTCACTATAGCACCAATTCAAATAACTGCATCACCTTTTGACCAATACGTTCGCTATAAGCCTAACATTGATGACAAACTAATGATATGGGATGATAGGACTGTGGGCATCGTTTGATCCTTAGGCATACCGCTATAAATGCCTCCCCCATAGAATCTTGGAGACTGATCAAACCTCCTCAGCACTTTTGATGACGTCTAAAAGTTCTGGAACAGATTCGGCCCCCCATATTTTTTTTACACCTCATATATCATCTAGGCCTGGGCTTTCTAATTGGGAAAGATTATTTCAAAGCTAACTTCAGACACAATGACACAAATCTCTGCTCTGTTAAAGAACGCTGAGGTAGGTATTGTCATGAAATCTTCTGGGGTATCCAGAATGTTTTTATCTGTATGACCACTTCACACCCTGTTTAACACAAGACGGATAACGGAGCCTTCTCCTGCGCCCTAATAAACTGCAGTAAAAGTTTACCAAAGTGAGTCCCCCCCCCCAAAAAAAAATAGTCACTGTCTGTACAAAAATCTTTTTGGCTTCTGCAAATGTAAAACGTTATGAGCCTGTTACATAGATTCCTGTGCTTGGCCATCCACTCTGCCTTCGTGTCTACAAATCCCTCCGTTACATATCTCCACTCTGGAACTCCGAATTCCTCTCTTGGAGAGTCATGTCAACGTGTATTCCCTGTGTGTTGGTGTCATGAATAAGATATGTTTGTGAAACTGTCCCCGGATACAGGACTCACGGCTATCTCCCAAAACACCAATCTATTGAGTGAACCACTGTTTTTTTCTAAGCTGTAATCTTCAGTGTCCCTAATAAACGTATCAGATGGTCACAGATTGCAACCACAAATGGATTAGCTGCCAAAGGAACCAATCCCCCCCCCCCCCCTCCAACCATGTCTACATCCAAAACAACGGGAGACGTGGTCAGAACACTTAAGAGCATAGTCTTCAAACCAAAGACTACAAACCTATCGTTTCAAATGCAATGTCTATGCAAAGGATAGAGAGATGTCGACGCAGAAGGAGAGTAAACAGGGATACCCTATGACAGTTTGCTTAGTTTATATATAAAATTCAAATAATCCAGCTCCACGGAACTCCGGTTTTAGCTAAAAATGTGGATATTTTCTTGATTGAAGTACAAAAAGGAGGTAATACAGCCAAGCAGAGGAAAAACACACAACCATAGCCACGGCTATGGTCTAAGCGTTTCGGAAAACTCCTTAATCATGACCTGATTGGGCATGTGAGGCAGGTGTGAATAATCCCAATACCTGCAGCACGTGACCTGTTAAATTTTATCAGAGGAACATGATGCTATGAATCTAATACAAATAGTGTACCATATAGAAATGGGATCAACAACAACTATGAGATCTGCAAGAAAGCCATGTTGAGTAAAAGAGAGGTGGAGGATAACAATAAGCTTTGTAGATTGATATTCATGTCTTGCTTATTTAGTCCTTGTGGCACTCTTGGTGGCTAGAGAAAATATCCCAAAAACTTTTTTTTTCTCTAGCTTTTTTTGGTTGCTGTGGCTGGGCTTGCTGACACTAGTAGTGCAGCTAGTAATATTGTGTGGGAATTTGCAAGGGAGACTTGCGACCGTTGTGTTCGCTCTTATGACACCATATCCACCTCAACACCGAAGTGGGACAATTATAATGAGGGGTTGATTTGGAATTAATGCAAACCAGTCTGGCTGATTATTTTTTTTTTTACGTTATTTCTTTTATACTCAAAGTAATCTGGCAAAGCAGTTTGGCTTTCAGTGTCGGCTAGAAAATAAGCCTAGGAGAAACCCCGAAACGGCTTACTTAGGCCTACTGCGTTTGTATTTACCTTTTTTTTTTTTGTTTTCTTGTGGCTGGGCCTTTCTGCCACTAGTGTGCAGCTAGACCATATTGTGAGTAATTTGCCAGGGAGACTTGCGACCGTTGGTTGAGCTCTTAGTGCCCACATATCCACCTCAAACAACCGAAGTGGGACAATTTATTAGGGGTTTTGATTTAAATTAGGACAGTCCTGCTGATTTATTTTTTTTTACGTTTATTTCTTTTTATACTCAAAGTCATTATCTGCAAAGCGTTGCTTTCAGTGTAGGCTAGAAAATAGCCATAGGAGAACCCAACGTCTTACTAGTCCTACAATAGCGTTATATTTTACTTTTTTTTGGTTTGCTGTAGCTGGGCCTTGCTTCCACTATTAGTTCAGCTAGTAACCATCTTGTGAGGAATTTGCAGGAGAACTTGCGACCGTTGTGTTTAACGCTCTTAGTGACACACATATCCACCTCAAACACCGATGTGGGACAATTTATTAGGGGTTTTGATTTGAATTAGGCACAGTCTGCTATTTTTTTTTTTTTTTTTACTTTTTATTTCTTTTTATAACTCAAGTCACAGGCACAGCACAAAATCCAGTTGTGTTCTGTCAGTGTCGTTAAAACTAAGCCATAGCAATAGGATAGCTCGATTTGGGTTTAAAAAACACCCCCCCCCCAAAAGAAATTTAAAGTTTACACTTTATTTTGAAAATTTTTAACCTGATGGCTAGGGGTATAGGACGATGGCTTGGACGTGGCGTCCAACGACTGCAGGGAGAAGGCCATGTTCCTGGCGTGTGAGACCACCACCTGCTGATGAGGGAGCAGGGAACGCCGCAGAGCTTACACTCCCTAAGGTCATCATGTCTCAAGTTACTGTACTCTGGTAGGAGCACTGTTTGAGGCCATAACAGTGCGAAGAGGTTATGGTCATGGATTGCGGACAATGCTTCATTCCATTTTTCCACCAAGTCAGTCTTCCACGCAGTCCCCCAGTCACCGAAATCAGCACTCCTCCGCTCCTCCACCTCCTTCCCCCCAGTCCTGCCCTCCCAGGAACGCAAATTGCATTTGGAACGGCATACTCCTGAGGACTGTTTTCTGGACCTTCCCACGTCACAAACCATTGTCCGGTTCGTTGAGCTATTTTCCGTATTCCCAGGTTTTCCACCTGTCGGGCAGTCCTGTGTGGGGGGTTGGTGATTATGCACATTATTGACGTAGTGGAAGAAGTGAGTGTAAAGAGGTTCGAACGTGAGGAGACACGGTTGTCAACTTGGTGACTTGTTGTCAGGGCAGGAAGTCCGAGGGGGAGCAACTTGGGTCGGAGATGAGGAAGTACCGACCTCAGCTGGGTTGATAGGCCGGGTGAACACAAGTGCTTCTGAGACGGAGGCGAGTCCGATAGCAGAACAGGTTGTAAGAGGGAGTGGTGGGGCCAGAGGGAGTGGTGGGGCCAGACGGAGAGGCAGGGCCAGAGCTGGTACATCAGTGCCAAATGTTTCATGTAGTCAGCTTCCATGTCGAGGGCTAGAATTTTTTCAACCTCTGGATGTTCTTTAAAAGAAACAACCGGAGACCGACGGACTGTGGTGTGCAACCTGTTCCCAACCAGGATCAGCAGGTTCCACCACTACTACTAGCTTAACTCACCCACCAGTATTCGCAGGCCTATGAATGCTAACAACCCATTCAAATGGCACCAAGCCCGTTCACCTCCGGCCGGGCACTTCCCCTGTGCATCTGCTAGCAGCCCCCTTTCCCTCGGAACCCCTGCCCAAACACCTCGTTGCGAAAACCCCATCTTCCTTCGCCTCCACGATCCGCCACGCATCCACCGCATTCAGCTCTCCATAACCACGACGCTGGAGCGCAAAGGAAGTATAGTGCAACCCCACCCCACGCCCAAGCCCTCAACGTGCATATCTCCAACTGCTTAGCCTGGAGAATGCTGCCCTATAGGCTGTAGAGACAGAGGCCTTTTCGAAACCTCATGGGCGGCGGCCCCCCCCGGTCTTCGGGTCCCCAGCCGCACTGACTTTTTCCCGGGTATCGTCCCAGCCCTGCAACAAGCACGTGGTCGAGACAAATCATCCGTGCCCTTACCAACCCGTTTCTGACAGGTCCCCTGACCACGGACACGTGGCCGATTGCTGCCGGCAGGGCCACTATATATATCTGAGACGGCACATTGGGTTAACTTGCTGAAAATATCTGGTACCGCTCTGGCCCTGGGCTGTCATATACTGCTTGCCGACGCCGAGATTGCTGGGCCTCCTCGGTCCCAGGTCTCAAAGGCCTACTATGCCTCCTCCTCCCTCCCACCCTCCCTCCACCTCCTCCCTCCGAATACCATCCTGTGGGCATGGCGCCATCAGGCGGTGCTCTAGGCACCGCAGTAGGCCATCGCTAGCGCAGCAGGCGGGTGCTCAAACTGCTGAGCCAGGCGTAAAAAGGCCACCATCCCAAGAGCTATGCAGGGCCTCACGTGCGCGACCGATCTGCTGGCAACCGCTGACCCTGAGCCATGCATGGTTGTGTGTGACACTGCCCTAACCTGGTGGCGGCTCTGCAACTCAGCAGACGACACATGTGCCATGCCTGGCCCATGCTGTTAATCTCATAGTTCCAGCGTTTCCTCCGACAATACCCCAATCTGTCTTCTTTGCTCACAAGTTGGCCGCAATCGTGCGCATTTCATGAAGTCCATCACAGATGCTGCCACTCTCAGGGCAGCGCAGTGCCGCCTCCCACTGCCCGCTCACCGTCTGTTGTGCGAATGCCCACGAGGTGGCATTCACATTAACCATGTTATCCAGAGTTTACCACAGCGCAGAGCGATTGAGGCTGCCACGATGTCACTTTTTCCACCAGAACTGGTATTCAGGTCGTCGCTTCCTCAAGTCCTACATGAGGAAGTGGACGTGGATGTTCTGAATCTGTCAGGTGCTGAGTAACTTTGAGGCGTCACACAGATGGTCAGTGGCGATGCCGCCTCATCGCCTCAACATCCCGCTGCTGGCCTTTGACAAACTCTCTGGTTCAGCATGAAGTCGGAGGCTTTGCGCTCGTCACAAGACAGGGGAAGAATATTCCCTTGTTGATAACCAAGCACTCAGGTCTGTTTCTCTCACTCATATCGGATGAGGTGGAGGAGGATTAGGAGGAGATGAGGAGAATGTTGTCGAGACAGAAGATGGCCATTGTTTCAGATCCTTCACTGTTCAGCGTGTATTGGCATAAGAAGAGGCGTTGGCAGCAGTTTTTGACGGAGGATGAAATGGACAGTCAGGCCAGTGAGGGGAGGAATTCTTGGCGGCTTGGTACTCTGGCGCATATGTCAGATTTCATGCTAGGCTGCCTATCCGTGACCCGCGTTCAAAGAATTTATTCCAGCACCGATTACTGGGTATTACTCTCCGAACCCAAGGTTAACAGCAATCTTTCCACTTCATCCCTGGAGAGTAAAGGAGTGTGAAATGCATGATACCGCAGGCCCTGGTGCACAAGCTGAACAGTATTTACCCTTCATGGACAGCGCTAGCCGTCAGGGGCTTCTTCTCTGTTGTGACAAGTAGCGAGTAGAGTAGGCGAGCAGGCCCCCCCCCCCAGCTTGTCCAGTCACTGTCAGGGTTAACTGAAATTGAACACGCACTATGGAAATGAGACAAACGGGGCATAAATTTGCCAGTGCAAAGATCCCGATAATTTAATTAGCCTTCCTTTGATACTCTCATGGGGCTTGTTGGGAACATTAATCAAGAACCTATCTTTCAAAACCCAAACGAAGAGGGGTGACAAAACCAACTGAACACCGGACAACGTTTTAATAGTACAAAGTATCAAGTTTATTGGGTCAAATGACCAAAAGTGGTTTAAAGTTAACCCCTATGAGAGGGGGACACCAGGCAAGATTTGCCATCGAAGGTCCACCTGATCATACACCTAGATGAATGATATGTTAGGCACCAGTTGGCCAAATGGGTATGTAAAATCAATCATAATGGAAGCGTGGAAGATAAGAAGTGGGGTACACCTAATCAATACTATGAATCTTGTGACGAGCTACCATATTGTGATCGTTGCCAGGAAAGCAGCAACGATCAAGCGCGCCTGGGCAACGATCACAATATGGGTAAGCTCTTCACAGGATTCATATTATTGATTGTTTGGTTACCAATTTCTTTGGTCTTTTTCACCCCTCTTCGTTTGGGGTTGAAAGATATGTTCATGATCACACTGGCGGGGTTACGCTTACAAGCCTTTGCCAGTTTATGTCACCCACCCCAGCAAGACACTGTCACCTGGTCCCCATCTCGTAGAGTAGGGCTGATCTTTAACAGAAGATGGTGAGGGAGTACGTAGCTGACCATACCATCGTCCCTAAATGATTACACACTCCCTACAACGACTGGTTTCAAAGCTGGGACATGTGGCACTAACTGGCGCTGTACGCCTTGGAGGTTCTTGCCTGCCTGCCCTAGCTTGTGTCGAGTGGGTTTTAGTGCAGCTCTGGCATCATCACGATAAGCGTACACGCCTGTTCGACTGACAGCTCGGACAGCTGACGCTCATCAAGATGACATAAGCCTGGATTTCTCCGATTTCTTTTATGGCTTCCACATCAACTTGTTAACTTTGTCGCCACCTCTGCTGTGTAATCACAAATATGTGTGCAAACTTTAATCATTTACCGATATTCATTTCAGCGCTTCTTGCGCACTCTGTTTACATTCCCTCACCCCCCCGCCATAACCCAAACTTATAAAGAACACTACTACACTGATCTTATACAAAGGTTCTTAAGTTCTGTTTGGGGAGTAGCCCGAGAACAGGGGCGTGATTGGCGAAAGCTCGTCCTGGCAGCGGAGCACCAGCTCCTCCCAAGACCCACTAACATAGTTTTTAACTGCAGCACCTTTGATCTACTACTAGTTCACTGCTCCAACATCGTCCCTTATTATCAATCGCGCGGTGTAGGCAGAATTTTGGGGTGTTTTCCAGGCCTTTCCACATCAAAACTGGTTTAACTTGTCGCCACCCCTGCTGTGTAATCCACAATATACTGGCAAACTTTTATCATTTAACCGAGATTATTTCAGCGCTTCTTGCGCATCTGTTTACATTCCCCTCACACCTCCATAAACCCACTATATAAGACACTCTACCACTTGATCTTATACAAAGGTTCTTATAAGTGGTCTGTTTGGGGATTAGTCGATAGACAGGGGCTTGGTTGGCAAAGCTCGCCTGGCAGCGATCGCCATCTCCATCCAGATCCAACTAACATGTTTTAAAACTGCAGCCTTTATCTACACTACTTCACTGCCTCCATAAATCGTTCCCTTATCAACTAGCGGTGTCATGCAGAATTTTCAGGTATTTCACGCAGATACATAGTGGTAAACTCGGCATCTGTCGCCTCATGCTGGGACCTGAAGTTGCAATCATAGCCGTCGCATATGCATGCCCCATCTGTCCGCTTTAATCATTGAACCATTCCTAAAAACTATTAAATAGAACCACTATGGCTTATTTCCATTATTCCGGGTGAAATATTAAACGACCCCGACCGCCTGCTTTGAAATTATAATTTTTTCAAAGTAACAACGCTTCTGGCCCCCAGGCCCCCCATTTTGGGTGGGAGGAAGCCGAGAGACCGTGGCTTGACAGGCGAAAGGTCACCTGGCAGCGGACCACCGCTCCATCCCAAGATTAGGCAGCCGCAGAGGCATCCTGCATGCTGCCCTGCTGTTTCCTGTCCCATTTTGCCTCACGATCCTCCACAGCGTCCACCAATGTCCTCCATGCTCAACTTTCAACTCTCTATAAAACCCCAGACGCTGGAGCACGAGAGGCTATGCACAGCATACATTATCTCCTTATCAAACGAGCTGTTTCAGGCAGAATTTTCAGTGCTTCACCAGATACATAGTGGACCTCTCGGCCCATCTGTCCGTCCGCCCATGCGGAGACCTGAAGTTGCAATCCTAGCGCGCATTGAATGCACATACTGTCGCTCTTAATCATGGAAGTCGTCTCCATGGCTCCTCCACATTCGTCCCCTTATCAAAAAGCTGTGTCAGCTCATTTTTTTCGGTTGTTCACGCAGATACTTATTGACTTGGTCACTATGTCTCCACCATGCTGTGTTTCGACTAAATATCTACCTCAACCTTTTGTTTCATATATGAACTCATTTCAGTGCGTCTTGTTCACCTCCTTTGGTGAGCCTGAATTCCATTTAGGGTCATTCGCCATGACACTATCTCGCCTGCCACGGCTGCCGCTGCCTCTGTCTGATCCGTCCCCTATATTGTCATGTCAATTATTGGATGGTTTATATTCTATCTGAGCCTCATTCGGCACTCTGTCATTGCCTGCTGGTGCCCCATCATTTTTGGGCATAATGGTGCGATTAGCAGCCGCAGAGGCATCCATGCATGCTCCCCTGCTGTTCCTGTCCCTTCCGTGTGTTTTCCTACCTTTTCTGAGGTTCCAGGTGGTTTGGCCAATCTTCCTGTGCATAGCTTGGTCCCTTGAAAAATGCTCGGTCTCCCATTGACTTCAATTGGGCTCGTTATTCGAGACGAGCACTTGAGCATCAGGAAAAGTTCGTCTCGAATAACGAGTACCCGAGCATTTTAGTGCTCGCTCATCTCTAGTCAGTATATATGTACAGTGAGTATGGTCAGTATGTATGTACAGTGTGTACGGTCAGTATGTATGTACAGTGTGTACGGTCAGTAATGTATGTACAGTGTGTATGAACAGTATGTCAGTAACGCCACCGACAGAGTAAGTTGGAGCTATATGACCACAACCCTACACAAATCTGCAATCCACAGACACTTATCTAGGCAATATTGTCGCTATAAAGTACTCATAGTTTCCCAACATCATCTGGGGATACTATCATAAGATTTCCATATAAAAATGGAGGTGCCAGGGTTGCCCCCTGTTCCCTACTTTTTTATATTAGCAATGGTGACTCTTTTACAAGCCCTCAAACAACATCCCAATATCAAGGGCCTTGAAATAGGGACTTCACCAACTTAAACATCACATCTGCAGATGATCTGCTCCTCATGCTAATGTACCCTCTAAACTGTAATCAAAGTGTTTGAGGCTTTTGGCAGAGTCTCCAACTTTAAAATCAATTATTCAAAATTGGAAGCAATTAATATTTTGGCCCCATTATCCGTAATAAAGGTTCTTAAAGAGACAACTAATTTCCAATGGCAAACTACCCAACACATCTATTTAGGCGTGCAAATAGCTAAATTCTTAAAACAGATCACAACACAGCTTAAATCTCTTCATATTCTGTTTCATGTTTCTTGGATGGGCTATAAGAACTAGCTAAAATCCCTGTTTACTAACTTCTCCTGGAGAAACAAGAAGTCATGGATTAGCTATGATAGGTTTACAAAGAAAAAAGGATTAGTGGCTTGGCTCCGGATCCTTAGGGGCACATTTACTTAGAAAGTTGGAAAACTGCACTAAAAGTGCTATTTCCATGTATAATGCTGGGTGTGTCAATTCAGCAAGATCTAGCACCAGAAATCATAAATCTGTCACTTCCTTGCACTGGCCGGACAGAGTTCACCATCTTTTTTGTGGTGCACCTTTAACATACGGCGTGCAACACAATTTGCACGCCCACTAATTTGTGTCACATGGAGGCTAGCGCAGCTAGGGTCACATGTGACACAATAACGGCGCAGACACTTTTAAAATAACTGTGCAAGCAGTTTTAGCCTAGAAGAACGTGCACAGTCCCAGAAAAGTGTGGTGCAAAGACCTTAGTAAATGTCGCCCATAACTCTTTTAACTGGATGACCATTAAGTTGCTAGTGAGAACTTATCAGCCCTGTCAAGCCCACCCTCCCTTCTCTCCAGTAACATGTTACCATTTTTACTTCCACACAAAGCCAGTCCCACCTCTGGCTTATGGGCCAAATTTACACAGATGCCACTTAGCACTTTCTTTAGATCTCCCATTCCTGAGCTTAACCTCTTCACGCTCCATGTCTTGTATAAATCGGACGCTGAGCACAGTGACTTAACCCCTTCCCGGCGCGGCGCCGTACTAGTACGGCGCGCGCCGGGTCCCCGGTGATGATAGGGCTCTCGCCTACGCTCTCCATAGCCGTAATTGTTTGCTGCATATTGCAGGCAAGGCTTACCCAGTAACAACCCGCGATCGGTGCTAGCACCGATCGCGGGTGCTCCACCGCGATCACGCCCGCCGCAATGCTGCCGAGGCTTTAAAGATGGTCGCCGCATAGGCTCCGCCATCTTGCGTGGATCTTCGCTTCCCGTGACGGTCACGGGAGCGGTGATCTTTCCATGACAGCATCGGGCCTCACGAAGGCCCGAAGCTGTCCTCGTTTTTAAAACCCATTCATTACATGTGCATCAGCACATTGTACTTAATAGGAGTAAATCCCCATATACTAGCCTATTGCAGTAGGCAGTATATGTAGTATCGATCAACCCCTATGAGGGTTAAAGTACTCCCTAGGTAATCTGAAAAATGTTAAAGTACAAGTAAAACATTAAAAAAAAAATTATATTAAAAAAAAAACTAAAAATTCAAATCACCCCCCTTTTCCCGAGAACTGATATTATATTAATGACAGTAAAAAATCCTAACCCATTAGGTATCATCCGACAATGTCCGATCTTCAAAATATAATAATGGTTTTTTTCACTGCGTTTAAAAACAACCGCCGTACGGAAAAAACGTCCAGTCAAAAAGACTTTTTTTTTTGCCATTTTGGAAAACTATAAAAAACTTAATAAAAAGTGATTCAAAGGTAGCACATTCCTAACAATGATAGCATGAAAACGCCAATCAAAAGTTGCAAAAAATGGATCACCACCCACCGTTCCGTACACCAGTATGAAAAAGGTGTTAGCGACAGAAATGGCAAACTCCAAAAAAAAAATTTTTGTACAGTAGAGTTTTATTTTTTTAAATGTTGAAAACATTATAAACCCTTACAAATGTGGTTCCCTGTGATCGTAGCAACCCAAAGAATCAAGTAGACTTCATTTGGGGCAGCACAGTGAAAGCTGTAAATCCAAGCCCACAAGAAACCTTTGCAAATGTTTTTTTTCAAACCATTTTCCCTGCATTGGAATTTTTTTTTTTTTTTTCCGCGCTTTCCCAGTACGCGCCATGGAATATTAAATACCTTCACTACGAAGTGCAATTTTTGTTACGCAGAAAATAAGCCTAACACAGCTCTTTATGTGGAAAATAAAAAATTATAGATTTTTGAAGTGGGGTGTGAAAAATGGAAGTGAAAAACTAAAACAGGCCAAGTCCGTTAAGGGGTTAACGGCTCTGTGTCCTAGATACAACGCTGTCACAGTGACCTTAACGCTCTGTGTCGATATCTCAGACGCTGGCACGTTACTTACGCTCAGCGTCCAATATATCGGAAGCAGAGCTGATGCTGGTTCAGTTCAAGATCTGAGCAGAAACGGCATCGGCATACACGGGGTGTATGCTGTTAGTTTACAACGGAGTGGGCTCCAGTCGTGGGTGTTTAACCGTGCCATTTAAACTCCCTTGGGAGGGTCTTGCACCCCCCGCACACCTTTCATTCCCCTGGTGCCGATCATTCCACTGGCAGCCCTGAGGTCTGATCAAGACCCCAGGGCTGCCTGCCAGCAGTGCCTGCAAGATGGCATCAATGACGTTACCTTAACCTCTACGGGACTTAGCCTCTTTTGGCCTTAAGTACGGCTGCCCCATTCTTTCTTCAATCTGACCTTTGTCACTATAAGTGGTTATAGTTTTGGAACGCTATGAGATATCCCGGGATTTTTAGATAGTTTTTCCCTTCTCGTGACACATTGTACATCAATTAGTTAAAAATTTGGATGAAATCTTTTCTGTTTAGTTATGAAAAACCTAACTTTGGTCAAAGAATTTGAAAATTCTTTATTTTCAACGTTTTAATTCTATACTTTTGAATGCAGATAGTCATAGCTCCCAAATAAATTCATACTTACATTTCCCAACTGTCTGCTTTTGTTGGCATGGTTTTTTTAAGAATATCCCACATATTTCACTAGATTATGAGGCTCAGAATTTATGTATCATTTTTCACATTTTTTGTAAAATCATCACCAAAACCTGTATTTAGTGGAACTGCTCACGTCTATTGACATGAGAGTCCTAAATAATAGTGAACTTCGTAAATTCCCCATTGTGGAACTCACACCGCACGTATGGGAAAAACCACTTTTAAGAGTGTGTTAACTCTTTACGTGTTTTATAGGGTTTAAAACAAAAAAGGAGGTGCAGTCTGTCAATTGTAATATTTTTTCCAACTAAATTTTACACACCTATTTGGGTGAAACTTAAACATTTAACAATGGATTAAATGAATAAAGGCTCCACAAAGCTTGTTCCCCAATTTCTTCCTCCCCGATTACACGGATACTCTATATGTGGTGGTAACCTGCCGTATTGGGGCACTTCCGGGCATGAAAGGGAAGGAGTCGCCATCCATATCAGATTTGCTATGTCAACATTGTACAGGCTATATTTTTTTTCTGTTTTCAATGTGGACCTTAAGGGGCTATTTCTTTGGCCACATGAGATCACTTTCTGGTACATAAGTTGGGGGAATCCATAGCTACTTGGTGAATTTTATTAACTCTTTGGTTGTGGAGGAAAGAACATCATCACTTTCAGGAAGATTTTTATGGGGGGTTTTTTTTGGGGCTTGTATACCATACATAAAATCTTATATTCTATTTATTCTAATGGGGCGCCAAGATTACAAAAACCTCATTTAATCGATTTTTTATTGTTTTTTTCCATTTACTGCATAAAAAGTAATTTGGCAAAATGTTGGTAATTTTAAAGCATCCACCGTCTTCAAATGGCATAACTTTTACTTTTTTTATTTTCGCCTCACAATCTGTTAAGGCTTATTTTTGCGAGAAGGATTGTTTCTTTTTAGGGTCTTATTTGGTGCATAACATTTTTTAATCCTTTTTAGAGCAGTTTTTATAGGGTATTATTGAAAATGGATCTTTTTCTGGAGCTTTTTTTTTTGTTTTGTTTTTAAGGGTTCACTTTGGCGGATCTAATAACGATTGTGTTTTATTATGCAGACTTGTCGGACGCAGGGATACCAAATATGTGGGGGGTTGTGTATTTTTCATTCAATTGTACGGAATAAAAACAATTTGGAGAAATCTTGTTCATTTATGCCATCACATCTTTTTCATAATGCAATAACTTTTTTATTTTTTCGGCTGACAATCTGGTTAGGGGTCTTATTTTTGCGAGAATAGTTTGTTCTTTTTAGTGGCTTATTTTGGAGTGCATAACATTTTTTAAATTACTTTTTAGGGCATTTTTTTTATAGGGGATTAATTACCAATTATCTTTTTTCGGAACGTTTTTGCCTTTTGTTTTTTTCGAACGGCGTGTACCGTGCGGGTCCAGTAACAATTCTTTTTTATTATAACAGATTGTTACGACGGCAATACAAATATCGGGTTTTTTTGTTGTTTTGTGTTTTTTATCTTTTTAAGTGTTTTGTATGGGAAAAGTGACCATTTTAGGGGCTTATATTTTTAATGTCTTTATTTTTTATTTATTAAAAGGTAGTGTTAAGTGTTTTTTGCATATTTTTACTTATACATACTTGAACTTGGAACAGTGTAAGGCTCCTGACACGGTTTAAGTTCAATACAACACTGCTCTACCATCCATTTTATTGTAGAGGCAGTGTAAAAACTGTCTGAGCAAGCTTGGGCAATGCTCGAAGTTTACAGTCATACCCGGATGGGTCTGACTGGCTGGAGACCGCGAGCGCCGGGCACATCCAGTCCTTGGGCTGCCCGCAAGTGGATCGGATCCCCGTTAAGCGGCACGGGGATCCGATCCACATCGCAAACACCCCTCACACACAGGCCACGCCGCGGTTCATGTTTGACCGCGGCGTTAGGGGTTACAAACACCCTTACATACAACCGGCTCTGATCGCGGGTGTTAGGCCAGGCTTTCAGCTGTACTAGACAGTCTGACAGCCGCTGCTTCTGGTACCGGCCCGTTCGTGACATGCCAGAAGCTTACGTTCTAGAACTTCCCCGTGCCGCAAGCATCTAGCTCCGTTGACGTACTATAACGTCCTGGGGCGCCTATGTTTAAAGGTGCATGTGCATAGGCAAACACATAACACTGATACCCTGAAATACATCAGTATTGCAAAGTATTAATTAATGACAGCAAATGGGACCCCTGATTGCTTGTTCTTTCCCATGGTGGAATCTAGTAAAAAAGTATAAAAAAAATGTTATTCATAAAAATTAATCAGTAAATCTATGAAATGTCCATAACCCGCATAACATAAAGAGACATAAAACTCACACAGAAAGTCGAGATTGACATCTCTCACTGCTAGGACATTCCGTCATGTGGAATATTGAAAGAGAGTTCTGAAATATCAATGTCCACTTCATGTCATGTAACCAGGGTGATGTCATCTAAGGTCCTGTTACATTTTCACAGCCTACCCCATGTATTTATCTGATCACATGAAATCAGACCGTGCCTACATGGAGCATTGGGAGGAGTAGAAGTTCATGGAGGCATGCTGTGATCATGCCATGATACTGCCATATGATCACATTAGTGGGGTAGACTTTGCAAACGTAACTGTGTAAAGGATCTTAGATGACATCACCCTGGTTACATGACATGCTGAGAAAAGCCATGGGGCATGTAGATGAGAGGGGCCGGCTGAGCAGGACACATTCCCGCTGATGCCAGTTGATATTAGATGAAGTTGATTTATGGATCTAAGTGAAACTACACTCACCGGCCACTTTTTAGGTACACATGGTTGTTGGTGCCAGAAGGGCTGGTCTGAGTATTTCAGAAACTGCTGATCTACTGGGATTTTCACTCACAACCATCTCTAGGGTTCCATCATGTCAATATGGACCAAAATCTCTGAGGAATGCTTCCAGCACCTTGTTGAATCTATGCCACAAAGAATTGAGGAAGTTCTGAAGGCAAAAGGGGGTCCAACCCGTTACTAGCATGGTGTACCTAATAAAGTGGCCGGTGAGTGTATATTTGGCTAAAAGAATAGTGTCAGTTAGTTAATAGGACTCTATGGGAACCTGTCACTAGCTGTGTTTGTGCAAAAGTGATGACAGGTTCCCTTCAAAGTACCTCTCATTTTACGCCACACCAGTAAACCAATAAATATGGCCACTGTCATATATGTTATCCAAAGAAATAAATTGTGGGTAGCAAGATGACAAAATAAAACTTAATTTTTACGGATATCACTTTAAAATGATAGGCCACAGAAGACAAACCAGCATCTATTATTGTAATCATTATACAAGATGTATGATAGTTCTGTAAAGTGGAATTTGTATGTAAAAAATGGATGAATCTCACTGCATGTAGTGCTGTAAAGATAGCAGAGTTATATTCAGCAGGTGTAATCCCACACTGGTAGCTGTAAGCTACACACCACAGTCTGTGGAACACTTTTCCCAACTTGTGTCTAGTGTCATCATACACTGTCATCAGGTGTATAGCAGACTCTATCTCAGTGGTAAAGAGTCTTGACTATAACAGGTCCAGTGGAAACCTGACAGCAACACAGTCATGCAGCAAATATCTTCCTGACATTTTCAAAACACGGTGCCATCTAATCATGAGGTGTGGCGGCTAACTTGTGTGCCAATGGTGATTCCAATGTGTGGGGCTAGCGTACGGTCACAGATGTCAATAATAACTCTAATTTTACACTGACTTAATTACACTCATAGAATTAGTATTAACCATCAATTATTTTTTGTTTAAGAACTAGTATTATTTAAAAGGTGTGGCTTTGGAGGCTTACATGGCTGTGGCCTATGCTAGCATTTTAATGAATGTCTTTGAGGATGATGTTATTTATGTGTCCCACCATTTCTAGCATGTTTTAGACAGTGAAGAAACATTGAAAATATCTTCCTCATTTGGACTGGACCAGCTGAAATCATTATTTAAATAGTAAAGTTTAGGAGCTCCAATTTACTTTTGTTAAATGAACTGTTGAACTACAATTTTTTTTTATGTGCAAGTATATTTAGAAGAATCTAGACTTACCACTAAACTATGTTAAATCAATTGATAAAAATAACTTAGTTAGGTATGAAGGCAGCCCTCCCAGGGCAATGAAATAAAAATCATGTGCCATATAACCAACTCCTGTGGGGAGTTTATATCTTGTGTGAGGTTGGTTTGAGAGTAGAAAGTCTACATGTGGCAATAAATAAAGTTAGAGAGAAAGGGATAATGGGGCAAGCAATAGAACACATAATGGGGCACATTTACTAAGAATGTGGGAAACTGCACTTTTAGTGCAGTTTTGCCCATATATAATGCTTGTGTGCCGGATTCATTAAGAACGTGCAACAGAAATAATGAATCTGGGGCTTCCCTTCACTGGTCCGACAGAGTTTGCCAACTTTTTTGTAGTGCACCTTTAACAGACCTGTGAAAGATTTTGCCTGTTAAATCTGGTTCACAGTCCAACTGATAATTTGTGCTGCATGATGCTTAGTGCAGCACAAATACTTGTTCTTAAAGAACAGACAAAGTCAGGCAGAAAACAGAGCCCTTAGTAAATTTGGGCCAATGATCTAAAGTTGAGACACTAAAAAAAAATGATATGCTTAGAGTGAAAAGAGAGTATAAACAAATGTATATGTTCCATTCATTTCCACTTATAACGTTAAAAGGAACCTGTTATCAGCAATTGACCTAAAAAAAACACTACCAGAATATTGTCAAGCAGAGTAACACCTTCTAGTCACTGTTTCATGTCCCAGTGTGGTGACATCATCCAGAAAATCAACTTTGAAGTGAGATGTAAATTGGTTGTGTGAAATCAAGGAGGTGGAGAGTTTAACACTGAAATCAAGGTGGGGAACTCTGAACACCTCCTCCTCATTGTGTTTCCAACACGCTAACTAAAACGCAAAGTATAAGCAATTTCACCTTAACGTGCAATTACAGGTGGAGCCTTTGGGTTGTGTTTTAAAAGCCAACCAACATGGCCCCAGGGACTCTAAAAACACTTCATGGCACCTTAAAACTATTCTTCCCTACAAAAGCTCAATGACTCCTTCCCCTCCGCACTTCGCCATGTGCTCTGACAGTGGGTTACATCCACATATGGGGTGTCCTCTTACTCGGAAAAAATGCACAATATATTCTTAGGGGCATTTTCTACTTTTATTCAGTTTATCTGGGTAAATTCTGTGAGTAAATGAATGTATTAATGATAAAATATTAGTGAATTCAAAATTAAACCCTCATTTTGTTTGAAGTTCTGTAAAATACATAAAGGGTTAACAAGCATCCTACCTGCTGTTTTGAATAGTTTGAGGGTGGAAGTTAATAAAACAGGGTGATTATGTAGGGGGTTCTATTAACAAAACTTCCAAAACCCCTATAGAAATGAAATGGTCCCTATAATAATTGATTCAAATTTTTTTTAAATTCACCTTTTTTCGTAAATAAATGTTAGATATATCAACCAAAATTTCCCACTATTTTTAAGTACAAAATGTCATGGAAAAGTAACGCAAAAACACCTGGGTAAGTTAAAGCATTCTAAAGTTATAAGCAGATAAAGTGACCCCTGCTGGTTTTGAAAAAATAGGCCTTGATCTCAAGGTGCAAATTAGATTGCTAACTAAAGGGTTAAACTATATGATCTGAGGTAGAACTTACAGTACCTTGTGAAAGTATTTGGCTCCCTTGAAATTTTCTACCTTTTGCCACAATTCAGGCTCCAAACATAAAGATATAAAATTGACATTTTTTGGTGAAAAATGGACAACAAGTGGGACACATTTGTGAAGTGGAACGAAATTTATTATATAAATATAATCCACCTGCTCTGTGATAGTCTCAGGGTTCTGTTTAACCCCTTTGTGACGCGGCCTTAAAAGGCTCTGGTGAATGGGCATTTTTAGTGAATATTCATAAGCGGTGGTTTAAGGGCCATAACTATTTTTTCTTGCATGCTACCTTAGTTAAAACATAATGAAAGTTTAGAAAAAATTTTTAATGTATATTCTTACTTGGGATAAAAAGTGGAAAAAAGGCTTTGTTCTGTAATTTATAGTACTTTTTTTTAAAATTTCAAATCAACTCAAAATTAACATTTAATGAATTCCCTATTTTGTTTTGGTCATTTTCACATATAATATGTAAAGTCTTGGGCAAACAGGGCAACTATGACAGTGTTTTTGTAGTGTAGCAGGGGATTGCTGCTCCTGCTCTAGCTGGGCAAAGTAGACCTGCGCCCACTGACGTCTAAGGTCAGCATGCGGTACGAGATCAGTTAAAGCGCAGCAAGCATCATGAAGACCAAGGAACACACCAGGCAGGTCTGTGATAATGTTGTGGAGAAGTTTAAAGCCGGATTTGGATACAAAAAGATTTCTCAAACATCCCAAGGAGCACTGTGCAAGTGATCATATTGAAATGGAAGGATGGAATCAGACCACTTCAAATCTACCAAGTCCCGGCCGTCCCTCTATACTTTCACCTCAAAAAAGGAGAAGACTGATCAGAGATGCACCCAGTCTGGTATATGCTAAAGAACTAAGAAAAGAAAAACAGATTATAAACGTGGGTTTCTCAAGGTTTCTTGAATTATGTGAATATAATTCTGCTCACCTTTGTTGGTTGTGCATCCAGGCACTATGCTGTCAATTCCCATATAGGGTGCTGCCCCATTTCTGCCGGTGGAAGGTCTCCCCGGTGTAAAATTGCACAGATATCTGGGGTATTCAGCGAAAGGCTTCTCAGTAGATCCCAGGAGGGAAAAAGGGAACTTTTTGGCGCAGAACCAAGTGGTCAAAAAAGCTATAATAGCTATGAAGGTTAATCCATTTTAATGTCAAACTTAAAAGATCTGGTCGAGATTTTAATTATTTATTCTACATGTACCTTTTGGGATATAGCATTTATTGTGTATCTTCTGACACTAATAACATTTTCATACTTCAGTACGGAGCCGTGCGAGGTCTCATTTTTTGTGGGATGAGCCATTTCTCTTTTTAAGACCCCCTGGGCTACATTAACCCTAGGTTGTGTGATTGATCCTTCCATATACTGACATACTACTGTATGACAGTATATGTGGCTTTTGCAGATGATCTGTTTCAATGTCCTACCATCATAGCCTTAGGTACCAAAAGGAGATAGGAGGGATATGTATATAGAAGGGTAGAATATATCAAAATAATCCAAAAAAATGACAACTTTATTTGGTATACAAAGCACATACACATAAAAACATTTAAAAGCACTTGTAATCATATGCGCATAAAATGCATGGTAATGGTCTATTTCATGCATTTGCTACCTAACCCCCATGGTCTATGTAGAACCCGGACTTGGTGTGTGAATATCAAAACTACGATGATAATTGTTTCTAGATAGGTATGTATAACATCTCCTAATCTAATGCAGTCAAGATAAACCCTATTATGTGTCAATCACCTAGGCATTATAGAAACAGTTATAAACAAATGATTTACATAGTATCCATGAAATAAATAAATCACCAAATGCTGATGGGGAAGGAGCCTGACGCGTTCCCCCTGAATGTGGCTTCCTCAGGGGTATGCATACTGCATGAAGCCAGCATTATTTATGTGCAAAGAGTAATAGAAAAGGTGGCATCTCAAGTGTGTGCAGCCTAGGAGTGTTATGGCGCTGGGAAAGTTGGGCTATATGTGAAGCGGGAGTACTGCCTTTGGTCTCAAAGTGAACGGGGCTGTACATAATTAAATTATTGGAGTTGTATAAAAAAAATATCAGAGGGCTATATATAAATTGTTTAGGGGGGATGCTATATTTATTCATTAATTAGGGTGATGCTGGGGATTAAAATAAATATGGAAGGTGCTGTTTTTAATTAATAATAATAAGTTATATGGCATATATAAATTAATATAAATAATAAATATAAATATAAGGATTCAATATATTATTGAAGCTGCGTTCATATTATATGAAATTATGTATTGAAATGCATTGCAAATGCTTTAAGCAAAAACGCATTATCAAAAATGTATGTGTTTTGTTTTGGTAATCATTATTGATAATAATAATAGGCAAAACATTTGTTGCTACTTACCATATATACTCGTGTATAAGCCGAGTTTTTCAGCACAAAAAATATTTATACGGTGTATAAATAACTTTTACATAGGCCTTTGGGGATTTGTTTACACTGCAAACAATTTAGTGGAGGTACTTTATGATAATTAATTTATTGCTAATATAGTACTGTATATTTTCACACATTCTAGGGCCACACAGTGGATGTTTTATGTGTATGGGACAGTTCGGTCAATTGTATTGTAAGGGATATTATTTAGGAGCTTAGTGTTGTTATGCAGGTGACATTATACTGAAAGAACTGATATGTTTAGCAGCACAGTGTGGTACAGAGCTGTAAAAAATTGGTGGAAAATTGCGCAGTGGGAGCCTCCACACTGGAAAAGTCGTAATTCAGTTCTCTTCCTGATGGAGCACCTGTGATTTACTAGTTGCCAGTCTGATAACAAACTTTATAGTGTGCCAGACAATTCTCAAAATGTGTTGAGTGTTAGTGAGTCTGACTTCTTAAATTGGAAGAGCTACACTATTTGAGGGTTAGTAATGTTGTCAGCATTTCAGAAACTTAAATTATTGTCTGTAAATTAATCTATGTGGAAATTGGAGGCCTAAAGGAGACCCATAATCTTTATGCAGCCAGAGGTCCATGGTTGCTGAGGTAGAATGGGCATATACAACACATACAGGTATTTTAACAAACTACTTCTAACTACATCCCTACATTATTTTCTTCCACTTGTGCATTTTCATGGTGCTTGTGTTCCCAATAGCCACTTTCAAGTTTGTGTCAGTGCCATGGACCATCATAGACAGCCTGTGGGCACTGTGTCTATACCTGTATGCAGTGTGTCTCCAATACGTGGATGACTCATTTTTTCCTTAAAGGGAACCTGTCACCGGGAGACCCATTTTTCGCATCCCCCAGTCCCCACAGAGCACAGTACATACACTGCCAAAGAAATTTTGTATAAAAAATAGGTATGTTACATAAATATATATTTTTATGTGTTATATAGTACTTTGCACTGTCACATGTTCTGTGATTAGGCAGTGGCTATAGAGGAGCAGTCCCCCCCCCGCACCTTTGGGAAACTGCACCTCCATGTGTTACTTTTCAAATATATACAAATGCCCATCACCCGGCTTAGAGACGTCCCCTGTTCCTCTATTGGGTAGAGAATGGGTAAACAATCTGCAGTTAGAGAAAGACAAAGGGTTGTCTTGATAGGGTTTAAAATTCTGGTGAAAAATGGCTACATTTAGACCAGGTTATAAGACAGCACCTCTGCTTTGATATTGTTCACATAGGTGGTGAACTAGCTGCCAGTCTAAGTGATGGGAAAATGATATATGGAGTTTCCTAAATGGAAAAAAAGAGAAGTTGAAACTACTGCAAAACATAAAGCAAGACTGGGTGAGTGTCCTGCAGCCATGCCAAGTGGAGACGAATAAAGAATCCTCTGTCTTAGACCTTTGATTTAGGGGACCAGCACTTTAGAATTTATGAGGAAAATTAACAATACAAGGTCCTCTAGGTACCTACAAGCCAGGAAAAGCTTGTGCCCCTCTCCAAATTTTTTCTCCTAGTCCGAGCTCATCAGAGCTCATGCTCAACCATGTTCACCCTCCCTGGTAGCCAAAGGAAAGCATGCACAAAACCTACTCCAAAACTTCAAGCATTACTGGCCCTTTACAAGGGTTATGAATGATTTAGCTGCTGATCTTAAAAGTGTATGGGGCTAGGCCCTGTGTGCTATGCAATTATGTGACATCTGGAGACTTCAACACCTTGAGATTAAAGACTAATCTTTTTATTAATTGGTCCATAATTCTTACAGTTGAATTGATTTTCATGCCACAGTTTTCTGTGTGTAGTTATTTTGGTTAGCAGTTAAACTTAAGCAAAAGACCTCTGAAATTCTTATCTAGCCTAGTCTTTGGCTCTCTATCTCCCACCGTTGGATGGGAAACTTAAAATATGTGATGCAGGGTATTCTAATTAAACATGGGGTATGTTTAGAAAGAGGCAGGAGCCAATTGACATCTTTTATTTCTTCTCTTCATACTTTGAAGTCCGACACAAATGCTCTCTACAATTGTCTACCCTTAGAGAACTAAGGGGTTCCACAGGAAATAAACTCCATTTTGGAAGCAAGAGTTATGCCCCAGTTGCTTTTATAAGTGGTGCAATGAACCGGCCAGACTCTTTGCCTGACTTCCTCTTACATTCCAACTATTAAAAATGAAGCAGATCATCAAATCCCTCCCACCAACTAAAAGTTCAGAACCCAGATGGCTTTACCACAGTTTTCTGCACAACAACCCGTTTCTGTGTCTTTTTGATGCATTTAATGCAATCTGATTTTGTCTTCTTCCATTCTTCTTTTCTTCATGTACACATCACAATAATTCCCAAAGTCAGTATAGACCCCCAAACGTTCTCAAGTTATAGGCCCTCCTCCCTCATCGATTCTGATGCCAAACTGATTGTAAATAGGCTGGCTTCCTGGGCCTCCATGGTTATGTGCATTAAGATCCTGTATAATAACCAAGCTGAAATTAGAATTACTGGTTCTTTCTCCTCCCCTTTTACAAACAGCAATGGGACTAGGCAGTAATGTCCCCTGTCCCCCTTAATCTATGCCTAAGTAAATGAG
The DNA here is from genome assembly GCA_019512145.1 of Engystomops pustulosus. Classification (NCBI taxonomy): domain Eukaryota; kingdom Metazoa; phylum Chordata; class Amphibia; order Anura; family Leptodactylidae; genus Engystomops; species Engystomops pustulosus. The sequence goes on from CM033646.1 coordinate 70,273,301, forward strand.
TTAAATACCATTCGTTCAATCCCTAATATTAATGGTTTTTAAATAGGGGATTGCTGCTCTAAGTGATCTGCTTTTGTGGACAATGGGGCAGATTTACTTACCTGGTCCATTCGCGATCCAGTGGCGCGTTCTCTGCGGTGGATTCGGGTCCGGCCGGGATTCACAAAGGTAGTTCCTGCGACGTCCACCAGGTGGGGCTGCTGCGCTGAAGTTCCCCGACACTTTTTTTTTTAAATGCAGCGGTTCTTCCGATTCCGACGGGTTTGCCTTCGGCTATGCCCCCCCCCCCCCCCCCCGATTTTCGTTGCGTGCATGCCGGCGCCGATGCGCCACAATCCGATCGCGTGCGCCAAAATCCCTTGGCAATTCAGGGAAAATCGTCGCAAATCAGAAATATTCGGGTAACACGTCGGGAAAACGCGAATCTGGCCCTTAGTAAATAATCCCCAATGTCTTCTTGTATGTCCCAACCCAACCAACTTCATGGAAGTCCTGACGACTTTTGGATATTTCAACAATCATAAAGTGAACATTACAAAATCAGTTGTGATGAATGTGGGTCCGCTCATTCTCTAATCCCTTTGAGCCAGCTTTCTTTTAACCTGACATGCATTGTTTAATACCTATTTTTGGATTAAAATACCTGCAAACCTTACATCTACTTCTCCAGACCAACCAAACATGAGGAATTGGACTTCTAAGAAAATATCCTGGTATAATCAATTGTATAAAGAATATACACTCACCGGCCACTTTATTAGGTACACCATACTAGTAACGGGTTGGACCCCCTTTTGCCTTCAGAACTGCCTCAATTCTTCGTGGCATAGACTCAACAAGGTGCTGGAAGCATTCCTCAGAGATTTGGTCCATATTGACATGATGGCATCACACAGTTGCCGCAGATTTGTCGGCTGCACATCCATGATGCGAATCTCCCGTTCCACCACATCCCAAAGATGCTCTATTGGATTGCGATCTGGTGACTGTTGAGGCCATTTGAGTATAGTGAACTCATTGTCATGTTCAAGAAACCAGTCTGAGATGATTCCAGCTTTATGACATGGCGCATTATCCTGCTGAAAGTAGCCATCAGATGTTGGGTACATTGTGGTCATAAAGGGATGGACATGGTCAGCAACAATACTCAGGTAGGCTGTGGCGTTGCAACGATGCTCAATTGGTACCAAGGGGCCCAAAGAGTGCCAAGAAAATATTCCCCACACCATGACACCACCACCACCAGCCTGAACCGTTGATACAAGGCAGGATGGATCCATGCTTTCATGTTGTTGACGCCAAATTCTGACCCTACCATCCGAATGTCGCAGCAGAAATCGAGACTCATCAGACCAGGCAACGTTTTTCCAATCTTCTACTGTCCAATTTCGATGAGCTTGTGCAAATTGTAGCCTCAGTTTCCTGTTCTTAGCTGAAAGGAGTGGCACCCGGTGTGGTCTTCTGCTGCTGTAGCCCATCTGCCTCAAAGTTCGACATACTGTGCGTTCAGAGATGCTCTTCTGCCTACCTTGGTTGTAACGGGTGGCGATTTGAGTCACTGTTGCCTTTCTATCAGCTCGAACCAGTCTGCCCATTCTCCTCTGACCTCTGGCATCAACAAGGCATTTCCGCCCACAGAACTGCCGCTCACTGGATGTTTTTTCTTTTTCGGACCATTCTCTGTAAACCCTAGAGATGGTTGTGCGTGAAAATCCCAGTAGATCAGCAGTTTCTGAAATACTCAGACCAGCCCTTCTGGCACCAACAACCATGCCACGTTCAAAGGCACTCAAATCACCTTTCTTCCCCATACTGATGCTCGGTTTGAACTGCAGGAGATTGTCTTGACCATGTCTACATGCCTAAATGCACTGAGTTGCTGCCATGTGATTGGCTGATTAGAAATTAAGTGTTAACGAGCAGTTGAACAGGTGTACCTAATAAAGTGGCCGGTGAGTGTATATTTCAAAACAGTTTCATTAAACTTCACCTCTTTGGAATTTTGAAAGTCTGAATCCGAGCGATGATTGCGAATACACAATTAAACAGTTCATTAACTGTAAGAGTACCAACATAATATATGTAGCCTCATGCCCATGCCCAAAATTATACGTGGGTAAAACTACACAGGAATTTAGACGTTGGATTTCACAACATCTTAGTTCGATACAAACCAATGCGGAAGTACCAATCGCAAGACATATGCAAGAACGTTATCACGGTCATCACGTCATTGTTGTCCTGAATTTGATGAAGGGTCTGAGACCCTGTATTTTGTCTTACAAATTAATTGTCTTTTCTAGTTAAATGTATGGCTTAAATAATGGTATATTTCATCTTTTTGGGTAACAGTACTATTAGCGCTCCACATGAGCTCTATTTGCATTATATTTTTTACCTGTCACGGTGATCCAAGTCTACTTAGATTTTGGGGTCTAAGTAGAAATTGGGACCAAGAGGCGGTGATTTGGACCGTAAATTACTTCAAGTTGAAGCTAAATGGATTTATTAGCTGGATTCCCTAATGCTGGAACGGGTATATTTCTGATGCGGGTACCAGAAGAAAAATATTCTATGTCCCCGCGCATGCGAAAACTTTTAAAATATTGCAGAGTTTCATGGAACTCATTCTGTCAATCCACGCATGCACCGTACATCGAGGGCATGGACACGTCATCAGCTACGTCAACTGGAGAGGATGCCGCATTATTATTTCCTTATCATTGGAGGCACCCGATAGTATTCAGGTCGCAGTGACGACCAGTTACTCGGGACCAATGATCCCATGAGCCTCTAATGATGTCATCCTTCACCTTATCTCTGGATTGGCAACAGCATGCATGATTGGTGGATGGGGTAAGCAGGTCATAGGGCATTATAAGGTGTGATAAATGTTCTGGACCAGTCAAGTTACAGTCCCTTAGTGTATAGGTCATTTCCTGAACTATGAACTACCCTAGATGCCTATTTAGTGCGTCCATTGGATAAAACAGAGGACAATATCGTGTTGCTAGGCATCCATAATAGAAGTCCTAGGCCATTGGTGCTCATAAGAAGTGGTCCCACCCAAAAGTCATATATACCTACTCTAGTTCCTCCCACAACTCAGTAGCCCCGATCCACTGATAAAACTAAGGCATGAGCATCATTTTTCTCAAACTAGCTCTACCAACCACCGACAGTGGGAGCTTGCACCAAGCAGCAATTTTCCCAGCTGTCCTGTCCAATATTGGTTGAACATTAAGGGTCACAAAGTCACTGATCATTGGGGAAATCAACTTGCCTAGATTTTTAAATTTGGAGACAATTTAAATTTGCTGAATGACGAGTCTCCGCTGCAATATGATCTAGTGGCAATACGACCGATTTATGCCATTTTATAGTTAAGCCGGAGTACTGTCCGTATAATACTAATAGGTCCATCACCGCTGGGAGGGAAGTATCTTTATCCCGCAAGAAGAGCGGCATATAATCTGTATTAAGAGCTATGCGTTCCTCTATCATAAAGTATCTGAAACCCTTTATAAGAATGGAAGAGCGCACTAAGCAAGCCAGGGGCTCTATTGCCAGGGCAAAGAAAAAAGGGGACAGTGGAAAGGATGGAAAGGTTCAGAAAGTAGGCCGTTGGCCCTAATATATGCCCTAGGATTTCTATATAGCATTTGAATCCATCTCAGATAGCCCCTTCCAAATCCCATCCCTTATAACTGCTCATAGAAAAGGCCATTCAACGCTATTGAATGCCTTAGTGCCATCTCTTGAAAGTACCGCCCTAGTCCCTTCCCCCTCCTGTTGCAACTGCAGGTTCAGAAATAATCTCCTAAGATTAATCGATGGGACTTTCCCTGGCATAAAGCCGCTTTGGTCACTATGCACCAAATCCAGAATAACTGCAATCAACCTATTTGCCAATACGTTCGCTATAAGCTTAACATTGTGACATAATAATGATATGGGATGATAGGACTGTGGCATCGTTGGATCCTTAGGCAATACCGCTATAATCGCCTCCCCCATAGAATCTTGGAGCTGATCAACTTCCTCAGCACTTTTGATGACTTCTAAAAGTTCTGGTAACAGATGCGAGCCATATATTTTTTGTACACCTCATCTAGACCTCATCTAGGCCTGGTGCTTTCTCATTTGGGAAAGATTATTTCAAAGCTAACTTCAGACACAAATGACACAAATCTCCTGCTCTGTTAAAGTTAACCCTGAGGAGTAGGTATTGTCATGAAAATTTCTGAGGGTATCCAGAATGTTTTTATCTGTAGTGACCACTTCACCCCTTTTATTAACCAATGACTGGATACGGAGCTCTCTGGGCCCTAATAACTGCAGCTAAAAGTTTACAAGTGCCCCCCCCCCAAAAAAAAATATCACTGCTGTACAAAAAATCTTTTTGCTTCTGCAAATTTAACCGTATGAGCCTGTAATAGATCCTGTGCTTCCATCCACTCTGCCTTAGTTGTCTCAAATCCCTCTGTTACATATCTCCCCTCTGTACTCCGAATTCCTCTCTTGGAGAGTCAGTCAACGTGTATTCCCTTTGTTTGGTTTCATGAATAGAAATGTATTTGTGAAACTGGCCCCTGATAAATGACTTCAGGCTATCCCAAAACACCAATCTATTGATTGAACCACTGTTTTTTCTAATGTAATCTTCAGTGTCCCTAATGAACGTATCAGAAGGGTGCAAGATTTGCAACCAAAATGGATTAAGCTTCCAAAAGGAACCAATCCACCCCCCCCCCCTCCACCATGTCTACAGCCAAAACAACGGGGAAGTGGTCAGAAACACTTATAAATTCACTTCCTCACTTTCCTTCACTCCACATGCACGTGATCACTAAGTTTATGTATATATTAATATTTTTTTTATAAAAAATCTTTTATAGATTGCTTAGATATACATAGTTTATGTCTCTACACATTAATATCACTAACTTGTTTTTATGCTTGTCATATTCCATCATTGTTATTACCACTATTTCTATGTTGCAGAGAAATAAGTCTTAATTAATGTTTTTATTAGTGTAATGTATGCAATTCCCTGATACACTAACCGTCATGTCCATTGTTATGCCCAATTCTCAAGGACACTATATATACAAATCTGGGAGCCTTTCCCTCACCAGAGTTCATCAGTCATGCTATAACGATATGCGCCAAAAATATTTTTTTGCGCACGCTCCGCATTCCGGCATCACAGACGTTTTGTCCGCACGCTCACATTAGTCGCACTTTTGTTTTGTGCACGCGCGCCTCACCACTGACAATCCACGGTATTCACATCCGACGGCTTTCACGAGATCTCGCGACATTTCAGCGCCATCTTACCTTCCACCACATGACTGAACTCTGCTGCTTGATTGGCTCCTGGTTTCTTTTTAAACCCGGCTCGTCGCCCTGTTGATCACACCCCCAGACGAAGGCTGTTCCATCAGCCGAAACGCGCGTCGGGGTTGCTGCTAGGTTACCAACTCTTTATCTTCCACGCTTCCCATTACGATTGATTTTACATCCCAATTTGGCCACTTTTGCCCTTTCATATTATTCATCTAGGTGTTATGATCGGTTGCCTGCGATGCAACTCTTGCTTGTGTCCCCTCTCATAGTGGGTTCACTTTTAAACCACTTTTGTTGTCATTTGACCCAATAAAATGTATACTATGTACTATTAATAATATTGTCCGGCTGTTCATGTTGGTATTTTTCACCCCTGCAGTAGTTGGACGCCCACGTCCACGCCCTCGTTCTCTACCCCTAGCCCTCGGGTTAAACATTTTCCAAATTAAAGTGTAAACTTTAAATTTTTTTTTTGTGTTTATTTATTTAATTATTTTTAAACAAATCGATGCTATCCTATTGCTATGGCTAGTTTCTAACCTACACTGACAGCACACAACTGCATTTTGTGCTATGCCCAGGGGTGTACCAAGCCTGTCTGCTGCCTGAGGCGAGCCATAGAGAGACGCCCCCCCGCCAATATATGTGATATATCAGGGAGTGTCAGGACCAGATCCATCATATTGGTTTGGTGTAAAAATAAAGCAATGCAAAATGCATACAGCGTGTATAAAATGCATATAGCGTACCGCCATGTAGTATAAAATGCATACCGCGTACCGCCATATAGTATAAAATGCATACCGCGTACCGCCATGTGGTATAAAATGCATACAGCTTATCACCATGTGGTATAAAATGCATACAGCTTATCACCATGTACTATAAAATGCATACAGCGTATCGCCATGTACTATAAAATGCATACAGCGTACCGTCATGTACTATAAAATGCATACAGCATACCGCCATGTAGTATAAAATACATACAGCATACCGCCATGTAGTATAAAATGCATCCAGCGTACAGCCATGTAGTATAAAATGCATCCAGCGTACAGCCATGTAGTATAAAATGCATACAGCGTACCACCATGTAGTATAAAATGCATACAGCGTATCACCATGTAGTATAAAATGCATACAGCCTCCCCCCATGTGGTATAAAATGCATACAGCTTATCACCATGTGGTATAAAATGCATACAGCATACCGCCATGTAGTATAAAATACATACAGCATACCGCCATGTAGTATAAAATGCATCCAGAGTACAGCCATGTAGTATAAAATGCATCCAGCGTACAGCCATGTAGTATAAAATGCATACAGCGTACCACCATGTAGTATAAAATGCATACAGCGTATCACCATGTAGTATAAAATGCATACAGCGTGCCACCAAGTAGTATAAAATGCATCCAGCGTGCCGCCATGTAGTATAAAATGCATCCAGCGTGCCACCAAGTAGTATAAAATAGATACAGTGTACCACCAAGTAGTATAAAATGCATACAGAATACCACCATGTAGTACAAATGCTGCATATACATACAGCATATATACACATAAACATATATACACATATACATATATACACACACATATATACACACACACACATATAACATATACGTCTAGTTGCCCTGCACAAGTGTAGTTGCCCTCCCCCCAGGTCTCTAGTTTAAACACTCCTCCAACCTTCTAGCCATTTTTTCCCCTAAAACAGCAGCCCCCTCCCCATTGAGGTGCAGCCCATCCCTACTGTAGAGCCTGTAGCCCACAGAAAAGTCAGCCCAGTTCTCCATGAACCCAAACCCCTCCTTCCTACACCAACTTTTGAGCCACTTATTTACCTCCTTGATCTCCCGCTGCCTTTCTGGTGTGGCACGTGGTACAGGCAGTATTTCGGAGAAAATTACCTTTGAGGTCCTTGCCCTGAGCTTATGGCCTAAATCTCTGAAATCATTTTTAAGGACCTTCCACCTACCTGTTTTCTTTATAATGCTGACATCATTATGGATACTAGCTGTGGTATTCATCTATAGCTTCTTCATTGGGTGCGACATAGCGCCCTACATTGTGTGTGCTTGTTGAGTTTTATGTTTTTCTGTCTAAGATTTGTTTTGACCGGTTTTAAAATTCTCTAATAAACTTTAGTACAGAAAAAAAAAAGAAAACACACCACCTGGTTTCCCAGCTTTATCAGTAAATATAAATGTCATCAGTTTTTTGTGGACCCATAGAGATCTACGGGTGCCGCCAGAAAGGTGAGTTTTGATTTATTTATTTTTTTGACTCGAGTATAAGCCGAGCTTGGGTTTTTCAGCACATTTTTTGTGCTGAAAAACTAGGTTTATACTCGAGTATATAAGGTATCTGTTTTTTTCATAAATGAATGCAAAACATACCACCAAAAGTTATCAACTAACATGAAGTACAAAGTAGCACGAGAATACAATTTCAAAATCACTTGAACATGTTAAACCACTGTCTAAAATCTCAATTCCTTAAGGCAAATGTTGTACCAATATTTAAACAAGGCTCTAGAACTTTGCCAGGGTCACCAGATCTCAATCCAATAGAGCATCTTTGGGATGTGGTGGAACAGGAGATTCGCATCATGGATGTGCAGCCGACAAATCTGTGGCAACTGTGTGATGCCATCATGTCAATATGGACCAAAATCTCTGAGGAATGCTTCCAGCACCTTGTTGAATCTATGCCACGAAGAATTGAGGCAGTTCTGAAGGCAAAAGGGGGTCCAACCCGTTACTAGCATGGTGTACCTAATAAAGTGGCCGGTGAGTGTATATTTGGCTTATGTGTAACCCCATATCACTCTTAATGGGGTTTTCCCTTGAAACAAGGACAGGATAGGTCTTAATTTGTGGATAGGGCTTAAAGGGAAAACCCCTTTAAATCTTGTGAGCAGGCCCACATGACCATGTTATTGCTTTGTTATGTCTTATTTTGTCTGTAAATGTCCCCCATGATCTGAAGCATTGTGAAATATGATGCCGCTATAGAAATAAAGATTTTTTTTATTATTATTAAAATGTCACTACATGTTTGTGCTGTTATGGCATATATAAGAGCAGACCTAGCTTATATTGTATTATCAGCAATGCCCTCATTCTCCTCCATCCACTTTTTAAAACTTGACAGAAACAGATGTCCTAAACGTTCCTCCATCCTCCTGCCTCATTTACGCCCTATATCCAGGCCCTCTCAACAACATGCATCCTTGCATCCTATCATACATTAACCCAGGGTCTATAGTTGCTAGTCCATGACCTCATCATCTCCCATTTGGACTACTACAAGATCTACGGGTGCCGCCAGAAAGGTGAGTTTTGATTTATTTATTTTTTTGACTCGAGTATAAGCCGAGCTTGGGTTTTTCAGCACATTTTTTGTGCTGAAAAACTAGGTTTATACTCGAGTATATAAGGTATCTGTTTTTTTCATAAATGAATGCAAAACATACCACCAAAAGTTATCAACTAACATGAAGTACAAAGTAGCACGAGAATACAATTTCAAAATCACTTGAACATGTTAAACCACTGTCTAAAATCTCAATTCCTTAAGGCAAATGTTGTACCAATATTTAAACAAGGCTCTAGAACTTTGCCAGGGCAAATGTTGTACCAATATTTAAACAAGGCTCTAGAACTTTGCCAGGAATTACAGGCCTTGTAGCTTTACTTCTATTGGAAGGGTTAGTAAAAGACTATATACTGAAGTATGTGACATCAAATAATATGGGTTAGTAAAAGACTATATACTGAAGTATGTGACATCAAATAATATAATAAGTGACAGCCAGCATAGGTTTACTACTGGAACAGCCATGAGAAGCTGCAAAGTCTGGGGCGCCACTGGAGCATCACTGGCAAGCTGCAGAGTATCTGGAGCAGCCGTGGCAAGCTGCGGAGTCTGGGGCGCCACAGGGGCAAGCTGCGGAACCACTGGAGCAGCACTGGTAAGCTGCGGAGCCACTGGAGCAGCACTAGCAAGGTGCGTAGTCTGGGGCGCCACTGGAACAGCCGTGGGAAGCTTCGAAGTCTGGAATGTCACTGGAACAGCCATGGGAAGCTGCGACGTCTGGGGAGCTTCTGGAGCAGCACTGGCAAGCTGCAGAGCCACTGGAGCAGCTGCGGAGCCACTGGAGCAGCTGCGGGGAGCTGCGGAGCCACTGGAGCAGCTGCGGGGAGCTGCGGAGCCACTGGAGCAGCTGCGGAGCCACTGGAGCAGCTGCGGAGCCACTGGAGCAGCTGCGGGGAGCTGCGGAGCCACTGGAGCAGCTGCGGGGAGCTGCGGAGACACTTGAGGAGGCTTGGGCTCCGCTGGAGCAGCTCTGGGAAGCTGCGGAGGCTTGGACACCACTGGAGCAGCTCTGGGAAGCTGCGGAGGCTTGGGCACCGCTGGAGCAGCTCTAAGAAGCTGCGGAGTGACTGGAGCAGCTGTGGGAGGCAGTGGAGACACTGGGGACTACGGGACTAAGCTGGACAGGCGAGGTAGCCGAACTTGAGGTGGTTCAAACCTGGACCGGATTTTTACCAGGAACTTAGTATGGGAGACCGTGTCCGGGTCACCACTATCCAATAGAGGGGTAGCCCAGGCCAGGGCCTCTCCAGAGAGCAGACAGTAGATGAACGCCACCTTAGAGCATTCGGTGGGGTACTGGGAGGATAACAGTTCAAGGTGCTGCAAGCACTGGGAAATAAATCTCCGGCACCGGGAGGAGTCATGGGAGCCTGCTGCTGGGAGGCAATCATCCGAAGAGTGGAAGTGAGTTTGTCCAAGAGTTCGTTTTGGGCAGCAATCTCTTGGGACTGCCGGGCGATGGTGCTAGGGAGGTCACCCAGTAGCAGGTACGGATCCTCGACACAGTCCATGGCTTTTGCAGGCTACAGGACCTTGGCGGAGTCCATGGCCGGATCTTACTGTCACAGTGTAGGGGAATAGTCCCTTAGGACTAAAGTCTGTGGACTCCCTGGACCACTATGGGGGATAACAACCTTAGCCGCAACCCGGGAGCGGAGTCTAAGTGAACTCCTGGTTTTCGCCAGAGCCCGCCGCAAAGCGGGATGGTCTTTCTGCGGCAGGGAGTCACCAGGTCGCTCCACGGGTGCGAGTAGGCCCGCGGCGGCAGCCAAGGTAGGGACACGGGGACCACGGGAAGGCAGGCAGGCAGGACCATGGGAAGGCAGGCAGGACCACAGGAAGGCAGGCAGGACCTGCGCGCCCCCTCTAGTGGCAGGAGCACGCGACTGCATGGAAGAAGCATGCGGCCTACACGCTGGGAGCAAGAGTGCAGGCCGGAGCCAGGAGAGGTAAGTGAGAGCTGGGACCGCGGCAGCAAGCACGGGTACACCCTCAATCCGTACCGAGGATCGCGGGTGCAACCGTGTCAGAGGGTTTTTAAGTGAAGATGCGTCATTGATGTGGATTCTTCTGCCTTGCCACAAAGATGTATCAAAAGTGGTATGGACTCTCAGGATAGGGATGTAATATTACCACTATACAAGGCATTGGTTCTACCTCACTTGGAGGATGCTGTCTGGTTCTGGGCACTGGTCCATAAAAATGATGCCCTGGAACTGTATAGGGTTCAATGCAGAGCCACAAAAATGAGAAGGGGTATGAAAAGTCTCAGTTATGAGGAAAGACAACTAGATTAATTTAGTCTGGAAAAGAGATGACCACGAGGGGACATGATTAATTTATATAAATATGTGGATAGTCCATTCAAAATATATGGTGGAAAGTTGTTCCAGATTAAGTCAAATCAAAAGGCAAGGGGGCACTGTCTCCATCTGGAGAAAACAAGGTTTAATCACCAGAGGCGACAGTACTTTTTTTACTATGAGAAAAAAAAGCACAGCAGGGACAGCAGAGAGCTTCAAGAAGGGTCTAGATGCTTTATTACATCTAAATAGCATTGATGGTTATGTTATATAGAATTGTTTTCCCTAAATCCCTTCCTCATCCAATCCCTTTCCTTCCTTGGTTGAAGGACATGTGTCTATGTAACTATGATACTATGAAGTGCTGCAGAAATTCCTTTTTAACCTTGTCCAGATTTGTGCCTTGCCACAATTCTGTCTCTGAGCTCCTTGGCAGTACCTTAGACCTTATGATTCTTATGTGCCCTGGCATGCACTGTGAGCTGTGAGGTCTTTTATAGACCAGCTCAATGACTATTACAAGGAAATGGACAGCATGTGAGTTAAATATGTGTGTCTTAGCAAAGGGTTGGAATACTTATGACCATGTGATATTTCAGTTTTTCTTGTTTAATAAATTAGCAAAAATATCTAAATATGTTTTTTTTCTGGCATCATTTGAGCTACTTTACCTGCCTGGAGCTCAAATTATGCCAGAGGCAGACTGAAGCAGATAGAGGTGGGTCAGTGCTACTGGGTGCTTGGAGTAGCCTTTTCACTGGAGCTGTCTCAGGCTTCTCCATGCCCCCAGTAGCCATAGAAATTACTTTGCATATTGAAGAATTAAACTTTTCACTTTATATGTTACTACATTTTGAGAAGGGATAATATCAACTAATATTTATGTTTTTAACCCTTCTCTATGCAGAACTATCTAAAAACACACTTTATCTCTCATTCCCTTTTATTTTGTGATAGATTTTTTGTTGGGAAAATTGATACCATGAACATTTGATCCTCTTCACCTAATGTGACTACACCGCGACCAGAACATGCCCAAAAGGTTATATGTAACACCAAAAACACACACACGTTCCTGAATAAAGTTTTTATTTCCCTCCATCCTCCATTATTTATACCTATGGTATGACGCTCCCACTCAAATTCTTATGAAGCGCGTAGGGTTCTGTTATTGTGCGGCCTTTACAATGGCGCACATCTAAATGTGACTTTTGTTATCTCATTAGCTTGGTTTATGGATATATAGTTATTTGGGTTACCATTGTGTAAGGGAGCAAACAATGATAGATCTGTGTGAAGCTCAGTGCAATTTTCTACAGTTCCCTTTGCTGCATATTTTGGTGAATATATTGGTGTGGAGTCTGTATGATCTCCTCACATCTTTCAAAATTTCAAAGGTTTTATGCCACCTTTACTGTTTTATTGCTATATTTTGCAGGTTGTGACTGTCTTGCTCAAAAGCAGATATCTAGTTATTACAGATTTAGTGGTATTATAGTGGATTTATTTATATGAACATATCAATATGAGGCATTTGTGAACTCTACACATGTTCATCTATTACATTTAGGAGATGTGAAGGTAAATATTTTCTGTTTGGAACAAATTTTTTGCAATCAAAGTCAATTTTTAAATATTTTTTTATAAAATGTTTCAGTTTGATTCAAAATTGCATGAAGGTGCCTATGTCTATAAACTCTTTGATGCCATTTTGAAAATGGTGTAAGTGTCTGCTTTCAGAAAATATTGGTCCCTGTCCCCATTGGGCCTCACAGTCTAATCAATCTACCAATAATTTTTTGGTATGTGGGAACCTGGAGGACCCAGAGGAAACCCACGCAGACACAGAGAGAACATACAAACTCTTTGCAGATGTTGACCAGAGCTGCAAGGCTGTAATGCTAACCACTGAACCACCATGCTGCCCATCAATCTCCCTATGATCTATCTGCTATAAAAGTCTTCAAATTTACAGTTTACTTTACCATACTGACTGTGACTGGTCATGAAATGGTTTTATTTTGGGGCCCCACTTTTAGTTTTGCCCAGGGCCCCACTTTGTCTAGAACCGGCCCTGTGCAGAATGGCACCTGAACCCCACCCCTCTTAGCGAACACTGATTGGCTGAACTGGTTTCCATCCAAGACCTAGCTTATCAGTGTTAGGTTTACTCAGCCTGCCTTCCTCTCACCCTTCGAGTGATTTGTGAGAGGAGGTGAGAAAAACGTTAAGCAGTGAAATTGAGAAGCAGTGGCACGTGGGACTGGTAGCAACTGGGACTAATAGTCAGTTCTTTTGCCACCGTGCCAGCAGCTAGGCTTACACCACTACCACTATGCCAGCTTTGCCAGCAGCTTGGCTAACATGTAAGTAGGAGAAAGTTTGGATTTCCTTAAAGGGGCTTGCTCATGACAGAAATTTTTCAAATGTCAGTTCCCTATTGATGTTCACACAATAAAGATCATGTAAAGCCCTTACTTAACAATTTTACTCAGTTTTTTTGCTGTTTTAGCTCCTGGACTCTCTAAACACAAACTTCACGATCCCTCTAGTGCTATAAGATGCTGTATGCTGACAATGTGCTTAAATTAGTACGGTCCAGGTTTATATACACTTTTATTTAGCTACTGAACATTCACTAGTATCTGACACATAGAAAAAGAGAAATGAGATGGATCAGAGATGATGAGATCCATGAGATACATATGACATGCACATACAATAGCATTCTCAGTTTTGCTATCTCAGTCATACCACACCAGGGACCTAAGGGGAGGAAAGCTACACTTGTACAGTACAGATCGAAACAGTGTTGGAAGGAAACTGGGGATAATTATGGTTAATGGGGTTGGAAGGGAGGTGGGGGTAAGAATAGGCTATAAGAACCAAAGGAATAGGGATGGGAGATAAGAATTTAAAGTATATGTACACTTATGCCAGAAATATAGCTAACAAGATGGAGGAACTGGCAGGGCTTGTCCTGAACATGGCAATGTGAAGCAGCTCCTGTACCCTAATCCTGTACCTGGATTCTAATAGCTTTTCTACCGACCTGTTTGCAAAGCACCCTTCACAACATGTCCAGGAGGCCAAGGAGAAGGGGGGTGTCATATCTGACCGTGCAAAAAATTGGTAATCAAGCTATTTGTTTTGACCAGGGTGACTGGGTGTATGTTCTGTTCAGTATCAAAAAAAGAGAAAAAGGATTTGTCCTGTAAGGACAGTACCACCCATTTGTCAAATAAAATGTAACTTTTATTTCTAATTAGCTTAAAAAGATCAATGATGGATCAGAGATCATTTGACTATAGGTGAGATTTTAAAACTATCAGACAGATGTGCAAAGATGGAAAAGAGTGATGGTGTGGAGCATATAGGGCAATTGGTTATAAGATTATTACCCAGCTGGGTGATCTAACTCCCATATGATCCCTCAGATCTCCTATATGTAGACTGTGATGTGGCACATCCAAAGCCCAACAACACTCCTATTGCATGGCCTCAACCAGCTAAGGGGACGGGGGGAGGGGGGAGTAAAATTCCTATCTCTTGACCTATGGATAGTTTCCAGTCATTCCATCACACATACAGCTTGTATAAGCGCTAGATTGCGGACCACTTCGGCACTCTTATGGTTAAAATAGTAGAATAGAAACAAAATAGCCCCCCCGAATGTTTCGCCACTGCACGTGGCGTCCTCAGGGGTACCGGGGGCTATAGTGCGGCACACGAACATAGGAACGCTATTTAAAGGTCCTTCATAGTGACATATCCGTATGGGGGGGGGGGGGGGGGGGGAAAGGGGGAAGGGGATGGGTGGGTCCATTGCACGGCGTCCAATCGTGACCCAGGGGCTGTCCCTTTCATCCAATCCAGACATCCAGGGGTGCGTGCGACAAATGCCGGAGGCGCGATTCGGGCGCATCTCCCTGTCGTTATCATGACGCATGTCCGTGTGTAGGGTGTCAGCGGGCCCGGACTGCGCTGCCCAAGAACTTGGTTGGAGCTGTTGCGGTACTTACATATGCGCATGTCAGGTAACTTAGTCGTCTAACCGAGCACTCCGACCGGATGGCTCGTATGTCCAGAAGTTTGCACCAAAGGTTGCAAAAGAGCTGAATACCAAGCTATTGCGGCTACATAATATGTATTAGCAGGGACCTTGAGCATAGACACGTAGTGGCGGAGAGAGCTCTCCAGTGTATTAATCTTTATTAATGATGGATTATGAATCTCATGCTTCCACAGAGTTATCTCCACTTCCCATCCATGGGATTCAATGGTGTGTCTGGTATGTGTACTACGGCCCTTCTTCATTCTAGATCCCCTAAGCCCCAGAGTCATCTGTGATGGACGGCACTCATGTGACTTAATGCCTGTATATAAAATTTTTTGTGAGTATGTGATACATGTGTTCGGGTTCGGTACAGATTATCTGTTCTGTCTGATGACTACATAACCTGGGTGCTTAGTAAAATGATCAAGTCCTATCATGTATTCTAGATCCGTGTTTTTCCTCCTAAGAATGCCGCAAATGTGAAACCCCTCATTGGGCTTTAGGGGCTTAGTGTACCCAGTCGATAGATCCACTTTGCCTCGAGTTGTAGAAGTCGACGATCTGGGTCACCCCCTCTTGGGCCCATTTTGATGCAATCTATGCCCCAAAATCGTAACTGCTCATAGTCTCCCTTGTGTGCCGATTGCATGTGTCTGGATAAAGTTGTATCCTTATTGGTTCTCATAGTGCTTAAGTGTGAAGATATTCTTCGTCTCAGCTCTTGCACTGTTTTTCCTACATATAGTAGGGGGCATTTACACTGCGCTATGTATACGACACCAGTCGTCTTACAGTTAATGTATTGTCTGATCGGGTAAGTATGAAGGTTTGTGGGATCTGAGAATTCTTTTCTTTTCATCATATATTTGCAAAAGGAGCATCCTCCACAGGGATATGACCCCATGATGCGTGATGGTAACCATGTTGAAGCTATTGTTTGTTTGTCGGTATAGTGACTTCTTACAAGCATATCTTTTAAATTCTTTCCCCTACGAAAAGTGATCGAGGGGCGGGCCGTTAGGACTGGATGTAAGTCCTCATCCGCCATTAGGAGGGGCCAATACTTTTGGAGTATGTCCTGGACTTGTGTCGTGTATCCATCGAAGGTTCCTATACATCTGATGGGGCCTTTTTCTTGTTTTCTGGGGTCACTAAGTGTGTCATCCCGACTTATGGACTTAGCTCTTTGGTAGGCTCTGTGTAAAGTTTTTTTGGGGTATCCCCTTGCGGTGAATCGCTTGTATAGTTCACCACATTCCCTTTCAAATTCTGTATCCGTGGAACAGTTCCTCCTAGCTCGGAGGTACTAACCAAAGGGTATACCCCTTTTGAGAGGAGTGGGGTGCCAGCTTTGCCAGCTTAGTAAATTATTAGTTGATGTTTCTTTCCTATATATGGAGGTTTGAATTTTTCCCTCTGTGTCTATCTTGATGTTCAGGTCCAGAAAACAAATGTGTTCGTGGTGTATTTCTGAAGTGAAACGCATCCCAATTTTGTTATCGTTAAGGTGGTGAACAAATTCCTTAAAAGTGTCGATGGGTCCCTCCCATAGGATCAGGATATCATCGATATACCTTCCCCAGTAAATAATATTTTTGGTGAAATGTGTTGTGTCCTCGGAAAAAACCATTGTGGATTCCCACCACCCTAAGAAAATGTTTGCGTATGTAGGTGCGCAGATGGTCCCCATGGCGGTGCCTCTCACCTGCTGGTAGAGGGCACCGCCAAAGAGAAAATAGTTGTGAGTCAGGAGGAACTGAAGAAGTGACAGCAGAAATGTGTTATGTTTTCTGTATTGTGTACCTTTGGTGCTCAGAAAAAAAGATACTGCCTGTAGTCCGAGTGCGTGCTGTATGTTACTGTATAAGGCCTCCACATCTAGGCTTGCCAAGTAAGTCTCTTTGGTCACTGTAACATCCTGTAGTTTAGTGATTACATCTTTTGTATCACGTAGGTATGAGGGGAGTGAGATAACAAATGGTCGCAGAAGTTTGTCTAGATATTCGCTAATCCCCTGTGTAAGACAGTCTGTGCCCGAGACGATGGGTCTCCCGGGTATGGGCTTGACACGCTTATGCACTTTTGGTAGGGCATAAAAGGTTGGTATCACTGGTTTTTTGTTAAGTAGGTATTTGTACTCATCTTTTGAAATCATATTTTCTTGTAGAGCCTCTGTGAGTATATCCGATAGGTGTTGGACAGATTTATCAGTGGGGTCTCTCTCTAATAATTTGTAGGTATCCCTGTCGGCCAGTAACCGTTTCACCATATCCACATATTCCTTTCTGTCCATCACTACTAAATTGCCCCCCTTATCTGATGGTTTATAGATCACCTCGCTCAGGGAGGTCAGTTCTTCCAAAACCTTCTTTTCTGTTGTGTTTAGATTTGAGGCTATCACTTTTCTACTGGGTCTTATTTTCTCAAGATCCTTAGTTACCATATTAACAAACGCCTCAATTAGTGGATATTGGGAGAATAACGGTGTGTTCTTGCTTTTTGGTTTCAGATTTGTGAGTGGGGGGGGTGATGTCTGTAGGTGTTACTATATTTTCTTGTTCGAGTTCTTGGAGGAGTTGTTCCACTTTCTCGTCATTCATTAGGGGACCCGGTTCATGCCGCATGTGGTGTTTATGTAGGGCCACTTTTCGGGCAAATAGATTGATATCCTTTGCCCAGGAGAATCTATCAAAACTCGGCACTGGAGTAAAGGATAGACCCTTCCGGAATACTCTGAGCTGGCTCTCACTAAGTGAAAGTTTCGAAATATTGATCACCAATCTATCTTTTTGGTTCAGTTCAAATATATTTTCACTCATTTCCCGTTGTACCCCCATTTTTCCCTGTCTCTTAAGGACATGTTGGGTGCTGGTCCTAAAAAAGGAACCAGTGTAGATTGCGTCTGTTGGGGATTTCTGTTTGTGCCTACATGTATCGGGGTGGTTGTAGACACCACAAAGGGGGTAATGGTGTTGTATGTTCCCGGTCCCCCAGTCAGGTTGACATGTGATGTCACCGGAATATTCCCTGGTGTTTGCAACGCGGACGGTTGTGAGGAAGCCCCAGAGGACGACAAAGTCTTTGTATGTTCTATATTTGGCCATTGTCTCAATTCCTTCTGGGATTGGTCACTTCTATTCCGTTCTCTTTGAGAGTGGTCAGGTACAGCAGGTTCGGTTATACCTTGTGTCCCGGAGAGGGGTCTCCCTTCACCCGAGTGTGCCTGTTTTTTAGAATATTGTTGATATGCTAACCTCCTATTCTTATTTTTTCGTTTTTGGCCACTTCTACCTAGCCCTGAAACCCTTTCTTCTGAGGCTGAGTTATCGGACTCAGAGATGTCAGTGTAATGCCTCTGGCGTGGGTTATTTTTGATGTTATATATCTGGCCTGACTCGAAGTCGTTACAGTCCCTTATATATTTGCGGTGTTTCCTCTCTTTGATTTCGGTTGTATAAGTGGTTAGATTTTTTTGTAATTTTTCCTCCAGAGTCTTGAACTCAGGATGGCTACTGAGCGTTTTAATCTCCTCTATTTCTTTTTCAAGGGTTTTATTTGCAATCGGCACACAAGGGAGACTATGAGCAGTTACGATTTTGGGGCATAGATTGCATGAAAATGGGCCCAAGAGGGGGTGACCCAGATCGTCGACTCCTACAACTCGAGGCAAAGTGGATCTATCGACTGGGTACACTAAGCCCTAAAGGCCTCAATGAGGGGTTTACATTTGCGGCATTCTTATGAGGAAAAACACGGATCTAGAATACATGATAGGACTTGATCATTTTACTAAGGCACACCGTTATGTAGGTCATCAGACAGACAGATAATCTGATACCGAACCCGAACACAATGTATCACATACTCACAAAAAAATTTTATATACAGGCTATTAAGTCACATGAGTGCCGTCCATCACAGATGACATCTGGGGGTTTAGGGGGATCTAGAATGAAGAAGGGCCGTTATGTACATACCAGACACACCATCGAATCCCATGGATGGGAGGCGGATATAACTCTGTGGAAGTAGGAAACTCATAATCCATCATTGATAGAGATCAATACACGCGAGAGCTCTGCTCCGATACGTGTACATATGCTCATATGAGACCATTGGAAGTATCGGTATGTCTATTTTGAAGGTCCCTGCTAAATACATATATGTTAGCCGCAATAGCTGGTATTCAAGCTCTTGGCAACCTTTGTGCAAACTTCTGGACATACAAAGCCCAGCCTGGTCGGAGTGCTCGGGTAGACGACTAAGTTACCTGACATGCGCATATGTAAGTACCGCAACAGCTCGCAACCAAGTCCTTGGGCAGGCGCAGTCCGGGCCCGCTGACACCCTACACACGGACATGCGCATGAGAACGACAGGGAGATGCGCCTGAATCGCGCCTCCGGCATTTGTGACGCACAACCCCTCATGTCTGGATTGGATGAAAGGGACGAGCCCCTGTGGTCACGATTGGACGCCGGCAATGGACCCACCCATCCCCTTCCCCTTTCCCCCCCTCCCCCATACGGATACGTCACTATGAAGAGCCTGTAAATAGCGTTCCTATGTTCGGTGTGCCGCACTATAGCCCCGGTACCCCCGAGGACGCCACGTGCAGAGGCGAAACATGTCGGGGGGGCTAGTTTGTATTCTACTATTTTAGACTCAGCAGAGTGCCGAAGTGGTCCGCAATCTAGCGCTTATACAAGCTGTATGTGTGATGGAATGACTGGAAACTATCCATAGGGCAAGAGATAGGAATTTTACTCCCCCCTCCCCTTAGCTGGTTGAGGCCATGCAATAGGAGTGTTGTTGGGCTTTGGATGTGCCACATCACAGTCTACATATAGGAGATCTGAGGGATCATATGGGAGTTAGATCACCCAGCTGGGTAATAATCTCATGACCAATTGCCCTATATGCTCCACACCATCACTCTTTTCCATCTTTGCACATCTGTCTGATAGTTTTAAAATCTCACCTATAGTTAAATGATCTCTGATCTATCATTGATCTTTTTAAGCTAATTAAAAATAAAAGTTACGAATCGAGTTGGGACAAAGAGAGGATAGAGTGGGCCTGTACGCCGACGACATGATCCTGTTCATGTCCAACCACACCACATCCCTACCACACGCCATTACACTTATCAATGACTTTGGCACTTATTCAGGATTACAGGTGAATTGGACAAAATCGGTGTTCATGCCACTAGGCACTCAGACCTGGGAAGGCCCAGCAATAGTGGAGGGGCTGGCAGTAGTGACTGAATTTAAGTACCTGGGTATAATGATTACCAAAACATATCAGGACACGCGTAATCACATTACAGGCCCACTACTCTCTTATATAAGGGAGAAATACAGGGCTTGGAAAACACTTCCACTCTCAGTCGCGGGGAGAATTAACTTGGTCAAACTTATAATTCTCCCGAAGTGCCTATATATCATACAACATGCGGCAGTTCCACTACCCAAAAAATTCTTTAAAGAACTACACTCACTGACAGGGGTTTTCATATGGGCCACCTCTAGAGCCAAACTCAGTCTCCAAACACTACAGCGTCCAAAAGATGAAGCCGGGATGGCACTCCCCGATTTCTACAATTATTACCTGGCAGGACAACTTAGGTACTTAAACAGCTGGATGGGAGGGCAGACCCTACCTAACTCAGAACACCACCTGCAACATTACTTGAATCTCACATCCCTATGGCCGGTTCTTGAACCACCCAGGGATTTAACCATGCCTCTACTACCCCTACACAAGATAGCTAGGCAGGTCTGGGAGGCAGCCAAGCAAACAGCAGGCTTTTCTGGTATAATTGCCGAAACTCCATTATGGCATAACCCTTCACTCCCCCAACTACACGCACTGGAGGGACAGATACACTGGGAACGGAAAGGCATAGCAACATTAGGAGATATTTACTCTACAAACATCCTCTGCTCCTACCAAGAACTACAAGAACGAAATACGAGCTGGACAGAGGCTTCTTTTACAAATATCTGCAGCTCAGACACGCGTTGGATGCTCAGTTCCCGACACCCCGCCCACCCATATCCTCTTATCCCTTAATCGGAATTTTCAGGACACAGGGACCCAGAGGGTTGGTCTCAGCACTCTACACCCATCTAATCCGAGAAAAGACCCTTAAATCTCCAATCACCGCCATAAACAATTGGAAATCACATATTCCCTCACTAGAGGATGAATCAATTTCAGACATTCTCTCATTACACCTCAAAGTCTCCCCCTCAATAAATAATAGACTTATCCAATTATACTTCACACATCAAGCATACCTGACGCCTGTGCGAATGAAACATATGGGACGAACACAAACCACAGCGTGCCCCAGGTGTGGAGACCTCAATGCAGACTTCTGGCACATGAGTTGGAGCTGTCCTCCAATCCAAAAATTTTGGAAGGAAGTAACAGATTTCCTAACGACCATCTTACCGGTACCACTAACACATTCCCCTGAGACATGCTTATTGGGCCTAATTCCTGATGTAGATTGGACTCATTACCAAATCATATTCTTACAAGAAACATTATTTATGGCCCGGAAATGTATAGCACTTAGGTGGATACGAATGAGAAGCAGCACTCCGGTAACTCCAAGGAAAGAAGTTTATTCCACCAAAAAAGTGTGCGACGTTTCGCCTATTCAATCAAGGACTCTTGCTCTTCTCCCCACGCTAGAGCATCGCCCGGGCATCTCACCAATCCCTGCTCCGTCCTTTGCTCCGTCCTCCTGGCCATTTTCTAAAAAACTATTCAAGCCTGCCTCTTCCTGAAAGCCCTGCCAGATCTTTATGCTTTGAGGCATTGAGAAAACTTTCTCAATGCACACACTCAAGGCAACAGTGATTCAAATCGCCACCTATTACAACCAAGGTAGGCAGAAGAGCATCTCTGAATGCACAGTACGTCGAACTTTGAGGCAGATGGGCTACAGCAGCAGAAGACCACACCGGGTGCCACTCCTTTCAGCTAATAACAGGAAACTGAGGCTACAATTTGCACAAGCTCATCGAAATTGGACAGTAGAAGATTGGAAAAACGTTGCCTGGTCTGATGAGTCTCGATTTCTGCTGCGACTTGGATGGTAGGTGTCAGAATTTGGCGTCAACAACATGAAAGCATGGATCCATCCTCCTTGTATCAACGGTTCAGGCTGTGGTGGTGGTGTTGCTGTGTGGGGAAATTTTCTTGGTCACTTCTTGGGAGGGGGGGGCCCCTTGGTACCAAATTGTGCATTGTTTGCCACGCCACAGCCTACATGATAGTGTGGTGACCATGTCCATCCCTTATGACCTACAAAGTACCCAACATCTGATGGCTACTTTTATCAGGATAATGCGCCAGCCATCAGAATGGAAGCATTGCTCAGATCTGGTTGCGTTGAAAATGACAATGAGTTTCATGTACTAAATATGGCTTCACAGGTCTACTAAATCTAATTCAATAGAGACAGTCTCCCAAACACAGGTTCCAACCTGGTTCCAAGACATTCGGTCCGGAACCTGCGGGTTCTGGGACCATGGAACATACTCTGTAAAACAAACAGAATACATTAACTCTCCCTTCTGCACTCCCTGCAGCCGTCTTCCATTCCTTAGTTAATTTACATGTCATCACATCGTGTCTACTGACAATAGAATTTTAACAGTGGTCGACGTGGGTATAGGGGGATAGTGGTAAAACTGAGGGCGGGGGAGGCAGTAAGGAAAGGGGACAGCCTGGAGAGGGAATGCTTATGCAGGAAAGGAGAAAGTGGGAGGGCTACAGCTGCAAGAAGGGGGGAATTCATTGGGTGGGAGGAGGCTCTACAGTCAAAAGGAGGACAATATAGTGGGGGTGACTTCTTCAAAAAGGGACACTATATAAGCTAGGTCACAGGGATTTAGGTGGGGCATGAAAATCCAACATTTAGGCTATGAAGGCCGAAAACAGTACACATTCCCAACACAACCCCACGGGTCCCTGGAAAAAATGTTTGTTTAAAGCGGGTCAACTCTGGGCAAAAAAGGGTTGGGGACCACTGCAATAGAGCGATCTTTGGGCATGTGTGGAACGGGCGATCCTCTCATGATGGCAGCCGAAAAACAAATCTGCGGACAGTGTGTGCCATCATGTCATTGATGGACTCAGAATCTCTGAGAAGTGCTTCCAGCCCTTGTTGAGTCTGGCCACAAAGAATTTAGGCAGTTCTGAAGGCAAAAAAAAAAAGGGGTTAAACCCGTTACTATGGTTGAACCCTAATAAAGTGGAAGGCGAGGTGGGGTTAGATATTATATATAGTGTAGGTTGCTTTCTTTTTGTGTTAAATGCACTGCTGTGGCATCAAATAAAATATTTCCTTTTAGGGATTGTTAAGTTTTATTATCTATAACTCATACCTCACCGGCCAACTTATGTAGGGATCACATGCTAGTAACGGGTTGGACCCCTTTTGCCTTCAGAAAACTGCCTCAATTTCTTGCTAATGGCATGAAATTCAAACAAGGTGCTGAGAGCATTCCTCGAGATTTTGGTCCATATTGACATGATGGCATCACACAGTTGCCGCAATTGGTCGGACTGCACATCCTGATGGAACTCAGTTCCACCACATTCCCAAAGATGTCTCTATTGGATTGAGCATTGGTGACGTGGAGGCCATTGAGTAACAGTGAACTCATTGCTGTTCAAGAAACCATTGAGATGATTCCACGTTTATGACATGGCGCATTATCTGCTGGAAGTAGCAGCAGCAGAGTTGGGTACATTTTGGGGTCATAAAGGGGATGGACATTGTCAACAATGTCAACATACGCAAGAGTAGGGGACTTTTGCGTTGCACAACGATGCTCATTGGTACCAAGGGCCCAAGAGTGCCAAGAAAATATTCCCACGCCTGACACCACCACCACCAGCCTGAACCGTTTATGCAAGGCAGATGGATCCATGCTTTCTGTTGTTGACGCCAAATTCTGACCCTACCAGTCCTAATGTCGACATTTTTTGTTTCTGAAAAACTCGGCTTATACACGAGTATATCGGTATTATTCGAGCTGTATCTCTTAATAGAATGAAGTAAACAAAATATTTTATATCTAATCTCGCACTGTCTATCATCAATCATTCACTCTCCCACTCATTCACTCTCCCTGTCTGTCTCTCACTCTCCCTGCCTGTCTCCATGTCCCGTCTCTAACAACTCTCTAACTCTGTTCTCTCACTACCAAAATAATTACTGAAATAACTTTCCCATATGTCTGTGTAACATTTTTAGTAATTTTTGAAATGTCTGGAAATTTATTTGATGTCACGCAGCTTACAATCAACCATCGGTTTTCTGTATTTTCACACAGGAGATTTCTGAATTGACTTTTTTGAGGACATTATTTGTTTTGTATGTAATTTTAAATTATAATATTAGAAACACCCTAATATATCACCTCATTTTCAAATCTGTACTCCCTCAACTATCAAAAACACTTTTTTTGTACAGGAGGTTTTAATTTTTGAAATGTTATGAAAACACTATAAACTATAACAAATTTAAACCCCAGGATCGCCGGCACCGTCCCAAGTGTCATTTGGGCGCACAGTGAAAGAGGTAAATCGAAAGCCCACAGAAGAAAATGGCGCAAATGCGTTTTTCAATAACCAGTTTACTGCATTTGGCAGTTTTTTTTTCGCTCCTTACATTGCCATGAAGAGTTAAATCACCATCACTATAAAGTTGCACTTTGTTACCAGAAACCACGCCATCACAGAGCGCTTTATGTATAAAATACAAAGTTATAGATTGGGTGGTGAGTTAAAAATGGAAAGAAAAAAACAGAAAAAGGGCCAGGTTGTTAATGGGTCAGATCCATCACAGACGGGATCTTACAGGCAGTGCTTGTGAACCAGGGCATTTCAGCATCATCGCAACCAAAGACGGCAATTAGGGGGGCAATCGTGGGGATATACCCATCATCATTTTAAATGACCGGGTTCGCACTAACTTCTCACTCTGACCTCGGTGTTGCACTATGTTACAGCTGATCGAAACCAGTGTGTTTATATGCTAGCTCAGGCCCTCTATTTCGAGATTAGGCTCAGCCTCAGCTGTGTCCGATATGATCAAAAGTGAGAGTTAAAGCCTCAGCACTCTGTGTCCGATATAAGCAGTTAATAATAAGTGTATTTTGTAAAGCGTGGGGTAAAATTTTGACGTCACAGGCTGCGTTTCACAGCCCGCCCAGTGCACTATTGTTTTCCCCACCCTCAGGGATTTTGTTTATCTTGGAGCAATCAAGCATTACCCTCTGTGGAACCGTTCAGCACAGCTGACAAGAGAGGATAAACCTGGAAGGAAATCGGATTTCTTTCACTTCGGCCCAACAAATATTTCTACGCTCTTAGGAGATTTAGGGGCAGAAGTGTCCTGCCGAGCAGAGTGTTCTATGTTGCACATGGCAACCATTAGAGATTAGCTGTATTTAAAGGGGTTGTCCGAGTTTTGAAACAAAAACTTAGTGGCCGGGAGCAGGCTGCTTAAAACAATAAATATGTACTTACCTTCCGGTGCCCTCCTGTATCCAGCGCTGCTGCGGCTCACTGTCGCCATGTAAACAAAGCATTGCCACCGGAGCATCGCTGTCTTCAGCTTCCGGCCGGGCCCGTGGCCGGGTACGCTATCCGTACTCTACACAGCAGTGTGTATGGGGGCCGGAAGTTTTCGGGTCCGGCCAGAACCTGAATGTCAGCGCTGCTCCCTCTGCGGCCATGTTTGTTTACATGGCTCAACCGGACTGGAGCGACAGTCAGCGGCTGGATACCGGAGGGACCGGAAGGTAAGTACATCTTTATTGTTTTAGGCAGCCCGCCCCAGGCCACATATAGGTTTTTCAAAACTCGGACAACCCCGTTAAACCAAATAGCTTGGTGCATATAAACCTGAGCAACTGGTTGGTTGCAAGTCAGCAGTTTTAACATCTCGGCTCTCAAATACTTCTGATAAATCTCCCATCTCTGAGTCGAATCAGATCACAATGCTTTTTGATGTTCCCTTGGGTTTACAGTCCAAAAGGAGGGAACCTACCTTAATTGTGTAAGATGAAGGCGGCATGAATTTTGCTGTTGGGCAAACCATAGCTAGTAATTCGCTCCTTAGGAAATATTTTAAAGGTTGGAAACCCTACATGTTGCTGATCGACTGAAGAGTGTGATAGGACTTCCAATTTTGTACCATCCACAGTGTAATTTGTGACGTTCATTACCTCTCCGCAAGCTTTCCCTGTTTGCTTACGGAATGCCTAAGTTAAACCAGAGACTGATCTTTACATGGCTTGTGACACTGTCCATTGAGTTTTGGATAAAGTACCAATGGGAGACCACATGATCAGGACGAGTGGATTCTAGGGACAATCATGTGGATTAGGTATCTGGAGTCGTACTTAGAATGAAGCTATTAGTTGGTCTAGTGCATGTCATAATTTTGACTTTTTTGGAGCCCAGGTTAGATCAAGCCCTGCTTTTCTTCCCAATTCATCACCGTCCTTTCTGAACAGGGGTCGGAAAGAAATTCAAGGCTTTCCAGGGAGGAGAAGGAGGTAATTGTTTGCCATTTTAACACCTTGAAAACTTATTTGTTTCTTCCCAGAATTCCCTAGTGAGCCTCTATGGGGCTTTTAAGTCTCGCACACGCCTTAAAGGTGGCGCTTAACTGGCAATTTCTCCTTAAAGGAGAACACCTACTGTCTGACCCTAGTCATAGCCTCTCACATAGCCAATCATTTCCTCTACGCTGTACTGAGGAGACCAACCAGGTCGAAACAGTGCTGTCTACTGTTGGGAGTCTGTTTCCTTATGGAATAGATATCCTGGTTTGGCTTAATCCCAAATCATGTTTTTAGATTCTTAGGTCATACTTGATGTTAAGTGGGCTGCTTTTCAAGGTAGTCAAATGGGTATTGTTTTCCATTTAACACCTGTAAACTTATTTTCATTCTTCCTAGGGCAGGGGTACACAACCTTATCAGTCCAAGAGCTGGATGGTCATGCTGCTCAATGGCTAGTACCAGAATCCTAATTCAACTACAGCGAATTGTACAGCTTAAATGCCACCCCTAACTACTGCATTTGTACAAAAAAATTCTGGAGAGACCTCCCCTAACGTAGCCAAGAATACTGGACCCTCAGATCAGACCTATAATACTGTGGACCCCAAGCAGATACTAGTATTGAGACACGGAGCAGATGTTTAATATTGGAGACCCTCAAAGCAGACACTAATAATACTGTATAGCAACAGAAAAAAAAAACGCTCCCTCCCTTGCCATCTCTCATTCTCCTCCGGCCCTGACACTGGCTGCATGTACAGGCATTGAGGAACCAGGGGCTTGTAGTTCCGACCAGGAGTAGGATCCAGCCGACAAGTACAGAACAAATGACAGGTCACTGTTCAGGTCCTCTCTCGCTCATAGCGCGCCTGCCCTGGGTCATAAAATACACGCCAGCATCAGAAGCCAGGACAAAGCAGGAAATTACCAGGCCGCACTTGTACTACACGCTCGATCCACCGCTCTCAGTCTCATGCACTCAATAAGCATTGCCATCGGTAACCCCTAACGACTTGGACCTTTCTTGTTTTCCCTTCACTGTTTCCATTTTTCACTCCTGCTCAACTATAACTTTTTTTATTTTACACGTAAAGACTCTGTACGGCTTTTTTTCTCGTACAAATGACTTCATAGTGATGGTATTGAATATTCATGCCATGTACTGGGAATCGTAAAAAAATTCCAAATGCATTAAAATGGTGCAAAACAGCATTTGCAATGTTTCTCTCGTGTGCTTGGAATTTACGGCTTGCACTGTGCACCCCAAATGACATGTCTCTTTTATTATTTGGGTCGGTGCGATCACTAGGAGAACAAATTTTCGATGGTTTTATGTTTTCACATACACTGACAAAATTGAATACCTCCTGGACAAATTATTCTTATTTTGCCATCTCTGTGATAATACTTTTCATAAGTTTCACTTTTTCAACCAAGAATCATCACCCATAGGTGGCATCTCTTGAAGCCAACTGGCAGCTCTTTGGCCGGTGGCGTCTGTCAGATACCACCTGCGACGGTGCTACCACCGGATCAACAGTTTCCGGTAGGTCTTGCTACAATATCTAGCAAGGCTTACCGGCTATTCTAGAGGGCTATTACGACGGCGCAATCCAGAAGGGGATTAATGCCGAAACTGTTCGAAAAACAGCAATACTTCTTTTTCTAACCACTGCTCCAAACCTCAGGGTTCTCCATGATGGCTCCATTTACCATACCCACGTCCACGGATGGAACGATTCAAGATAACCCTCGGAGGGGTAGGGATGTGTTGATATATTTACTGGATGGGGGAAGTGAGTTTTCTAATGATATCAAGTCTGAACTGCCTTTCGTCTGGAGAAGCAGAGCTTACTCAGAGAATAATAATACCAAAAGACCTGTCTCCGCCAAGTCCTATAATTAAAAATGGAAGAATTCTTGGGTAATTCACTCTTGTTTTTCTCTGTTTCTTTCTTCCGTACTGGATTCCACGGAGGAACCTCGTGTCCTTGAGGCTCCCAAGGCCGAATCGAAGATCCTATACTGGCAAGTTTTAACGGAACAACCGAGGTAAAGAATAAAACATTTTTATTTTCATATACTCACGAAAGTAGAAATAAAATTGTGGCATATCACAAAGTTTTCTCTTCTTAAAAGCACAGCAACCACCGTCGCCGGGACCTAGGTTTCGTCCTCTCCTGTTTTCTTCGGGGCCCCTGGAAAGAAGCCGGAGGTGTTTGGTGATTTTGAGAAAACTTTGTGATACCTGCATTTTTTATTTCTACTTTTGTGAGTATTGTGTCCAGCATCCTGCCAGCAAACCACGCAACACAACCAGGCTTGGTGCTAGCTGATGGCGACCGCACCCTGTGACGTCCCTGTGGGGCTACGGCCCTGCCTAACGCAGATAACCGCCCTTACAAGGGCGAATCCACTGTCAGGAAACTAACTGACAGTCCCTGCGAGACTCCTACACGGATGAACAGGGAAAACTTACTCGTCGGGCAGCTGCTGGATGGTGGAGCGGACAGTAACCAGATACCAGGAATAGCCAGTGTTCACACTGGTACATAGAAACGACACAACCTGACAGAGAACCGGACTACAGTAATAGACACAGTGTTCACCTGGTGCCCGAATCTAACACAGTAGAGACAGTGAACGCAGGACAACACTAGGAGAAACGATTACTGAGCGCCAACAACATATATACAGTCTTCATGCTGGGTATACACAGGTTCAGGTCAAAATCAGCGGGTTCTATACCGGTGCAGGTTCAGATACAGCAGTACAAGTCAGAGACAAACAACCAGTCCAACAAGATGGCTCAAAGTTACCGAACGGATACAAACACAGATACCAAACAAGACAGGCAAGAGCACTAGATACACAGTAAGACTTGAAATCAACCAGCAAGGAATGATGAAGGCAGGTATATAAGGCAGTTCCGGACACGCACATCCAGCAGAACACTGGGAAACTATCTCATCATCTATTAAACCCTGTATGGGAGGGCTGAAATGAACGGATTGCAGGGTGGCTCATTTAATCCAAACACTAAGCCACTGTCACACACAAAAACGCATCTGTCTCCAACTGCGGACAGAGCGATGTTTAGGGCATATGTTACATATGAAACCTAAAAGACTCTTTATAGAGTAAGGCACTAAAACATTTGATGACTTTTTGTGAACTGCTGGCTATTTTTGAGAGTGTGCCTGATTAGTACCTCCTCTGGCTTTAACCCAATTTTCCGGATATCGCTGTTTAAGACGATAAACTATCTACCTGAATCCCTCCGATCCCCTCTGCGTATCTCTGTGTTCTCACGACTTGTCATCTGTGTTTTTCCCATCTGTGGGTCTGTCCCTTTTTGAAATCCAAAAGCAGTTTTCAGTGTGGCGCTGTGTGCGCATTGTTTTCTGCACTGCCTATTACAAAAAGAGGTCCTAAGACCTCACTGAAACCCTATTTCAAGTAGCTATAAATGTCGCACCGGCACCCCTTAGCACTGCCACTCTTTTGTCAAAACCTGTCGGGGGGCTAGAGTGTGAATTTTTATTTAGCCAGTGACCTAAGGTTTGTCGTTTCTTCCTTCCACCTGAAACAAATCCTTTAGAACAATAGGTGATGTTAGTGTGATTTAAACAAGGGGTTGCATTGTAGCACAATGCAAACATGGGACATCTTACAATTTTAGGCATTCAGACAGGAATCAGTGTCTGTGCTTGTTGATTCATCGCATGGAGCCAGAGTGCATGTGTCATTGCTTACATATAAACCATACAGGGGACATTTTACGTTACCTGATCGATTCACAAATAAAACACTAGGACCTCTACTGGTGTTCCTGGTAACGTACTTTAAAACCCCTTACGGACGGAGGGTTGTTTTCGGCGACTCATTTCTCGCTCTCTCACTTCAAAAATCCATAACTTTTTCATTTTTCCGTGTACAGACTGTGTGCGGGCGTATTTTGTGCGTACAATTTTACTCTTCCCTGTTAAAAATGTTATTTATTTTAACATGCCGTGTACTGCGAAGCTAAAACATTCCAAATGGGAAACATTTAAAAAAAACAAACGACAGCGTGCGGCACGTTCTTGTGGGCTCAGGTTAACACGCCTACTTTATTTAGAACAATCCGGTCACAGCGGTATTTCCACTCTTTACCAACAGTCCATAATGTCCATATCCCGTCCCTCCATGAGGCCTATTGTATCTGGCATTGAAGCCTAGGAGTAGAAATTAGAGATGGCTTGACATGTACCGCTCCATCCGCTTAACAGGCCACGTCACCCCAGCTTTAGCCCAAGATACAAGCCATTATACATACCATGGATAACTTCAAGTTGGGACACAATTATAGTTGGGCAGACATGCGATGTGTCTCTCATTAATCCTACTATCCCTCATCAATGGTATTATTCTTCTAAAGAGACATCTGGATACATACAGTAGCATATGATGAACATCTGAAAACATTTCTCCTGGGCCACAGAATTTTTTGTTACAAATAATTTTTTTTATTTTTGAAATCGTGTGTTTTATTTGCAAGTGAGTGGGGCCCCCATGGGGCCAAATTTTTTCCCCCTCCCTTGCAAACATTTATATGCTCAGGTAGTAGTTCTATATTTTCGACACCAACCCATATCTCAATTCATTGGTGGTCGTTAGATTTATTGATGATTTTGATCTGGTTCTGGGTGACTCGAAGATAGATTCATTGGTTGTACATTACTAACATTAACAAATGATTTAAGATTTACTTCAAGAATGTTGGAGGGGATTCTATTAGCTTTTTTGGACATCACATCTTACTGTAGAGGGTGATAGGGTAATCAGTTAAACTTAGAAAGAAAGTCTCAGGAAATACTCCCTTTTAGCCACCTCATGTCATCCCTCAACAGTTATTAGAATATCCTTATGGGGAAATGATTAGGCTACGACGAAACTGTACATCATAGCAGATTTCAAATTGTAGAGACAATCTGGGGTCAACGATTAAGAACTCGTCGTACAAACAAAGACATACTATAGCGCCAAAAAAATTAATAATGTTTTCACAAAAAGCACTATGAATATGAACGAAAGAACACCTAAGGAAGTAGGGAAACAAGGGTACCATTTATTGCGTCATACGTAACCAATATTCCCAAATAACGACTATTATCAAAAAATTTATTCCAATGCTTATCCAAGACCCCTTTTACGAGAATCATATCTCCAGGAATAAATATATTGCCAGACGAGCGCCCACCTAGGCCATATCTTCCCCTACCTCTTTCCCACTTGGCTTAATATAGAAGGCAAGTTTAATGTGGACATAAGCAGTGTATAGCTTGTGACTACATAAAATAGGGATAACGTTAGCAATCCATGCATACAGGGCACATGTCACAAAATTAAAATCCTAGATCAATTGTCACACCCTCAATGCCATCTATGTAGCTTCCTGTTTGAAATGCAATGAAACTAATATTAGGACACACAGCTGGCCCCTAAAGATAATGATACGCGGATCTATCGACATCAGCAATAACCTCCGTCAAACATCTCTTCTATTTCCAAACATTTTAGGATTGCCATACTAAACGCCTGATGGCTTTTCTTGGACTGGTATAGTAGAGTACCCAACCCATTAGAGGGGGAGATATATTAAACGTAAGCTTCTCACCTCATCGAGAGACTTTTTGGATGTTTACCTATCCATTCGCACCAGAGGGTTTGAATAAAATATCTGATATCATCTTAACATATAACTCACCCTCTCTCCTCCAGATATGTGTGTTTTTTCCCTTCTGCATTGGTTACTTACATCTCTCTTTCCTTGTTGTTGTTTTATGTCATTGTTTACATATGTTTACATATTGTTTACACATTGCCATGTCTCTTTAGAACACTTAAGTCACTCTCTCTCATTTATGTGCCTCTATATTTGCTTTCATTATGGTTCCATCTCCATTACCACGTTAACCTTTAGGTTTTACACCCAGGCACTGTACGATTTTATGTTTACGCTGTTATGTGTACAGTAGTCTCTTTGTACATGACATGTTACCAGAGCACTTTCTATATACCTTATTTTAAATGGTTTAACTAGAGACGTACCTGTGGTCCCGTTTCTCCATAGATGTTATTTGACGTCATATTGTTTACATATTGTTTCCATATGCATGTCTCTTTAGACAACTTAATGTCACTCTAACATCAGTTTATGTGCCTCTATATTGCTTTCATATATGGTTCCGGGAGCAGGGGCCCCGTCCACTTCCCACGGCAACTCATCTTAAGGTTTACACAGGCACTGGAACGAGTGTGATGTTTACGAATGTAATGTTACGTAGGCTCTTGTAATGACATGTTACCAAGGGCACTTATATATCTCTTATTTAATGGTTAACATAGAGATGTACCTGTGTCCCGTTTCCCCAGAGATTTCTTGACGTTTAACATATTGTTTTACATATTGTTTACATATTGGCATGTCTCTCAGAACACTTATGTCACGCTACAGCATTTATGTGCCTCTATATTTGCTTTCCATATGTGGTTCCACCCTCCAATTACCCACGGTAACTCTCTTAGGTTTACAATTCCGGCCACTTTACGAGTGCTATGTTTACGAGTGTTATGTTTACTAGTCTCGTTGTACATGACATGTTACCAGAGCACTTTACATATACCGTTATTCAGTGGTTACATAGCAAAATGCTCGAGTCTCCCATTGACTTCAATGGGGTTCGTTATTCGAGACGAGCACTCGAGCATCGGGAAAAGTTCGTCTCGAATAACGAGTACCCGAGCATTTTAGTGCTCGCTCATCTCTACTCATAAACCCATGCTGATGCTGGGTTATAAGGTTATGCACAGTGAGATACTCCAGGATAGTACCGCTACCGGGTCGCCGTAGCCATCTATTTAGACCAGTCTTCCCCAACCACCGGTCCGCGGCCCAAGACCGGTCCGTGGAACCACTGGTTCCGGGCCATGGAACATCTCTGTAAAAAAAAAAAAAATCAATACTCCCCTGTCCCTTTCCTTTAGTTAATTTTCATGTCATCACATCGTGTCTACCGACAACAGAATTTTACAGTGTTCGGCTGGGATAGGCGATATTGGAATCAGAGGGTGGGGGCAGCTAAAGGAAAGGGGACATGGGAGGAAGGCATTATGCAGGAAAGGAGACATGGGAGGGGCCACGCTGCAGGAAGGTTCACTTTGGAGGGGGCATGCTACAGCAAAGAGGACAATATAAGTGGGTGGTGCTTCTTCAAGAAAGGGACAATATAAGTTAGGTACACAGGGATTTATGGTGGGGCATGCAAACATACATTTATGGCTATGAAACTGACACCAGACCGCATTCCCCCACCCCACCGGTCCCTGGAGAAAATCTATGTTTACAGCCGGTCCCTGGGCAAAAAAAGGTTGGGGACCACTGATTTAGACGTACAGTTTGCAGCCAGATATGCGTCCCCATAATGATCTGAATGCAGCATAACACTGAACACCCTCCATCCTTCAGTTTCTACGTCAGATCGGGAGGCCGGATCCCCTAAAACTTGGGTCCCTTTGCAGTTGCTATGGCTGCTATCCCAATTGATGTTCCTGTTTGTATATTGTACTGTATGTGCTTTGTAGCTTAAGTATACATCTCCTGTGCTGTTTATGAGCATTGTCCTATAGGAATGGGTTGAAGATCAGATCAAAAATTTATCAATGGGAACCTTTAACCATTTTACATCTTGACCACTCTTTACCAGCTACAGAAGATCTAATGGAAAACTCAAATCAAACATCTTCAGGAAGATTTTTCCTCCTCGGTCTGTCTAATGTCTTCTATCTTCAGGGCATCTGCTTTTGTGTGTTTTTGATCATGTATCTGATGACATTGTTAGGAAATGTTCTACTGATCATTGTGGTGAGGATCAACTCAAAGCTACAGACCCCCATGTACTTCTTCTTGAGTAATCTCTCCATGATTGACATCTGTTTCTCTTCCACCATCGTCCCTAAAATTCTCATCAATACTTTATCCAAGGACAAGAGTATTTCTTTTTTGGGATGTGCACTTCAAATGTATTTCCAGATGGGGGGGGCTGTATATGGGATACAGTATATTACTAAGCTGGGGGGGCTGTATATGGGGTACAGTATATTACTAAGCTGGAGGCTTTATATGGGATATGGTATATTTCTAAGCTGGAGGGCTGTATATGGAGTACAGTATATCAGTGGTCCCCCTTATTTTGCCCAGGGACCGGCTGTAAACATACATTTTCTCCAGGGACCGCTGGGGGGCTGTATATGGAATACAGTATATTACTAAGCTGAGGTTCACTTTGGAGGGGCCATGCTACAGCAAAGAGGACAATATAAGTGGGGGGTGCTTCTTCAAGAAAGGGACAATATAAGCTAGGTACACAGGGATTTATGGTGGGGCATGCAAACATACATTTATGGCTATGAAACTGACACCAGACTCCCCCACCCCACCGGTCCCTGGAGAAAATGTATGTTTACAGCCGGTCCTTGGGCAAAAAAGGTTGGGGACCACTGCCCTAGAGGCTTCCCTTTACTAATTAAAAGGCCCTGGATGCCCCCCTTTACTAATTAAGAGCCCCTAGCGGCCTCCCTTTACTAATATTAAAATAGGGGATACTGTTACATCCATGCATACAGGCACATGTCACAAAATTAAATCCTATATCAATTGTAACACCTCATGTAGCTTCCTGTTTGAAATGCAATAAACAATATGTAGGACACACAGCTGGCCCCCTAAAGATAAGGATACGCAGGGACACACAGCTGGCCCCCTAAAGATAAGGATACGCAGGCATCTATCTGACATAAGCAATAACTCTGTCAACATCTCTTCTATTTCCAAACATTTTAGAGATTGCCATAATAAACCAACATCTCTTCTATTTCCAAACATTTTAGAGATTGCCATAATAAACGCACTGATGGCTTTTCTTGGACTGGTATAGAGAGAGTATAACGTAGTCTCTTTGTACATGACATGTTACCAGAGCACTTTATATATACCTTATTTAATGGTTAACATAGAGACGTACCTGTGGTCCCGTTTCTCCATAGATGTTATTTGACGTTTACATATTGTTTACATATTGTTTACATATTGCATGTCTCTGACGTTTACATATTGTTTACATATTGTTTACATATTGCATGTCTCTTTAGAACAACTTATGTCACTCTAACATCATTTATGTGCCTCTATATTTGCTTTCATATATGGTTCCACCCTCCAATTACCACGGCAACTCATCTTAGGTTTACACCCAGGCACTGTACGAGTGTGATGTTTACGAATGTAATGTTTACGTAGTCTCTTTGTACATGACATGTTACCAGAGCACTTTAACGTAGTCTCTTTGTACATGACATGTTACCAGAGCACTTTATATATATCTTATTTAATGGTTAACATAGAGATGTACCTGTGGTCCCGTTTCCCCATAGATGTTACTTGACGTTTACATATTGTTTACATATTGTTTACATATTGTTTACATATTGCATGTCTCTCTAGAACAACTTATGTCACTCTAACATCATTTATGTGCCTCTATATTTGCTTTCATATGTGGTTCCACCCTCCAATTACCACGGTAACTCATCTTAGGTTTACATCCAGGCACTTTACGAGTGCTATGTTTACGAGTGTTATGTTTACGTAGTCTCTTTGTACATGACATGTTACCAGAGCACTTTATGAATGAATAACTTGATGACTTAAAAGTCTGGATTTGTTCCTGAAACCTTCCCCACATGCTGGACATGAAAACGGCCTTTCCCCTGTATGTAATAACTGATGTTGATCAAGAATTGATTTTCTGGAAAAGCATTTCCCGCATTCTCGACATGCATATGGTTTCTCCCCCATGTGAATTCTCTGATGTTTAACAAGATTTGACTTCTGAGTAAAACCTTTACCACATTCCAAACATACAAATGGCTTCTCCCCTGTGTGGATTCTCTGATGAATCTGCAGTTTGGCTTTTCTAATAAAACATTTCCCACATTCAGAACAAGAAAATGGCCTCTCCCCCGTGTGAATTCTTCGATGTTCAACAAGATCGAAATTTTGTGTAAAACATTTCCCACATTCAGAACATGGAAAAGGTTTTTCCCCGGTGTGACATCTCTGATGATCCCTGAGTTTGGCTTTAGTTATTAAATACTTCCCACATTCGGAACATGAGAATGGCTTCTCCCCTGTGTGACTTCTCTGATGGTCCCCGAGTTTTGCTTTAGTAATGAAACATTTTCCGCACTCTATACACGGATACGGCCTCTCTCCTGAGTGAAATCTCTGATGTTTAACAAGAGATGATTTCTGGGTAAAACATTTTCCACACTCGGAGCACGAATATGGCTTCTCCCCTGTGTGAATTCGCAGATGTTCAACGAGAGAATGCTTCTGGGTAAAACATTTCCCACATTTGGAACAAGCAAATGGCTTCTCTCCCGTGTGAATGATTTTATGTCTAGAAAGAAATGATTTTCGCATAAAACTTCTTCCACATTCTGAACAGGAGAATAACTTCTCCCCCGTGTGACTTCTCTCATGCTGATCAAGGCCTGATTTACGAGCAAACTGTTTCCCACATTCTGAACAGGTGTATGGCTTCTCCCCCGTGTGAATTCTTCTGTGTAGGAAAAGATTTGAGTTCTTGGTAAATTGTTTCCCACACTCAGCACATGGAAACATTTTACCCACGGTCTTAGCTGTACACGAGGCGACAATCTGCGACTGATCAGCGGAAAGACTATAGGATAGATCTGTAGTGTGGAATCCTAAATAATCGTTTAGGGTAAAGAGGTTTTCTCTTGAAAAATTCTGCAAGGTGTTTGTATCCTCAGATTCATGAACTGGAATTACACAGCTAACCTCCGCCCAGGTTTTATCTGTCAGGAGAGAAAATGATTTCAATTATTTTCAATTTTTGGAAACCACAAAATGTCTAGAGAAGCACTTTTAGACAGTGAGGACGATCATATTGTGGACATGGAATGTACTCGAATAACAGAAATGTTCTTGAAGAGTGAGCGTCGTTTTAAATGATTTCTGATATTGTGTGTGTGGGGGAGGGAGTATTGTGAACATTTTTGTAACATACTGCATTAAGAAACTCTGCAAAGTGCCCCTTAGTTACAATGCTACTTCTACGTTGCTATGGCAAATCTGTCTACAGAATTGAAGATGGGGTTCTCTGTCCTGTTTGTTACACAGCTGTGAGTGTTAACCCTTCCTGATCTCTCCCTGGCTGTAGTATGCTATGGGCCCTATATTCAAACATCAAGCTGAAAGTGAAGGGGTTAATCCTCCTTTCTCAGAGCTGTGTAACTAAACACAGGGAGATTAGATGTGAGCTCATTTAGCCTCCATAGATACACACTGTACAGGCTGGAATACACATCTGATTGGCAGGGAGGAGCTTGAGGAGCTATGAAAGTGAAGGGGTTAATCCTCCCTTCTCAGAGCTGTGTAACCATAGACAGGAAGATTAGATGTGAGCTCATGCAGCCTCCATAGACACACACTGTACAGGCTGGAATACACATCTCTATGGCAGGGAGGAGCTTGAGGAGCTATGAAAGTGATGGGGTTAATCCTCCCTTCTCAGAGCTGTGTAACCACACACAGGAAGATTAGATGTGAGCTCATGCAGCCTCCATAGACACACACTGTACAGGCTGGAATACACATATCTGTGAAAGGGAGAAACATAATCTCAAATGACGGTTACACTTTAACAGTGGCAAAACATGGACTCATCACAGCCCCATTCATCTGATGGTTTGTGGGGCAACAAATCCTCTTTACTCTAAGTCTCCATTGCAGAGCTTTAGTTTCTTGTGATTGTAGTGGTTTTTAATCACCTTCTCCAATATCCCCAGAATTCTCCTCATCCGCACAGCACAGGTCACTGCTCATATATGGCTCTACTTCCTCCAATTTAATATCTAGCAGATCTTCGCCCTGATACGAGAGATGCACAATGAATACAACAAATAACTGGATACAGTGTAAAGGATGCATGCCATTATAATCCCATCTACCTGCTGAGCACACGGCACACTGTGATTTCCCCCTGGACCTCTCTCTGGGGGCTTTCTATCATTGGGTCCACCTGCAGGAGACACACACTGACTAATTACATTAAATTCAAATCTGACAGAATTCTGTCGTAAATGCACATTCATTTCCCTGCACCACACTTATCAAGGGTTTGTAAACTAGTAGTAATAGGAGGTGTCAAGAAACTAGAAAGTCTTACATTGGGGGTCATTTACTAGGGGCCCGATTTGCGTTTTCCCGACGTGTTACCCAAATTTTTCCGATTAGCACCGATTTTCCCTGAGTTGCCCCGGGATTTTGGCGCTGGCATGCACGCGACGGAAATCGGGGGGCGTGGCCGAACGAAAACCCGACGGATTCGGAAAAAACGCCTCATTTAAAAAACAAAAAGTGTCGCGGAGCTTGCACTTACCTTCACCAGGAATAGGCCGGACTTCAGCGCAGCAGCGCCACCTGGTAGACATCGGAGGAACTACCTTAGTGAATCCCGGCCGGACCCCAATCCACCGCAGAGAACGTGCCGCTGGATTGCGAATGGACCAGGTAAGTAAATCTGCCCCAATATGTCAGATGTATCATCCAGCAGAAGACACTGGGGCTCATTGACTAAGGGTCTCCTTAGTTGCTGACTTTTTTCGGACTGTGCACCTTTTTTGGGGATTGCAGGGCTTGTACAGGTATTTAGCAAGTTTCTGTGCTGGGATTGTGCACAGCTACGCTGCTTCAATGCGACAGAGACCGGGGGCGTGCCGACGGATGATTCGACTGATTCGGACTGGGCACTGGATTTAATATTCAAATTGTGTCACAAGCCCAAGCACTTACATGCACCAGGAAGAAGAAGGTGAAGTCTGTCGGACCTGAGCGGGAGAAGCGACACATGCGGGATATCGGGCGCACGATCTTAGTGAATCGCGGCACAGTGCATTATCGTCGGACAATGCACTTTTGGTAAACTCCAGCGGCCGGGTAAGTAAATGTGCCTTTTACTGCCTATGGATAATCCCTGAATGTTCATCAGGGTATTCAGCAGTCCTGCTACTTACTTTAGCCCCTTTCAAGTCACAGTTACTTTAAAAATCTATAACTTTTCGATTTTTCCATGTACAGAGCTGTGTGAATACTTATTTTTTGCATAACAAATTTTACCTCTCATTGACATTACTTATTATTCCATGCCGCGTACTGGAAAGAAAATTCCAAAATGTGGTGCAAAAAAAAAACGCATTTCTTGTGGGATCAGTTTTTACGACTTTCACTATGCGCTCCAAATGATGTCTACTTCATTCTTTGGTTTGGTACAATCACGGAGATACCAAATTTATATAGGTTTTATTGTGTTTTAAAACGTTTTCAAAAATTAAAACAATCTGTACAAAAAATATTTCATTTCACCATCTTCTGATGCTTTTTCATACTTCAATAGACAGAAGAGGTGGTTTTAGAAAACCAAAAGTGGGCTGGAACGGCGCTATTCGGACAAGGGTCTTCAAGAAGGTTAACCCCTTAAGGACGGAGGGTTTTTCGGCTAATTTCTCGCTCTCCAACTTCAAAAATCCATAACTTTTTCATTTTTCCGTGTACAGACCTGTGTGAGGGCTTATTTTGTGTGTAACAAATTTTACTTTCCTGTAATGTTATTTATTTTAACATGCCGTGTACTGCGAAGCTGAAAAAACTGGGCTCATTTTTTACGACTTTCACTCTTCGCTCCAAATAACATGCCTACTTTATTCTTTGGTTCGGTGCGATCGCGGTGATACCAAATTTATATAGGTTTTATTGTGTTTTAATACATTTTCAAAAATTAAACGAATGTGTACAAAAAAGAAAAAAAAATTTTTGCCATCGTCTGACGCTAATAACTTTTTCATACTTTGGCGCACGGAAATGTGTGTGGGGTCATTTTTTGCAAAATGAGGCGACGTTTTCATTGCTACCGTTTTGAGGTCTGTGCGACATTTTGATCATTTTTTATTTCATTTTTTATGTTATGTAAAAAGGTGTAAAAGTCGCATTTCGGACATTTGGGCGACAACGGAGGGGTTAATAGCCGCGATCGGTGCAAGCACCGACCGCGGTTATTAGCGGTGGGGGTTTTGTGCAAAATGCAAAAACCCCCACCTCTGTATGAAGAGGACTCAGCCCGTGAGCCCTCTTCATACATCCCTTATACCTCTGCGCCGTAGAGCTACGGCGCAGAGCGTTAAGGGGTTAAATAAAACTAACCAGTTAAGTTGTCATGTCAGGCATCACATGATAAGTGGACAATGGGTTTGTAGGAATTCTGCAATGTCTTCACCTTTTATATGGATGCTTTTTGCCACATGGCACTAGCACATGGTGTGTAAATATCCAGCGCTGCTGTCGCTCCGGTCGCCATGTAAACAAACATGGCCACCGGAGCAGCGCTGCATTCAGCTTCCGGCCGGCCGTGGCCGGGTACGCCTATCCGTACCTATACACAGCATTGTGTATGGGGGCCGGAAGGTTGTCGGGTCCGGCCAGAAGCTGAATGCAGCGCTGCTCCTGCGGCCATGTTTGTTTACATGGCGCCCGGACTGGAGCGACAGCAGCGCTGGATACCGGAGGGCACCGGAAGGTAAGTACATCTTTATTGTTTTAGGCAGCCCGCTCCCAGCCACATATAGTTTTTTTTTCAAAACTCGGACAACCCCTTTAACAAAGAGCTGTGGGCATATGAAACCTGAGCACTGGTTGGTTG
Source organism: Engystomops pustulosus (assembly GCA_019512145.1). Classification (NCBI taxonomy): domain Eukaryota; kingdom Metazoa; phylum Chordata; class Amphibia; order Anura; family Leptodactylidae; genus Engystomops; species Engystomops pustulosus. The sequence goes on from CM033646.1 coordinate 70,314,829, forward strand.
CAGTCAGCAGTTAGAACAGCTCTGCTCTCAAATACTTCTGATAAATCTCCCTCTCTGAGTCAGAAGCAGATCACAATGCTTTTGATGTTCCCTTGGGTTTACCAGTCCAAAAGGAAGGGACCTACCTTAAATTGTGTAAGATGATAGGCCGGCAGGAAGTTTGCTGTTGGGCAAACCAGCTAGAAAGTCCATCCTTAGGGAAAATATTTTAAAGGGTTGGAAACCCTACATGTTGCTGAGTCTAATGAAGTGTGATAGGACTTCCAATTTTGTACCATCCACAGGGTAATTTGTGACTTTCATTAACCTCCTTCCCAAGCTTTCCCTGTTTGCTTACTGGAATGCCTAAAGTGTAAAACCAGAGACTGATCTTTACCATGGCTTGTGACACTGTCCATTGAGTTTTGAGAAAGTACAAATGGGAGACCACATGTCAGGACGAGTGATTCCTAGGGACTAAATCATGTGGATTAGGTATCTGGAGTCGTACTTTAGAATAGCTATTAGTTGGTCTAGTGCATGTCATAATTTTGACTTTTTTGGAGCCCAGGTTAGATCAAGCCCGCTTTTCCCAAAGTCACACCTCCTTTCTGAACAGGTCGGAAAAATTAGGCTTCAAGGTAGGAAAAGGAGGTATTGTTTTCCATTTAACACCTTGGAAAACTTATTTGTATTCTTCCCAGAATTCCCTAGTGGAGCATCTATGGCTTTAAGTCTCCACACGCCTTAAAGGTGGCCTTAACTGGCAATGTCTCCTTAAGGAGAACACCTACTGTCTGACCCTAGTCAATAGCCTCTCACATAGCCAAATCAGTTCCCTACACTGTACTGAGGAGACCAAACCAGGTCGAAACAGTGCTGTCTACTGTTGGGAGTCTGTTCCTTATGGAATAGATATACTGGTTTGGCTTAATCCCAAATCATGTTTTTAGATTTCTTGTAGGTCATACTTGATGTTAAGGGGGCTGCTTTTCAAGGTAGCAAAAGGAGGTATTGTTTTCCATTTAACACCTTGGAAAACTTATTTGCATTCTTCCTAGGGCAGGGGTACACAACCTTTATCAGTCCAAGAGCTGGATGGTCATGCTGCTCAATGGCTAGTAACCAGAATCCTAAATGCAACTACAGCAATTGTACAGCTTAAATGCCACCCCAGAAACTACTGCATTTGTACAAAAAAAATTCTGGAGAGACCCCCCTAAAGTAGACAAAGAATACTGGAGACCCTCAGAGCAGACCTATAATACTGGTGGACCCCAAAGCAGATACTAGTATTGGAGACACCTGGAGCAGATGTTTAATAGTGGAGACCCTCAAAGCAGACACTAATACTGTAGAGCAGACAGAAAAAAAAAACGCTCCCCTCTCCTTGCTCATCTTCTCATTCTCCTCCTGCCCTGACACTGGCTGCATGTACAGGCATTAGGAACCAGGGCAGTGTAGTTCCCGGACCAGGAGAGGAGCCAAGCGACAAGTACAGAACAAATGACAGGTCACTGTTCAGGTCTTCTCTCGCTCAGAGTGCTGCACTGCCCTGGGTCATAAAATACAGCCAGCATCAGAAGCCAGGACAAAGCAGGAAATACCAGGAGCACTTGTACTACACGCTCACCACAGCTCAGTCTCATGCACCAATAAGCAGTGCCATCTGTTAACCCCTTAACGACTTGGACCTTTCTTGTTTTCTCATTTCCATTTTTCACTCCCTGCCTTCAAAATCTATAACTTTTTTTATTTTTACACGTAAAGAGCTCTGTGACGGCTTGTTTTCTGCGTAACAAATTGCACTTCATAGTGATGGTATTGAATATTCCATGCCATGTACTGGGAAGCGGTAAAAAAATTCCAAATGCAGTGAAAATGGTGCAAAAAAGCATTTGCAATGTTTTCTCGTGTGCTTGGAATTTACGGCTTTCACTGTGCGCCCCAAATGACATGTCTATTTTATTATTTGGGTCGGTGCGATCACTAGGATACCAAATTTCTATAGGTTTTATGTTTTCATACACTTACAAAAATTGAAACCTCCTGTACAAATTATTCTTGATTTTGCCATCTTCTGGTGCTAATAACTTTTTCATAAGTTTCACTTTTTCACCAAGATCATCACCCATGCCATCTCTTTGAAGCCACTGGCAGCTTTGCCGGTGGCGTCTGTCAGGATAACACCTGCGATCGGTGCTACCACGGATCACAGTTTAACCGGTAGGTCTTTGCTACAATATCTAGCAAAGGCTTACCGGCTATGGAGAGGGCTATTACGGCGCATATCCAGAAGGGATTAATGCCGAAACTGTTAGAAAAACAGCAATACTTCTTTGCTAACCACTGCTCCAAACATCAGGGTTCTCCATGATGCTCCCATTTACCCATACCCAGCTTCCAAGGATGGAAAGATTCAAAGATACCCTCGGAAGGGTAGGGATTGTTTGATATATTTACTGGATGGGGGAAGTGGAGTTTTCTAATGATATCAAGTCTGACTGCCTTTCGCTGGAGAAGCAGAGCGTTACTCCAGAGAATAATAATACCAAAAGAACGGTCTCGCCAAGTCCCTAGTAGATTAAAAATGGAAGAATTCCTTGGTAATTCCTCTTGTTTTTCTGTTTTCTTCCCGTACTGGATTCCACTGAGGACCTCGTGTCACTTAGGCTCCCAAGGCCGATCGAAGATCCTATACTGGAAGTTTGTGAACGGAACACCGAGGTAAAGAATAAAACATTTTTTATTTTCATATACTCACAAAAGTAGAAATAAAATTGTGCATATCACAAAGTTTTCTCTTTCTTAAAAACAGCAAACACCTCGCCGGACCTAGGTTTCGTCCTCTCCTGTTTCTTCCGGGGCCCTGGAAGAAGCCGGAGGTGTTTGGTGATTTTGAGAAAACTTTGTGATACCTGCATTTTTATTTCTACTTTTGTGAGTATATGTGTCAGCATCTGTCCAGCAAACCACGCAACCACAACCAGGCTTGGTGCTAGCTGGATGGCGAACTCACCCTGTGACGTCCCTGTGGGCTAAGGCCCTGCCTAACGCAGATAAACCGCCCTGACAAGGGCGAATCCACTGTCAGGAAACTAACTGACAGTCCCTGAGAGACCCTACAAGATGACAGGGAAAACTTACCTCGTCTGGCAGCTGCTGGATGGTGGAGCGGACAGTTAACCAGAATACAGGAATAGACCAGTGTTCACACTGGTACATAGAAACCGACACAAGACTGAACAGATAACCGGAATACAGGAATAGACCAGTGTTCACACTGGTGCACAGAATACTAACACAGGTTAGAGACAGGGAAAGCGGGATAACACTAGGAGGTAAACGATACTGAACGACAAACAACATTATATACAGGTCTTCAGGCTGGTTATACACAGGTCAGGTCAAGATCAAGCGGGTTATATACAGGTCAGGTTCAGATACAGGCAGACAAGCAGAGACAAACAAACCAGGTCAAAACCAAGATGGCTGCAAAGGTACAGAATCGGATACAAAACACAGAATACCAAACAAGAAAGCAAGAGCACTAGATACACAGGTAAGACTTGAAATAACCAGCAAGGAATGATGGGAATAGGCAGGTATATAAGGCAGTTCCCGGACACGCCTCCAGCAGAACACTGGGGAAACTATCCATCAGGCTAGTAACCCTTTATGGGAAGGGCTGAAATGAAAGGAGCAGGGTGGGCTCAGTTAATCCAAACACTAAGCCACTGTTCACACACAAATAAACGCCATCTTTTCTCCCAACTGCGGACAGAGCGATGTTTAGGCAGGATGTTACAATATGAAAATAAAAGACTCTTTATAGAGTAGAGCACTAACACATTTGATGACTTTTTGTGAACTGCTGGCTAATTTTGAGAGTGTGCCTGATTAGTAACTCCTCTGGCTTTAACCCCAATTTTCCGGATATCAGACTGTTTGAAGACGATAATACTATCTACCTGATCCCTCCCGATCCCCTTCTGCGTATTCTCTGTGTGATCACACTTGTCATCTGTTTTTCCCATCTTGTGTCTGTCCCTTTTGAATCCAAAAGCAGTTTTCAGTGCGCTGTGTTAGCATTGTTCTGCACTGCCTTAATTACAAAAAAGGTCCATAAAGACCTCACTGAAACCCTATTTAAGTAGCTATAAATGTAGCACCGGCACCCCTGAGCACGCCACTCTGTTGGCAAAACATGTCGGGGGGGCTATAGTGTGAATTTTATTTAGCAGTGACATAAGGGTTGTCCGTTCTTCCACCTTAGAAAAAATCCTTTAGAACAATAGGTGATGTAGTGTGAGTTAAACAGGGGATGCATTGTTAGCACATGCTAAACATAGGGACAGTCTTACCAGTTTAGGCATTCCAGACAGGAATCAGTGTCTGTGCTTGTTGATTCATCGCATGGAGCCAGAGTGCATGTGTCATTTCTTACATAAACACACAGGGGCACATTTACTTACCTGATCGATTCACAAATAAAACACTAGTGACCTCTACTGGTGTTCCCTGGTAACGTACTTTAAACATACATATAGACTTCTCCTGTCTGTATGTAGTGACAAATCATGAAGTAATATTCAACACTGTTGATCTGTAGATTTTTAACTTCAGCGCCGTAATTCACTAGTAAGGTTTCGATTTGTATGTACTATATATATATTTTTATTGGCTGACATTAATAAAGGTTAATTTTTAGACTAATGGGTTTCAGTGAGGTCCTTATGGACCTTTTTTGTAAATAATATGTAAATACATATGGACCCAGTCACACAATACATCAACTATTGTAATTTCTTTGAGCATTTTTCTGCACTGTAGCACTGAGAAGTATCTGTAGTGGTAGTTAGGGCTAGCTAGGTGCATTTGTAGCGACTTTTCACACGGTGTACATGGGGGGGGGGGGGTATGCGCCTGGTACTATTTTTTTCCAGTGCGCCCGTAATCTTGTGCACTTATCTCATTTTTTTTGGTGTGGCAGCTATGCCGCTTGTCCGTGTAGTTATTTGTAAATTATCTCATTTTTCTGGTGCACAGTATCTTAATTTTCTGTGTGCCATATAATTGGTGTACAATGTTACAGAAGGTGTACACCGTGTTGGAGGCATACAACATGCTGGCCTCTGACAGCTAGTGGGAATGATGCCCCATTTTACTTCTCCTCCTCATCTTCCAGTGATCTGGAAGAACCCCCGAGAAGGCGCCACAGGGTTTATACTGGAGAAGTGCCTTGGACTTCCACTGACCCCAAATGGGTAGTGCCCCACTTTATGGGCCAAGCTGGAATTAAATTAGACATGGCGGGGCTCAGAGCTGTGGACTTTTAAATATTTTTTGGATGAGAAGCTATTAAATTTAATTGTAGTCCAGACAAATCTCTATGCTGCACAACATATTGCCCAAAATCCCACAGGTGTACCCCTGTTACTACAGCAGATATGGAGAAGTATTGGGGCATATTACTTCTTATGGGGCTAGTACAGAAGACATCAATGAAGGACTAATGAAGCACAGACATATTGTAGTATGCCAACAACACACAAAGCCCAAATAGAGATTAGCCTAGTTAGGATCGTTTGCTTAAAGTGTATTTAAGTGTCATTTCAAAAAACTTTTGATATGTTGTAGGGCAGGTAATTTTAAGCACTTTTGCAATCGGATTAGTTACCCAAATCTTGCTCCTTTCTCTTGTATTCTGCAGACATCCCCTAGATGTCAGCAATCTCACATATGTCTGTTGCTAAGCTCATCCCGTCTTTATAAAGAAGCTTAGACTATGGAGGGAGAGACACGCCCCCATCCCTCTCCCTCCAATCAGCTGATTACCTCGTGTATCACTGCCCCAGCACTCAGTCATGTGCAGGGAGAAGCCCTAACTAATGTAGTAACAAAACACCTAAACTCTTATCTCTCCTCAGCTTTCCCTACACTTGTATGTAAACACATAATCCACACTGATACATACTGCAGCCCCCCTCCCCCCCATCACCTCACACAAGGAAGTGGCAGGAGACAATCTCCAAGTCTATAAGCTGTGCCCTCATGTGCTGTGCTGGAATGTTAGATAGATAGATATACATTAATCAAGTTCACAGCTGCACCACTTTAAGAAGCATAGTTTGGGTGCTCGCCCTTCTCAGTGGTTTGACTGTCCACCTTGTCATGCATAAAAGTAAAAAATAAACTGCACACCACAATATAAAAAGAGTAAGTTCTTTATTCACCCAAGTGCTACGTTTCGGATCCTCTTCAGAATCCTTTCTCAAGCCAAGTGCCAAGGATACAAGTTCATTCTTATATACAAATCTCTTACAATCATGTGACATTATCATGTGATGCATAAATCAACACAGCAATACAAATTCGATATGATCATAATTATAATGTGTACATTCAAAAATACATTTTTACTTTACAGCAGTGATTTTTATCAAATTTATAAAACATAATTTATTTAGTGCAACTGAAGGATTGTACCTGACACATTTCACAGCTCTTAGATCCTGTTCCCCAGCGTCCTAATAATCTCACTACGCATGTCTGCAGGTGTAGAAACACTTCCTGGTGGGACCCGCCAATCAAATCTCCCTTTTCCCATCACACCCCTACAATGCCTGCCGTGAGACACAATCTGGCGCATGTGTGTAGACACCTTCTATTATGAAGACTAACTACAGATTCTGCCATATTGCTTTTGGGCAACAATGCCCTAACTCCAAAGCATTATGTTCAGGATTGTTCCAAGCACCGCTTAGCTGTATAAAACAGTCAAGCGTGCTATACCCACTTTCCTTACACTTATTATATGGAGACTATTCTGTTCCTTGTCCTCTTTTGTGTATTCTTTGGGGGTAATCTCCATAGGGGGGATATCTAAACTAAAAAAAATTCACATCAGGGGACATTTTAGATATTTCGGATTAGACTGGTTACACAGGTTTTCAAATCCTTCATGGGTGGACACCGTTATGGGAGAAGCTATCTTGTTGGCGTTGTGCCGGTACTCTAAGTGAATTTCATTTGTGTACAAAAACATCTTCAATATTGTGTCTGGAATAAATAATAATTATAATAATATATATAATAATATAATAATATAATTTACCACATTGTGCATCCCCATATATGGGGTATTTTTTTTTTAAAAACTTAAAAAATATAATCATGTAAATTTTAGTTGCATATCCATCGGCTACACTGATTCTCGGTTCCAGTTTCACGTAGACGAGGAGATAGGCAGAAAGCACTTTTGATATAAGAACTATAATGGATTAGAAAACTGAATGCTATGAAGCCATATGGGTTGAATGTTGAATATGCGCTTAACTCTGTTATCTGACACTATAAGTTCTGTTACCAATGCCATTTAATATACAGAATGGTTTGTAGAATCAGTGTAGCCGATGGATATGCAACTAAAATTTACATGATTGTATGCATTTGATCACATGATAATGTCAGATGTTTGTAAGAGATTTGTATATAAGAATGAACTTGTATCCATGGCACTTGGCTTGAGAAAGGATTCTGAAGAGGATCCGAAACGTAGCATTTGGGTGAATAAAGTATCCACTCTTTTTATATTGTGGTGTGCAGCCTATTTTTTACTTTTATAGATAGATACATAGATAGATATAGATACATAGATAGATATGAGAGATAGGATATGCACAGATAGATATGAGATAGATAGATAGGAGATAGATATAGACACATACATAGATAGATATGATATAGATAGGATATACATAGATAGCTAGGAGATAGAAAGATATTAGATAGAGGATAGATATGAGTAGATAGATAGATAGATAGATAGATATGAGATGGATGGATACGGTGTCATTGGTCAGCAGCAGGTGCTTGTGATGAGGTGACAGGTGGCAGGTCCCGCCCCTCCGTCTTGCTGAAAGAAAACCATTTACCATTGTGAAACATGCCCAAAAACTATGTATGAAAGAGTGCTTCCGTATTTATCACATATCCCTCGTCCTTTAGATGTAGATTTTACCCAGATATACTATGCACAGCTTACACATCATGCCTCACCTCCCCTTCTAAGCCCTGCCAGTAGATTATTGCCACATATGGGGTATTGCTGTACCTGGGAGGACCTGCATCATGATGTTTGGGGAGTTTTACTCCAGTTGCATGAGCTGGACACAAAATGACACAATTAAAATCCATTATGCATTTTATTTGGGGTCCGCCAGTAGGGTTAAAATGCTTACTACACCCCTAGATTAAATCATGGAGTGGTGTAGTTTCCAAATAGTATTAGTTCTCAGAGGGTTTCTACTGTACTGATGCCTAAGGGCATCTACAAATGCTTCGGGATGCCAAAAAGATGATTCCCTTTTTAGCCTTGACATGTGCCCGCAGTATGAATTTTTGGGGTGTTTGTGTCCAGTGGCATGAGCTTGGCTGAATGCATTAATCACTACAATGGCACATTTGAGAAAACAATACAATTTCTATGCTGCCCCATTCACTTTGAATTACATTTGGGCCAGCATCTAAGGGGTTAAAATGCTCAGACAACCCTAGATTCTTTGAAGGGTGGCCTTCCAAAATGGGGTCACTTTGTGGGTGTTTCTATTGAACTAGTACCTTAGGGCCACCCTAACACCAGTCAAGTGAAAACAGAGCTCCAAAAGCTTAGTTTGCTCCCTACTGTGCCCTGCCGTGTGCCCCATCCTATAGATGGGGCATTGCCATAACCAGGATAACCCACAGAAGGATTTTTGACTTGTTTGTCCCAAGTGCCATGAATTGGGGGAAAAAAATTGACACTAACATGGCATATTTGAGAAAAAAAAAATATTTGTACTCTGCTCCATTCACTTCTGTATTAAATTCTCTGAGGGCGGGAGTTCCCAAAATGGTGTCATGTCTAATTGTTTTTTTATTGTATTAATACTTTAGAGGCTCTTCAAGTACGCTATGGCACCACAAAACAGTTGTAGCCAAAACCCCAATAGAATTAACTCTGTTCTGGATATCACTATGCAGCGAAACGTCACATGCCGTAATAGGAAGAAACAGGCCAAAAATTTTGTGATGTATATTTCCCTCTAATACCTAGTACATTTTAGGGCTAAATGAGAATATTCCTATAAAAAAATTGAGATGTAAAAACTTCCAATCCATTTTTGATTCCTGAGGAAGGTCTTCCCAAATGTTGGTTTGAATAGTTTGAGATGTTAGGTCTAATGGTGTTACTTGTGGGGGTTTCTAGTACATAATCCTTAATAGGTCACTTCTAAACTACATTGGACACCAAAATTTAGCTTTTTTCAAATCTCCTGAAAATCTGAGAAATTGCTACTAAAACTATAAACCTTCCAAAAAAAGGAAAAATAAAAAAATATATATTGTATGACTTTTTGCCTAAAATGCAGAGAATTTATCATATCGCACCATCTCACTTCTTAACGCAAATTATAAAATCCTCACCAAGGTTCTAGCTAATCGGTTGAATCGGGTGGTGCCATCGGTAGTTCATGGGGACCAGACCGGATTTATTCCCGGACGCTGCACCACAGATAATCTCCGAAGAGTGCAGGCCATGGTACAGATAGGTGTAGAGGTAGGAGAGGATTGGGTCTTAGCCTCGTTGGACGTGGCCAAGGCCTTTGATTCTATTGAATGGCCGTTTCTGCAAGGGGTCCTCCGGGCAATGGGCTTCGGCCTAGTTTTTCAGAAATGGGTCTCCATTTTGTACAAAGCCCCCAAAGCCTGCATATCGCTGAACGGGACCTGTTCCGAATAATTCCAACTAGCAAGGGGCACACGCCAGGGGTGCCCGCTGTCACCGCTGCTTTTTGCGTTGGCAGTGGAGCCACTGGCGGCGCTGATCTGGCGCAACCCGGTATATAAAGGTATCACATATAAGAGCCGTGAGGAAAGGCTGGGGCTGTATGCAGACGACCTCCTCCTCTTCTTGTCTGATCCAGAGCAGTCCCTCAACAGGGCAGTGGATCTTATCGACGAATTTGGGAGCTATTCTGGCTTGACCATAAATTGGACTAAATTATGTGTCATGTACCTGCAAGACAGACCGACTATGGGCTTCTCAGCTGCTAGTGAGGCAATAGAGAAGGTATCTACCTTTAAATATTTGGGGATTCATATATCTAGGTCACCAACAAATTTGAAATTTGGTCCAAACTCCCTCTCTCAGTGGCAGGGCGTATAAACCTCATCAAGATGGTAGTGCAGCCTAAGTGCTTATACATGACCACTAATGTCTTTGTCCCTATCCCTAAATCCTTTTTCAAAGACATGGATTCCATGTTCATCCCCTTCATCTGGGGGGCAGGTCGGTCCAAACTAAGATTAGCTAGCCTACAGCGTCCAAAATCCCTGGCAGGGATGGCTTTGCCAGACATTTACTTATTTTCTGGCATGGCAACTGAAACATTTAGGACCATGGGTGGGAGATGTGACTCTTAGCTCACCAGATTCACACTTAGCGGCATACCTGGAACTAGAACAGCTTTGGCATCTCCTACACGCCCCATGCTGGACAGGTAAAAAGCTCTTACCGATACATAGAGTGGCCAGACTCGCATGGCGGGAGGGTAGACGTCTCACCAACTATAAGGATACCCCCCTGGAAACACCTCTATGGGGAAACCCTAGTCTATCCCACTTTTCTCAAGAGATAGGTTCAGTATTTTGGTGCTCTCGTGGGGTACATACGATATCTGATGTTATGGAGGATAATGTTTTTATGTCATTTGAACAATTTTCGACTAAATACCAACTACACAAACATGACCTATACCGATATTTCCAGCTTAGACATGCATTTCAGACCCTATTCCCAGCAGCCTCCAACCACATTTTTTCATCCTGCCCTTTAATAGGGGTAGTAAGGTCCCAGGGACCAGCAGGTTTGATTTCCACAATTTACTCATACCTTATTCAAGCTAAAGCCAACGCCAACCAGAGCAAGGCACTCGCAGATTGGAAGTTGCTGATTCCCACCTTAAGCGAGGAGGACTTCGCGGATTTACTTGAGTCGCACCGCTTTGTTTCCCCTTCCATTAATAAACGTATTCAACTCTATATAATTCACCAATGCTACCTTACTCCGATACGGTTGCACAAGATGGGCCGTATTCCCGCCCCAAGTTGCCATAGGTGTAATCACACACCAGCATCCTTCTGGCATATGATTTGGGCATGCCCATTTCTGCAGACCTTTTGGAAGGAGGTAATTGACACCTTAACAGATATAGTAGAGCCCCCGATTGACCTCTCCCCGTCTATGTGTTTATTCGGGCTCTTGGACGAGGAGCAATGGCCCCATCACACTAGAATCTTCCTTCGGGAGGCATTGTTTATGGCCCGAAAGGCAGTGGCGCTCCGCTGGATGGATCCTCGCCCTCCCAGATGCTCTCGATGGAAAGCCCTAGTTAACGGCATAATTCCATATGAGAAGATAGTGTTCCTGCATAGGAAACGCACTGAGAAATTCACTAAGGTATGAGGGAAATGGTGCGACTCGCCCCTCACTATGTATTCCGCCTCTGCTATGTCCTCCTCGCTTGATGTCCTTGCCTGCCCTTGATGAGGGAGTCAGCATTGTATATATTGAATTAATGCTATGTATACAGTCCTGCATACTGTTCGCCGGCTGATTCTTCTTCGTTCTGACTGCCCGCGATATCATATGTTTTATGTACAATTTGACAGATGAGTGTATGCCAATACTTGTATTTGATTGTTCTGTATTTTGTATGATTGTTTTTATTGAATTTGCATATTTCAGTGCACTCTTGTACTATTATACCATTACACACCAACTCGGTGTCTCCAATGATGATGATACTGTACTGAGAAAACTGTCTATGTAAGACGACTTGTTTTTATTATTCAATAAACGAGTTTAAAAAAAAAAAAGCTGAGAATTTGAAAACTTTGAAAATTGTAAGTTTTAAAAAAATTTTCCTAAATTATTTAATTTATATCCCCTAAAACAAACAGATCAGTGAAATTATACTACTTACATAAACAACAATGTCTCAAGAGAAAACAATCTCAAACTCACAAGGATAAGTTAGTGATAAGGTAGAATTAAAAAAAAAGGGGCTGAGCCTTAACGTACAGACTGGCTGCATCCTTAATGGGGTATTCTCACGAAGTTTCTTATATGTACTCAGGATAACAAAATGACACATTCTCTATATCAATTTGCAGTTGCCTCTAGACACGACCCCATAACTTCTGACTTTGGGTCGGATATCTGTGTGAGATTGTGCAGATAAGATTTCTGTCTCTCTCTGCTCTGAGCTGTAGCCCCGCCCCCTGCACAGAGCTCACAGACTCTCACATCCTGCCAGTTGATTTTGAACAGAGAGAGAGGCTGCAAACTACAAGGAGATAAGTGTTCTGGGGGAAGCAGGCACATGTCTGTGAGATTATTATCCCTCTACATGCCTGTAAACCTAAGCAATGAGGTCCTAAAACTGTATGCAAATGACCTGTGAAATGTCAAACGAGTCATTAGCAGATTCAAGCTGCCTGGCTTATTCATGAATGGGAGGCACAGCCACACCCCAGTGCATGACTGACAGCCTGTATAATGGTGTGAGGCTGTATAATGATGTGCTTCCTGGGGCTGGCGCCCCCTGCAGCCTGTGTGTGTATAGGTGAGATACAACAACTCCTGGCAGCCATGTTATAGCAGAACATGTCAGGTCTGTGTCTCTGTGTATAGGAGGATGCCGCAGGTCAGCAGAGACACTAGCAATGCTTTACTATACATTACACACAGACATGAGCAAGGGGAGGACAAGGGAGGGGTAACAGAGGTGACATCACTGCCTCTGATCATGTGACCAACCTCATTTACATAATAAAGGAAAGATGATTTTGCAACGATTAATGTATGAATTGACTAGATTAAGGCTGGGATGGATGCTTGTGAGCTGCTCCAACAGGTAGAGGTGACTGAAATAGTGACACAGACCTGATGACAGGTGTACATTAAAGAGAACCTACCACCACGAATCTACCTATAAAGGTAGATCGGGTGGTAGGTGGATGTAAGGGACATGAGGATAGCTCTTTTTAGAGCTAATCCTCACGTCCCCGCTAACTTTTGGTACACTTTATTGACCTAATATGTAATTTTAGGCGGCTGCTGGGGCGTGGAGTAGCCGGCACGAGGCTACACAGCGCGGCTACTCCACGCCCCAGTAGCCACGTTACTCCTCCTACCCTGTTGCTTGCGGCGCGCAGCTCCTCGTAGCTGCGCGCCCTCGTAGCTGCGCGCCCTCGTCCGTCATGATGGCGTTCTGCACATGCGCAGAACGCCGGATGAGCAGTCCCAGCTCCGAGGCCGGAGCTACTGCGCATGCGCAGTAGCCGGCTTGTCAGACGAGGGCGCGCAGCGACGTGGAGCTGCGCGCCGCACACAACAGGGTAGGAGGAGTAATGTGGCTACTGGGGCGTGGATTATAACACTAACAAAAGTAAGTACCAGCACCAGCTCACCCTGAGCTGGTGCTCAGTACTTACAGCTTACCCCTGCCATTCTAAATGGTAGGTTTCCTTTAACATCACTAGCGGATAGAAATATGAGGTGTCTTTTGTGGGAAAACCCCTTTAAGGGGTAAAGTACTTATTTAAGTTTGTCTTCTGGGGCCTATGAACTTTCTAGACCTTTATTATGTAACTTTAAAAAAACAATTCTAAAAAAAAGAAAAGTTCATTCCCCATCCAGGACGCTCCGGGGGTCTGTAACAAGCAGTCTATACACCTGATATCTGTTCAAAACATAAAAATCTTGTAATACTCAGGGAATTCTGTGTACTGGACGCCTAAAACCTGCTGTTTCCCACCGCCTGCCCCAATGTCTTGTTTGCCTCCCACCGTCTCTATGGTCTGCTCCGTTCTCGTCTCTCTTCTCGTACAGAACGCTCCCTCTCTTTCTCCACACACATCCTGATCCCCCATCCCTCCCTTTGCTCACGGACCGCGCCCCCAGTTCTTCCGTCTTATTACACAACCTGCACCCCTCACCTCCCCCAATATCTCCATTCCTCTCACACAATTTCTTAATTTCCCGCCTCAGCACACACAGAGCTGCTGCATCACACACTTCCCTTTCCTCTAGATTTTCTCCCGCCCACTGAGGAGCCTGGTCACATGACCGTAACATCATCAGCGAAGGTCCTTTAGCTGGATGCCACATACTGTCTGCCACCATGTCTGTTGTCAGCCGGCGGGATAAAATCCGGAAAGATGAGGGCGGCCAAGATAAGTATTCGGTGCTGCTACCGACGTACAACGAGAGGGAGAACCTGCCACTTATCGTGTGGCTGTTGGTGAAATACTTTGGAGAAAGGTACGTGCAGTGCAGCTTCATGTCATCCGTCACTGCTGCATGTGTGGATACGGGGACTGGCTGGGATTGTGACGTTCTTCCTGTGAAAGTATTATGTGCAGTATAGGAATACATTATGGCAGTAAAGACTTCTGGGACTTGTAGTTCTAGTACGGGTTTTCAGAATTGAAGCTGTCCCAAATGTTTTCCCTGGATGTTAGCGTGGTGTTCTGCATGAAGCATGGTCTGTTGATATGTGTCACCTCTTCAGCCATATCACCAACCTATCACATTGTGTGAACACAGGCTGTAACTTCTCCTCATGCACACAAACCTTTCAGGCTGCAAGCAAGTCTGCTGAGCCCATAGGCCAGTGTTGGCGAACCTGTGGCACGGGTGCCAGAGGTGGCACTCATAGCCCTTTCTGTGGACACTCAGTCCATCGCCCCAATTTCACCAAACAGGACCACATCCACAAAATTTTCCTGAAGTCCCAAGCTACTTAAGGGATGCTGCTCTCAGCGCTATTTTAAAGCGACAATTCATTGGCTGTTTGAAACTGCAGTAAAAGTGAGAAGGCGTTGACAGAACAGCATTGTCTTTGGAGGTCATCCTACTGGACCCACCATTCTTCTTGGAGAGAAGCTACAATAATGGCCTGAATTTACACTCGCCGGCCACTTTATTAGGTACACCATGCTAGTAACGGGTTGGACCCCCTTTTGCCTTCAGAACTGCCTCAATTCTTCGTGGCATAGATTCAACAAGGTGCTGGAAGCATTCCTCAGAGATTTTGGTCCATATTGACATGATGGCATCACACAGTTGCCGCAAATTTGTCGGCTGCACATCCATGATGTGAATCTCCCGTTCCACCACGTCCCAAAGATGTTCTATTGGATTGAGATCTGGTGACTGTGGAGGCCATTTGAGTACAGTGAACTCATTGTCATGTCCCATTTTTTGTGCTGAAAAACTCGGCTTATACACGAGTATATACGGTAGTATTCTAGCTGTATCTCTTAATAGAATGAATTAACAAAAATATTTTATATCTATCTCTCACTGTCTATCACTCATTCACTCTCCCTGTCTGTCTCTCACTCTCCCTGCCTGTCTCCATGTCCGTCTCTAACTCTGGTTCTCTCACTACCAAAATAAGTTACTGAATAACATTTCCCATATGTCTGCTGTACATTTTTAATAATTTTTGAAATGTCTGGAAAATTTATTTTGATGTCACGCAGCTTACAAATCAAACATCGGTTTTCTGTATTTTCAAGGAGATTTCTGAATTGACTTTTTTGAGGAACATTATTGTTTGTAATGTAATTTTAAATATATAATATTAGAAACACCCTATATATCAACTCATTTTCAAATCTGTACCCCTCAAACTATCAAAAACAGCTTTTTTGTACAGGAGGTTTTAATTTTTGTAAATGTATGAAAACAATATAAAACCTATACAAATTTGAAATCCCCATGATCGCACCGATCCAAGTGTCATTTGGGGCGCACAGTGAAAGAGGTAAAATCGAAGCCCACAAGAAAATGGCGCAAATGCGTTTTTTCACCATTTTTACTGCATTTGGAATTTTTTTTTTCGCTTCCTATAACATGGCATGAAATATTAAATACCATCACTATAAAGTGCAATTTGTTACGCAGAAAACACGCCATCACAGAGCTCTTTATGTATAAAAATAACAAAGTTATAGATTTTTGGTGGGGAGTGAAAAATGGAAATGAAAAACAAAAAAGGGCCAGGTTGTTAAGGGGTTAAGATCCCATCACAGACGGGATCTTACAGGCAGTGCCTGTGAACAGGCCATTTCAGCAATCAGCGCAACCCAAAGACGGCATGAGGGGGGCAATCGTGGGGGAGAGACCCATCAGGCAGTTTAAATGACATGGTCGCACTAACTGCTCACTCTGACCTCGGGTGTTGCACTAGGTTACAGCTGACACCAAGTGTTTTTATGATGCTAGCTCAGCCCCGATTTCGAGATGAGCCAGCCTCAGCTGTGTCCGATATATCAAAAGTGAGAGTTAAAGCCCAGCACTCTGTGTCCGATATAAGCAGTTAATAAGTGTATTTTGTAAAGCGTGGGGTAAAATTTTGACTCACAGGGCTGCGTTTCACAGGCCCGCCCCAGTGCACTAGTGTTTCCCCACCCTCAGGGATTTTGTTTATCTTGGAGCAATTCAAAGCATTTACCTCTGTGGAACCGTTCAGACAGTTGACAAGAGAGGATACCAACCTGGAAGGAAATCGATTCTTTCACTTCGGCCAAACAAATATTTTCTACCTCTTAGGGAGATTTAGCAGAAGTGTCTGCGAGCAGAGCTGTTCTAGTTGCACATGGCAACCAATTAGAGATTAGCTGTAATTTAAAGGGGTTGTCCGAGTTTTGAAAAAAAAACGGGGCCGGGAGCAGGCTGCTTAAAACAATAAGAGGTACTACTTCGTGCCCTCGGTATCCAGCGCTGCTGTCGCTCCGGTCGCCATGTAAACAAACATGGCCACCGGAGCAGCGCTGCTTCAGCTTCCGGCGGCCGTGGCCGGGTACGCCTATCCGTACCTATAATCAGCATTGTGTATGGGGGGCCGGAAGGTGTCGGGTCCGGCAGAAGCTGAATGCAGCGCGTGCTCTGCGGCCATGTTTGTTTACATGGCGCCGGACTGGAGCACAGCAGCGCTGGATACCGGAGGGCACCGGAAGGTAAGTACATCTTTTGTTTTAGGCAGCCCGCTCCCAGCCACATATAGTTTTTTTTCAAAACTCGGACAACCCTTTAACAAAGAGCTGTGGGCATATGAAACCTGAGCACTGGTTGGTTTGCAGTCAGCAGTTAGAACAGCTCTGCTCTCAAATACTTCTGATAAATCTCCCTCTCTGAGTCAGAAGCAGATCACAATGCTTTTGATGTTCCCTTGGGTTTACCAGTCCAAAAGGAAGGGACTACCTTAAATTGTGTAAGATGATAGGCCGGCAGGAAGTTTGCTGTGGCAAACACAGCTAGAAAGTCCATCCTTAGGGAAAATATTTAAAGGGTTGGAAACCCTACATGTTGCTGAGTCTAATGAAGTGTATAGGACTTCAATTTTGTACCATCCACAGGGTAATTTTGACTTTCATTAACCTCCTTCCAAGCTTTCCCTGTTTGCTACTGGATGCCTAAAGTGTAAAACCAGAGACTGATTTTACCAGGGCTTGTGACAGTCCATTGAGTTTTGAAAGTACAAATGGGAGACCACATGTCAGGACGAGTGATTCCTAGGGACTAAATCATGTGGATAGGTATTGGAGTCGTACTTTAGAATAGCTATTAGTTGGTCTAGTGCATGTCATAATTTTGACTTTTTGGAGCCAGGTTAGATCAAGCCCGCTTTCCCAAGTCACAACCTCCTTCTGAACAGGTCGGAAAAATTAGGCTTCAAGGTAGGAAAAGGAGGTATTGTTTCCATTTAACACCTTGGAAAACTTATTTGTATCTTCCCAGAATTCCCTAGTGGAGCATCTATGCTTTAAGTCTCCACACGCTTAAGGTGGCCTTAACTGGCAATGTCTCTTAAGGAGACACCTACTGTCTGACCCTAGTCAATAGCCTCTCACATAGCCAAATCAGTTTCCCTACGCTGTACTGAGGAGACCAAACCAGGTCGAACAGTGCTGTCTACTGTTGGGAGTCTGTTCCTTATGGAATAGATACTGGTTTGGCTTAATCCCACAATCATGTTTTTAGATTTCTTGTAGTCATACTTGATGTTAAGGGGGTCTGCTTTTCAAGGTAGCAAAAGAGGTATTGTTTTCCATTTAACACCTTGGAAAACTATTGCATTCTTCCTAGGGCAGGGTACACAACCTTTATCAGTCAAGAGCTGGATGGTCATGCTGCTCAATGGCTAGTAACCAGAATCCTAAATGCAACTACAGCAATTGTACACGCTTAAATGCCACCCCAGAAACTACTGCATTTGTACAAAAAAAATTCTGGAGAGACCCCCCAAAGAACAGAATACTGGAGACCCCGAGCAGACCTTAATACTGTGGACCCCAAAGCAGATACTAGTATTGGAGACACCGGAGCAGATGTTTAATAGTGGAGACCCCAAGCAGACACAATGACTGTAGCAACAGAAAAAAAAAACGCTCCCCTCTCCTTGCTCTCTTCTCATTCTCCTCCTGCCCTGACACTGGCTGCATTACAGGCATTAGGAACCAGGGCAGTGTAGTTCCCGACCAGGAGAGGACCAAGCGACAAGTCAGAACAAATGACAGGTCACTGTTCAGGTCCTCTCTCGCTCAGAGGCTGCACTGCCCTGGGTCATAAAATACAGCAGCATCAGAAGCCAGGACAAAGCAGGAAATACCAGGAGCACTGTACTACACGCTCACACAGCTCAGTCTCATGCACCAATAGCAGTGCCATCTGTTAACCCCTTAACGACTTGGACCTTTCTTGTTTTCTCATTTCCATTTTTCACTCCCTGCCTTCAAAATCTATAACTTTTTTTTTTTTACACGTAAAGAGCTCTGTGACGGCTTGTTTTCTGCGTAACAAATTGCCTTCATAGTGATGGTATTGAATATCCATGCCATGTACTGGAAGCGGTAAAAAAATTCCAAAGCATGAAAAGGTGCAAAAAAGCATTGGCATGTTCTCGTGTGCTTGGAATTTACGGCTTTCACTGGGCCCCCAATGACATGTCTATTTATTATTTGGGCGGTGCGATCACTAGGTACCAAATTTCTATAGGTTTATGATTTTCATACACTTACAAAAATTGAAACCTCCTGTACAAATATTCTGATTTTGCCATCTCTGGTGCTAATAACTTTTCATAAGTTTCACTTTTTCACCAAGATCATCACCCATGCCATCTCTTTGAAGCACTGGCAGCTTTCGGTGGCGTCGTCAGGATAACACCTCGACTCTGCTACCACGGATCACAGTTTTAACGGTAGGGTCTTTGCTACATATCTAGCAAAGGCTTCCCGGCTATGGAGAGGGCTATTACGGCGCATATCCGAAGGGATTAATGCCGAAACTGTTAGAAAAACAGCAATACTTCTTTGCTAACCACTGCTCCAAACATCAGGGTTCTCCATGATGCTCCCATTTACCCATACCCAGCTTCCAAGGATGGAAAGATTCAAAATACCCTCGGAAGGGTAGGATTGTTTGATATATTTACTGATGGGGGAAGTGGAGTTTTCTAATGATATCAATCTGACTGCCTTTCGCTGGAGAAGCAGAGCGTTACTCAGAGAGATAATAATACCAAAAGAACGTCTCGCCAAGTCCCTAGAGATTAAAAATGAAGATTCTGGTAATTCCTCTTGTTTTTCTGTTTTCTTCCCGTACTGGATTCCACTGAGGACCCGTGTCACTTAGGCTCCCAAGGCCGATCGAAGATCCTATACTGGAAGTTTGTGAACGGAACACCGAGGTAAGAATAAAACATTTTTTATTTTCATATACTCACAAAAGTAGAATAAAATTGTGCATATCACAAAGTTTTCTCTTTCTTAAAACAGCAAACACCTCGCCGGACCTAGGTTTCGCCTCTCCTGTTTCTTCGGGGCCCTGGAAGAAGCGGAGGTGTTTGGTGATTTGAAAAACTTTGTGATACCGCATTTTTTATCTACTTTTGTGAGTATATGGTGTCAGCATCTGTCCAGCAACCACGCAACCACAACCGGCTTGGTGCTAGCTGGATGGCGATCACCCGTGACGTCCTGTGGGCTAAGGCCCTGCCTAACGCAGATAAACCGCCCTGACAAGGGCGAATCCACTGTCAGGAAACTAACTGACAGTCCTGAGAGACCCTACAAGATGACAGGGAAAACTTACCTCGTCTGGCAGCTGCTGGATGGTGAGCGGACAGTTAACCAGAATACAGGAATAGACCAGTGTTCACACTGGTACATAGAAACACGACAAGACAAGATCATGAACAGACAACGTAACGGAATACAGGAATAGACCATGTTCACACTGGTGCACAGAATACTAACACAGGTTAGAGACAGGGAAGCAGGATAACACTAGGAGGTAAACGATACTGAACGACAACAACATTATATACAGGTCTTCAGGCTGGTTATACACAGTCAGGTCAAGATAACGGGTTATTACAGGTCATTCGATACAGGCCAGACAAGCAGAGACAAACAACCAGGTCAAACCAAGATGGCTGCAAAGGTACAGAATCGGATACAAAACCACAGAATACCAAACAAGAAAGCAAGAGCACTAGATACACAGGTAAGACTTGAAATAACCAGCAAGGAATGATGGGAATAGGCAGGTATATAAGGCAGTTCCCGGACACCGCCTCCAGCAGAACACTGGGAAACTATCCATCAGGCTAGTAACCCTTTATGGGAAGGGCTGATGAAAGAGCAGGGTGGGCTCAGTTAATCCAAACACTAAGCCACTGTTCACACACAATAAACGCCATCTTTTTCCCACTGCGGACAGAGCGATGTTTAGGCAGGATGTTACAATATGAAAATAAAAGACTCTTTATAGGTAGAGCACTAACACATTGATGACTTTTGTGAACTGCTGGCTAATTTTGAGAGTTGCCTGATTAGTAACTCCTCTGGCTTAACCCCAATTTTCCGGATATCAGACTGTTGAAGACGATAATACTATCACCTGATCCCTCCCGATCCCCTTCTGCGTATTCTCTGTGTGATCACACTTGTCATCGGTTTTTCCCATCTGTGTCTGTCCCTTTGAATCCAAAAGCAGTTTTCAGTGCGCTGTGTTAGCATTGTGCACTGCCTTAATTACAAAAAAGTCCATAAAGACCTCACTGAAACCCTATTTAGTAGTCTATAAATGGAGCACCGGCACCCTGAGCACGCCACTCTGTTGGCAAAACATGTCGGGGGGGCTATAGTGTGAATTTTATTAGCAGTGACATAAGGGTTGTCCGTTCTTCCACCTTAGAAAAAATCCTTTAGAACAATAGTGATGTAGTGTGAGTTAAACAGGGGATGCATTGTTAGCACATGCTAAACATAGGGACAGTCTTACCAGTTAGGCATTCCAGACGGAATCAGTGTCTGTGCTTGTTGATTCATCGCATGGAGCCAGAGGCATTGTCATTTCTACATAAACACACAGGGGCACATTTACTTACCTGATCGATTCACAAATAAACACTAGTGACCTCTACGGTGTTCCTGGTACGTACTTTAACCCTTAAGGCGGAGGGTTTTTCGCCTCAATTCTCGCTCTCCAACTTCAAAAATCATACTTTTTCATTTTCGTGTACAGACCTGTGTGAGGCTTATTTTGTGCGTACAAATTTTACTTCCCGTAATGTTATTTATTGAAACAGCCGTGTATGCGAAGCTGAAAAAAATCCAAATGTGGAAAATTTTAAAAAAAACGCACGTGCGTCACGTTAGTGTGGCTCAGTTTAAACACGCCTACTTTATTTAGAACATCCGGTCACAGCGTATTCCAATCTTTACACAAGTCCATAAGGACACATTCCCTCCTCTATGAGGCCTATTGTAGCTGCATTGGAAGCCTAGGAGAGAAATTAGGAGAATGGCTTGACATGTACCTCCAGCCTTAACGCACGTCACTCCAGTTTATCCAGGATACAAAGCACATTATACATACCATGGATAACTTCAAGTGGGGACCATTATAGTTGGGCCACTGCGATGTGGCTTCATTATTTCCTCTATCCTCATTCAATGGGATTATTCTTTCTAAAGAGAATCTGGATACATACGTACATATGATGAACATTGAAAACTTCTCGGATGCCACAGAATTTTTGTTGAAATAATTTTTTTATTTTGATCGTAGTGTTTATTGCAGTGGGGGGGGCCCCAGGGGGCCAATTTTCCCCCTCCCTTGCAAACATTTATATGTCTCAGTGGGAGGAGTTATATATTTTTTTCGGACACCAACCCATATTCCAATTCATTGTGTGGTTCGGTAGATTTATTGATGATTGATATGGGTCTGGGGAGACTCGAAGGATAGATTCATGAGTTTGTACATTCTTAAACTTAACGAAATGAATTTAAGATTACTTCAGAATTTGGAGGGGATTCGATTAGCTTTTTGGACATCACTCTTACTGGTATAGGTGATAGGGTTCAGTTAAACCTTTTAAAAGAAAGTCTCAGGAAATACTACCCTTTTAGCCACTCTTCATCCCCAACACGTTATTAGGAATATCCTTATGGGAAATGATAGGCTACGACGAAACTGTACATCAGATCATGATTTCAATTGAGAGAGACAATACTTGGTCAACGATTAAGAACTCGCGATACAAAAACAAAGACATAGCTATAGCGGCCAAAAAAATTAATATGTTTCACAAAAAGCACTATTGAATAGATGGAAGAAAAGAAACACACTAAGGAAGTAGGGAAACAAGGGTACCATTTATTACGTCATACAGTAACCAATATTCCCAAATAAACGAATATTATCAAAAAATTATTCCAATGCTTATCCAAGACCCCATTTTCGAGAAATCATATCTCAGGAATAAAAATATATTGCCAAACGAGCTCCCACCCTAGGCAATAGTCTTTCCCCGAGCTCTCTTCCACTTGGCTTAAATATAGAGGCAATTTAAGTGTGGACATAAGCAGTGTATAGCTTGTGACTACTTAAAATAGGGGATACTGTTACATCCATGCATACAGGCACATGTCACAAAATTAAATCTAATCAATTGTAACACTCAATGCCATCTATGTAGCTTCCTGTTTGAAATGCAATAAACAATAGTAGGACACACAGCGGCCCCCTAAGATAAGGATACCGCAGCACTATCTGACATAAGCAATACTCCGTCAACATCTCTTTATTTCCAAACATTTTAGAGATTGCCATAATAAACGCACTGATGGCTTTTCTGGACTGGTATAGAGAGAGTATACCAACCCATTGAGGGGAGAGATTAAACGTAAGCTTCTCAATCGAGAGACTTTTTGGATGTTTACCCTAGCCAGTCGGCAACAGAGGGTTTGAATAAAAGATCTGATATCATATTAACATATTAACATCACCCTCTCTCCCCTAATATGTGTGTTTTCCCTTCTGCATTGGTTTACTTACATCTCTCTTTCTTGTTTTGTTTATGTCATTGTTTACAATGTTTACATATTGGTTTACACATTGCATGTCTCTTTAGAACAACTTATGTCACTCTAATATCATTTATTGTCCTTATATTTGCTTTCATATATGGTTCCATCCTCCAATTACCACGGTAACTCATTTTAGGTTACACCCAGGCACTGTACGAGTGTGATGTTACGAGTGTTTGTTTACGTAGTCTCTTTGTACATGACATGTTACCAGAGCACTTTATATATACCTTATTTAATGGTTAACATGAGAGACGTACCTGTGTCCCGTTTCTCATAGATTTTATTTGACGTTTACATATTGTTTACATATTGTTACATATGCATGTCTCTTTAGAACAACTTTGTCACTCTAACATCATTTATGGCCTCTATATTTGCTTTCATATATGGTTCACCCTCCAATTACCACGGCAACTCATCTTAGGTTTACACCCAGGCACTGTACGAGTGTGAGTATCGAATGTAATGTTACGTAGTCTCTTTGTACATGACATGTTACCAAGCACTTTATATATATCTTATTTAATGGTTAACAAGAGATGTACCTGTGTCCCGTTTCCCCTAGATGTTACTTGACGTTTACATATTGTTACATATTGTTTACATATTGCATGTCTCTCTAGAACAACTTATGTCACGCTAACATCATTTATTGCTCTATATTTGCTTTCATATGTGGTTCCACCCCAATTACCACGGTAACTCATCTAGGTTTCATCAGGCACTTTACGAGTGCTATGTTTACGAGTGTTATGTTTACGTAGTCTCTTTGTACATGACATGTTACCAGAGCACTTTACATATACCTTTTCAATGGTTAACATAGAGACGTACCTTGGTCCCGTTTCCCCATTGATGTTATTTGACGCACTTTATGTCATTGCGTCTTTCCACATGTTGTGTCATTTATAATCCAACTATGTGAATAATGCCTGTTTACTTATTTGTGCTTTTCTGCCTCAGCAGTTGATGTAGAATTTCATGTATTGCAGTACCTCATCTTTTTGTGGATGCAGTTACTTTCTTCAGTGCATTGTGTGTCATGCCATGATTGGAGTCCCATTTGTCTTTTTTGTAAGTTTACAATGTTTTATGGCCGGATTTCTTCTGCCCACGATTTAGGTTATGAGGGTTGACACCGCATCACATGATTCATGATGACATGTTGTTCATCAAACTTCACGTGTGTAACCCCCCCACATTGGTCACCTAACTCGTGAGTCATGAAGCGGGTATTTTAAAAGCACCATGTTCTATTGTATATATCAGATCATGACTAAGGCAGCTCCTGCCGAACGCGTTGATCCCTTACAATCAGCTTTTGTGTGTCCGCATGATTTTATCTTCAATAAAGGATCATATTTTTTCTGCATTGGACCGTCTCCGTGTTTGGCATAAGAGTGCTGGATCCAAATCTACCTTTTCTATACTTTATTCTTTGGTTCGGTGCGATCGCGGTGATACCAAATTTATACAGGTTTTATTGTGTTTTAATACATTTTCAAAAATTAAACGAATGTACCAAAAAAGAAAAAAATTTTTGCCATCTTCTGACGCTAATAACTTTTTCATACTTTGGCGCACGGAGAAGTGTGAGGGGTCATTTTTTGGCGAAATGAGGCGACGTTTTCATTGCTACCGTTTTGAGGTCTGTGCGACTTTGATCATTTTTTATTTCATTTTTTATGTTATGTAAAAAGTGTGTAAAAGTCGCATTTCGGACATTTGGGCGCCATTTCCGCCTCGGAGGTCACCGCCGCCGTAACGTTTTATATTTTGATAGATCGGGCATTTTGGGACGCGGCGATACCTAATATGTCTGTGATTTTTCTGTTTGTTATGTTTATATCCGTTCTAGGGAAAAGGGGGGTGATTTGAACTTTTAATATTTATTATTTTTTTTTATTTTTTAAAACTTTTTTTTTTATTATTTTTTCACTATCTTTTAGACCATCTAGGGTACATTAACCCTAGATGGTCAGATCGCGCTACCATATACTGCAATACTTCTGTATTGTCAATTATGGCATTTTTGCAGCACATTCATTACATGAGCCACTGGCTCATTGTAACGAATATGCACTGCCAGATAGCCTCGTGTCAAAAGAGACACGAGGCTACCATGGCAACTGATCGCCGCCCCCCGATGACGTTCGGGGCGGTGGCGATCGAAAAAAAGACTTTTAAACGCCGCCGCGACTTTGCGGCGGCGTCTAGGGGGTTAATAGCGCGATCGGTGCAAGCACCGACCGCGGTTATTAGCGGTGGGGGTTTGTGCAAAATGCAAAAACCCCCACCTCTGTATGAAGAGGACTCAGCCGTGAGCCTCTTCATACATCCCTTATACCTCTGCGCCGTAGAGCTACGCGCAGAGCGTTAAGGGGTTAAACATACATATAGACTTCTCCTGTCTGTATGTAGTGACAAATCATGAAGTAATATTCAACACTGTTGATCTGAGATTTTAACTTCAGCGCCGTAATTCACTAGTAAGGTTTCGATTTGTATGTACTATATATGTATTTTTATTGGCTGACATAATAAAGGTTAATTTTTAGACTAATGGGTTTCAGTGAGGTCCTTTTGGACCTTTTTTTAAATAATATGTAAATACATATGGACCCAGTCACACAATACATCAACTATTGTATTTCTTTGAGAATTTTTCTGCACTGTAGCACTGAGAAGTATCTGTAGTGTAGTTAGGGCAAGCTAGGTGCATTTGTAGCGACTTTCACACGGTGTACATGGGGGGGGGGGGGGTATGCGCCTGGTATTATTTTTTCCAGTGCGCCCGTAATCTTGTGCACTTATCTCATTTTTTTGGTGTGGCAGCTATGCCGCTTGTCCGTGTAGTTATTTGTAATTATCTCATTTTTTCTGGTGCACATACTTAATTTTCTGTGTGCCATATAATTGGTGTACAATGTTACAGAAGGTGTACACGTGTTGGAGGCATACAACATGCTGGCCTCTGACAGCTAGTGGGATGATGCCCCATTTACTTCTCCCTCCTCATCTTCCAGTGATCTGGAAGAACCCCCGAGAGGCGCCACAGGGTTTATACTGGAGAAGTGCCTTGGCTTCCACTGACCCCAAAGGGTAGTGCCCCACTTTATGGCCAAGCTGGAATTAAATTAGACATGGCGGGGCTCAGAGCTGTGGACTTTTAATATTTTTGGATGAGAAGCTATTAATTTAATTGTAGTCCAGACAAATCTCTATGCTGCAAACATATTCCCAAAATCCCACGGTGTACCCTTTACGAGTATCGAGAGATATGGAGAAGTATTGGGGCATATTACTTCTTATGGGGCTATACAGAAGACATCAATGAAGGACTAATGAAGCACAGACATATTGTAGTATGCCAACAACACCAAAGCCCAATAGAGATTACGCCTAGTTAGGATCGTTTGCTAAAGTGATTTAAGTGTCATTTCAAAAAACTTTGATATGTTTATGGCAGGTAATTTTAAGCACTTTTGCAATCGGATTAGTTACCCAATCTTGCTCCTTCTCTTGTATTCTGCAGACTTCCCTAGATGTCAGCAATCTCACATAGTCTGTTGCTAAGCCATCCCGTCTTTATAAGAAGTTAGACTATGGAGGGAGACACACCCCCATCCCTCTCCCTCAATCAGCTGATACCTCGGGTACACTGCCCCAGCACTCAGTCATGTGCAGGAGAAACCCTAACTAATGTAGTAACAAAACACCTAAACTCTTATCTCTCTCAGCTTTCTACACTTGTATGTAAACACATAATCCACACTGATACATACTGCAGCCCCCTCCCCCCCATCACCTCACACAAGGAAGTGGCAGGAGACAATCTCCCAGTTAATAAGCTGGCCCTCAGTGCTGTGCTGGAATTGATAGATAGATATACATTAATCAAGTTCACAGCTGCACCACTTTAAGAAGCATAGTTTGGGGTGCTCGCCCTTCTCAGTGGTGACTGTCCACCTTGTCATGCATAAAATAAAAATAAACTGACCACCACAATATAAAAGAGTAAGTTCTTTATCACCCAAGTGCTACGTTTCGGATCCTCTTCAGAATCCTTTCTCAGCCAAGTGCCAAGGATACAAGTTTCATCTTATATACAAATCTCTTACAATCATGTGACATTATCATGTGATTGCATATATCAACACAGCAATACAATTCGATATGATCATAATTAATGTGTACATTCAAAAATACTTTTTACTTTCCGCAGTGACTTTTATCAATTTATAAAACATAATTTATTTAGTGCAACTGAAGGATTTGACCTGACACATTCACAGCTCTTAGATCCTGTTCCCCAGCGTCTAATAATCTCACTACGCATGTCTGCAGGTGTAGAAACACTTCCTGGTGGGACCAGCCATCAAATCTCCCTTTCCCATCACACCCCTACAATGCCTGCGTGAGACATAATCTGGCGCATGTGTGTAGACACCTCTATTGAAGACTACTACAGATTCTGCCTATTGCTTCTGGGCACAATGCCCTAACTCCAAGCATTATGTTCAGGATTGTTCCAAGCACCGCTTAGCTGTTAAAACAGTCAAGCGTGCTATACCCACTTTCCTTACACTTATTATATGGAGACTATTCTGTTCCTGTCCTCTTTTTTGTGTATTTTGGGGGGTAATCTCCATAGGGGGGATATCTAAACTAAAAAAATTCACATCAGGGGACATTTTAGATATTTCGGATTAGACTGGTTACACAGGTTTCAAATCCTTCATGGGTGGACAACGTTATGGAGAAGCTATCTTGTTGGCGTTGTGCCGGTACTCTAAGTGAATTCTTTGTGTACAAAACATCTTCAATATGTGTCTGGAATAAATAATAATTATAATAAACAAAATTACCACATTGTGCATCCCCATATATGGGGTATTTTTTTTAAAAACTTAAAAAATATAATCATGTAAATTTTAGTTGCATAACCATCGGCTACACTGATTCTCGGTTCCAGTTCCACGTAGACGAGGAGATAGGCAGAAAGCACTTTTGATATAAGAACTAATGGATTAGAAAACTGAATGCTATGAAGCCATAGGGTTGAATGTTGAATAGCGCTTAACTCTGTTATCTGGACACTATAAGCTCTGTTCCAATGCCATTTAATATACAGAATGGTTTGTAGAATCAGTGTAGCCGATGATATGCAACTAAAATTTACATGATTATATGCATTTGATCACATGATAATGTCAGATGTTTGTAAGAGATTTGTATATAAGAATAACTTGTATCCATGGCACTTGGCTTGAGAAAGGATTCTGAAGAGGATCCGAAACGTAGCATTTGGTGAATACATATCCACTCTTTTTAATTGTGGTGTCAGCCTATTTTTTACTTTTATAGATAGATACATAGATAGATATAGATACATAGATAGATATGAGAGATAGGATATGCACAGATAGATATGAGAGTAGATAGTATAGATAGATAGGAGATAGATATAGACACATACATAGATAGATCTGTATAGATAGATAATACAGAGATAGCTAGGAGATAGAAAGATATTAAGAGGATAGATATGTATAGATAGATAGATATGAGATGGATGGATACCGGTGTCATTGGTCAGCAGCAGGTGCTTGTGATGAGTGACAGGAGGCAGGTCCCGCCCTCCGTCTGCTGAAAGAACACCATTTACCATTGTGAAACATGCCCAAAAACTAGTATGAAAGAGTGCTTCCTTATTTATCACATATCCCTCGTCCTTTAGATGTAGATTTACCCAGATATACTATGCACAGCTTACACATCATGCCTCACCTCCCCTTTCTAAGCGCCGCCAGTAGATTATTGCCACATATGGGGTATTGCTGTACACTGAGGACCTGCATCATGATGTTTGGGGAGTTTTACTCCAGTTGCATGAGCTGGACACAAAATGACACAATTAAATCCATTATGCATTTTTTTGGGTCCGCCAGTAGGTTAAAATGCTTACTACACCCCTAGATTAAATCATGGAGTGGTGTAGTTTCCAATATGTATTAGTTCTCAGAGGGTTTCACTGTACTGATGCCTAAGGGCATCTACAAATGCTTCGGGATGCCAAAAATGATTCCCTTTTTAGCCTTGACATGTGCCCGCAGTATGAATTTTTGGGTGTTTGTGTCCAGTGGCATGAGCTTGGCTGAATGCATTACCACTACAATGGCACATTTGAGAAAACAATCAATTCTATGCTGCCCCATTCACTTTGAATTACATTTGGCCGCATCTAAGGTTAAAATGCTCAGACAACCCTAGATTCTTTGAAGGTGGCCTTCCAAAACTGGGGTCACTTTGTGGGTGTTTCTATTGAACTAGTACCTTAGGGCCACCCTAACACCAGTCAAGTGAAAACAGAGCTCCAAAAGCTTAGTTTGCTCCACTGTGCCCTGCCGTGTGCCCCATCCATAGATGGGGCATTGCCATAACCAGGTAACCCACAGAAGGATTTTGACTTGTTTGTCCAAGTGCATGAATTGGAAAAATACATTACACTAACATGGCATATTGGAGAAAAAAAAATATTTGTACTCTGCCCATTCACTTCTTATTAAATTCTCGGAGGGCGGGAGTTCCCAAAATGGTGTCATGTCTAATTGTTTTTTATGTATTAATACTTTAGAGGCTCTTCAAGTACGCTATGGCACCACAAAACAGTTGTAGCCAAAACCCCATAGAATTACTCTGTTCTGGATATCACTATGCAGCGAAACGTCACATGCCGTAATAGGAAGACAGGCCAAAAATTTTGTGATGTATATTCCCTCTAATACCAAGTACATTTTAGCTAAATGAGAATATTCCTATAAAAAATTGAGATGTAAAAACTTCCAATCCATTTTTGATTCCTGAGGAAGGTCTTCCCAAATGTTGGTTTGAATAGTTTGAGATGTTAGTCTAAGTGTGTTACTTGTGGGGGTTTCTAGTACATAATCCTTAATAGGTCACTTCTAAACTACATTGGACACCAAAATTTAGCTTTTTTCAAATCTCCTGAAAA
The DNA here is from genome assembly GCA_019512145.1 of Engystomops pustulosus. Classification (NCBI taxonomy): domain Eukaryota; kingdom Metazoa; phylum Chordata; class Amphibia; order Anura; family Leptodactylidae; genus Engystomops; species Engystomops pustulosus. The sequence goes on from CM033646.1 coordinate 70,345,325, forward strand.
TCGGAAAATTGCTACTAAAACTATAAACCTTCCAAAAAAAGGAAAAATAAAAAAATATATATGTATGACTTTTGCCTAAATGCAGAGAATTTATCATACGCCCCATCTCACTTCTTAACGCAAATTATAAAATCCTCACCAAGGTCTGCTAATCGGTTGAATCGGTGGTGCCATCGGTAGTTCATGGGGACCAACCTGATTATTCCCGGACGCTGCACCACAATAATCCGAAGAGTGCAGGCCATGGTACAGATAGGTGTAGAGGTAGGAGGATTGGGTCTTAGCCTCGTTGGACGTGGCCAAGGCCTTTGATTCTATTGAATGGCCGTTTCTGCAAGGGGTCCTCCGGGCAATGGGCTTCGGCCTAGTTTTTCAGAAATGGGTCTCCATTTGTACAAAGCCCCCAAAGCCTGCATATCGCTGAAGGGACCTGTTCCGAATAATTCCAACTAGCAAGGGGCACACGCCAGGGGTGCCCGCTGTCACCGCTGCTTTTTGCGTTGGCAGTGGAGCCACTGGCGGCGCTGATCTGGCGCAACCCGTATATAAAGGTATCACATATAAGACCCGTGAGGAAAGGCTGGGCTGTATGCAGACGACCCTCCTCTTCTTGTCTGATCCAGAGCAGTCCCTCAACAGGGCATGGATCTTATCGACGAATTTGGGAGCTATTCTGGCTTGACCATAAATTGGACTAAATTATGTGTCATGTACCTGCAAGACAACCGACATGGGCTTCTCAGCTGCTAGTGAGGCAATGGAGAAGGTATCTACCTTTAAATATTTGGGGATTCATATATCTAGGTCACCAACAATTTGAAATTTGGTCCAAACTCCTCTCTCAGTGGCAGGGCGTATAAACCTCATCAAGATGGTAGTGCAGCCTAAGTGCTTATACATGACCACTAATGTCTTTGTCCCTATCCCTAATCCTTTTTAAAGACATGGATTCCATGTTCATCCCCTTCCTGGGGGGCAGGTCGGTCCAAACAAGATTAGCTAGCCTACAGCGTCCAAAATCCCTGGCAGGGATGGCTTTGCCAGACATTTACTTATTTTCGCATGGCAACTGAAACATTTAGGACCATGGGTGGGAGATGTGACTCTTAGCTCACCATCACACTTAGCGGCATACCTGGAACTAGACAGCTTTGGCACTCTCCTACACGCCCCATGCTGGACGGTAAAAAGCTCTTACCGATACATAGAGTGGCAACCGCATGGCGGGAGTAGACGTCTCACCAACTATAAGGATACCCCCTGGAAACACCTCTATGGGGAAACCCTAGTCTATCCCACTTTTCTCAAGAGATAGGTTCAGTATTTTGGTGCTCTCGTGGGGTACTACGATATTCTGATGTTATGGAGGATAATGTTTTTATGTCATTTGAACAATTTTCGACTAAATACCAACTACACAAACATGACCTATACCGATATTTCCAGCTTGACATGCATTTCAGACCTATTCCCAGCAGCCTCCACCACATTTTTTCATCCTCCTTTAATAGGGGTAGTAAGGTCCCGGACCAGCAGGTTTGATTTCCACATTTACTCATACCTTATTCAAGCTAAAGCCAACGCCAACCAGAGCAAGGCACTCGCAGATTGGAAGTTGCTGATTCCCACCTTAAGCGAGGAGGACTTCGCGATTTACTTTGAGACGTATTCAACTCTATATAATTCACCAATGCTACCTTACTCCGATACGGTTCACAAGATGGGCCGTATTCCCGCCCCAAGTTGCCATAGGTGTAATCACACACCAGCATCCTTCTGGCTATGATTTGGCATGCCCATTTCTGCAGACCTTTGGAAGGAGGTAATTGACACCTTAACAGAATAGTAGAGCCCCCGATTGACCTCTCCCCGTCTATGTGTTTATTCGGGTCTTGGACGAGAACATGGCCCCATCACACTCGAATCTTCCTTCGGGAGGCATTGTTTTGGCCCGAAAGGCAGTGGCGCTCCGCTGGGGATCCTCGCCCTCCCAGATGCTCTCGATGGAAAGCCCTAGTTAACGCATAATTCCATATGAGAAGATAGTGTTCCTGCATAGGAAACGCACTGAGAAATTCACTAAGGTATGAGGGAAATGGTGCGACTCGCCCCTCACTATGTATTCCCCTCTGCTATGTCCTCCTCGCTTAGTGTCCTTGCCGCCCTGATGAGGGAGTCAGCATTGTAATATTGAATTAATGCTATGTATACAGTCCTGCATACTGTTCGCGGCTGATTCTTCTTCGTTCTGACTGCCCGCGATATCATATGTTTATGTACAATTTGACGAGATGTATGCCAAACTTGTATTTGATTGTTCTGTATTTTGTATGATTGTTTTTATTGAATTTGCATATTTCAGTGCACTCTTGTACTATTTACCCATTACACACCAACTCGGTGTCCCAATGATGATGATACTGTACTGAGAAAACTGTCTATGTAAGACGACTTGTTTTTATTATTCAATAAACGAGTTTAAAAAAAAAAGCTGAGAATTTGAAAACTTTGAAAATTGTAAGTTTTAAAAATTTTCCTAAATTATTTAATTTATATCCCATAAAACAAACAGATCAGTGAAATTATACTACTTACATAACTACAATGTCTCAAAGAAAACAATCTCAAACTCACAAGATAAGTTAGTGATAAGGTAGAATTAAAGAAAAGGGACTGACCCTAACGTACAGACTGCTGCATCCTTAATGGGGTATTCTACGAAGTTTCTTATATGTACTCAGGATAACAAAATGACACATTTCTAATTCACTGTTATTAACGAAATTAAAACCAGTCTATCAATCCTGGTGTACACAATGCAGTTGCCTCTAGACACGACCCCATAACTTCTGACTTTGGTCGGATATCTGTGTGGAGATTGTGCAGATAAGATTTCTGTCTCTCTCTGCTCTGAGCTGTACCCCGCCCCCTGCACAGAGCTCACAGACTCTCACATCCTGCCAGTTGATTTTGAACAGAGAGAGAGCTGCAAACTACAGGATAAGTGTTCTGGGGGAAGCAGGCACATGTCTGTGAGATTATTACCCCCTCTACATGCCTGTAAACCTAAGCAATGAGGTCCTAAAACTGTATGCAAATGACCTGTGAAATGTCAAACGAGTCATTAGCAGATTCAAGCTGCCTGGCTATTCATGAATGGGGGCACAGCCACACCCCAGTGCATGACTGACAGCCTGTATAATGGTGTGAGGCTGTATAATGATGTGCTTCCTGGGGCTGGCGCCCCCTGCAGCCTGTGTGTGTATAGGTGAGATACAACAACTCCAGGCAGCCATGTTATAGCAGAACATGTCAGGTACTTGTGTAGCTGATGTCTGTGTCTCTGTGTATAGGAGGATGCCGCAGGTCAGCAGAGACACTAGCAATGCTTTACTATACATTACACACAGCAGACAATCAATTCTTTGTGGCATAGATTCAACAAGGTGCTGGAAGCATTCCTCAGAGATTTTGGTCCATATTGACATGATGGCATCACACAGTTGCCGCAGATTTGTCGGCTGCACATCCATGATGCGAATCTCCCGTTCCACCACATCCCAAAGATGCTCTATTGGATTGAGATCTGGTGACTGTGGAGGCCATTTGAGTACAGTGAACTCATTGTCATGTTCAAGAAACCAGTCTGAGATGATTCCAGCTTTATGACATGGCGCATTATCCTGCTGAAAGTAGCCATCAGATGTTGGGTACATTGTGGTCATAAAGGGATGGACATGGTCAGCAGCAATACTCAGGTAGGCTGCGGCATTGCAACGATGCTCAATTGGTACCAAGGGGCCCAAAGAATGCCAAGAAAATATTCCCCACACCATAACACCACCACCACCAGCCTGAACCATTGATACAAGGCAGGATGGATCCATGCTTTCATGTTGTTGACGCCAAATTCTGACCCTACCATCCGAATGTCGCAGCAGAAATCGAGAATCATCAGACCAGGCAAACGTTTTTCAATCTTCTACTGTCCAATTCGATGAGCTTGTGCAAATTGTAGCCTCAGTTTCCCGTTCTTAGCTGAAAGGATGGCACCCGGTGTGGTCTTCTGCGGCTGTAGCCCATCTGCCTCAAAGTTCGACGTACTGTGCGTTCAGAGATGCTCTTCTGCCTACCTTGGTTGTAACGGTGGCGATTTAGTCACTGTTGCCTTTCTATCAGCTCGAACCAGTCTGCCCATTCTCCTCTGACCTCTGGCATCAACAAGGCATTTCCGCCCACAGAACTGCCGCTCACTGATGTTTTTTCTTTTTCGGACCATTCTCTGTAAACCCTAGAGATGGTGGTGCGTGAAACCCAGTAGATCAGTATTTCTAAATCTACCAGACCAGCCCTTCTGGCACCAACAACCATGCCATGTTCAAAGGCACTCAAATCACCTTTCTTCCCCATACGATGCACGGTTTGAACTGCAGGAGATTGCCTGACCATGTGATTGGCTGATTAGAAATTAAGTGTTAACGAGCAGTTGGACAGGTGTACCTAATAAAGTGGCCGGTGAGTGTATTTGACCACCTTTTTTCAACTGTATTGGTGGCCTTAGGAAAGCCAATACAATTGAATAATAAATAGAAGAACGATATTCAGTTTACCCTTACTCGCAAAAAGAATGGAAAAAAAAACGCGCAAGGAGGATACAGGTTAAAAAGATCCAAAAAAATAACCAGTAAATGTTAGTACAAAATTGATTAATCCTCCGCCTCTACGTTCATCCACTCCACATTTAGGAAAAAAAGATGCAGTACCTTTCCAACCAGAGATTTTTGGTACTCACGGGGACAGTCCTTACCCAATGTTCTCAGCGTTGCATGCCTTGGGCATGAAAATTCCTCATACAGGGTACGGTAGCTCGGCACGGCGTCCCTCCTGGAGATTCTCAAGGTAGCTTGTAGCTTCTGTGCTACTCCTAATTGTTCCCACCCGGGAACTTGTTCCACTTTCTTCGTTCCTTCTTCTAATTACTATTCGATTTGGGAAGAGAAAGGGAAAAAAACGATGGTGCAGTACTTTTTTGATCGTTAAAATTGTTTTAATGGTAATACTCACAAGAGTAAGGATTAAAAAGGCCTTATGGATAAAACAAACACTCGGTATGAGGATTTTTCATGCCCTAGGCATGCAACGCTGAGAACATTGGGTATATACTAAGGACTGTCCCCGTGAGTACCAAAAATCTCTGGTTGGAAAGGTACTGCACCTTTTTTCCTAAATGTGGAATGGATGAACGTAGAGGCGGAGGATTAATCAATTTTGTACTAACAATTGAATAATGTTGAAGAACTAGTAGCAATAAGTTACTGCTTGAAATTCCATGTTGGCACTTCATGGTAAATAAGTAGATTTTGGTTGTAGTTTGGGCACTCGGTCTCTAAAAGGTTTGCCATCACTGCCATAGGCGGTGACTGCCCCTGCTGCAGAGTACTCACCTCATGCATGGTGTTGTGCCCAATAGAAGCCTATGGTGTTGTTAGTGCTTACAGCCATGGCACAGGGTTCTGTGTGTGTGTCTGAAGACTGTATTACATGTGAATGCGGTGTAATGGAGGCATACCATAAATGTGTCCACCCTATGGAAATGGTCCTTATGCTGGTGTGATTCCATTAACTGAACACAGTTCTTTGGACTGGAGAAATATACAGAAGTATGATGTAAGGAGTCCCTGTCTGCTGGCCAAACAATGATGGTGCTGTGAGAACTATTACAGTGTCTGTTGCTGTATAATGCGAGGACTCCAATCCAGTTCTGTGTTTGGTGCATGGGAACTGGCCAGCACATAGGTCCGTTTCCACAGGCTTGTTTTACCCGTTTTTATTAAGATAATTGGGCAACCTGGTCAAAACGGACATGATCTCATTGCAGAAAAATAACGGGGAAGTGCTCCTTGTATACAGTAACAACCGTGTCTACCTGTAGCAGAGCGGCGTTCTCCCCCTGGAGCATCTCTGGTTCATTAGTATAATTTTAACTCCCTACTACCAAAGCCATTTTTCGCCTTCCTGACATTTTTTTTTTTTAAATCTGCCCTGTGTCACTATAAGTGGTTATAATTTTGGAACGTTTCAACATATCCAAGTGATTTTTGAAATGGTTTCTTGTGACACATTGTACTTCATGTTAGTTGAAGAATTGTAGTATGTTTTATTTATGAATATTTTATTTATTTTACTGAAGAAAAACTAATATAGAGAAAGTTTTCATATTTTAGTATCACCATCTTTTCAGAGACCTAACTTTAATACTTTTTGGTTGACAGAGCTGGTTACGGGCTTATTTTTTTACATGTTGAGTTGTCCTTTTCAATGGTACCATTTTGGCGTATATAACTTTTTCTTGATCTGTATAGGGAATGTTTGTATTTAGGGAACTTAATAAAAACACTTTTTAATAAAAATAACGAATTAAAGTTTAAGTATTTTAAACACCGATCGCACTGGGCCGCCCCAGTGCTTTTGATTCAGTTACAAAACTGAATCAAAACGGTAATGTGTGGCACCACCCTTAACTGTTGTCCAGGTTTACCTTTACCTAATTTGACGTTTCTTCAGCATGGGTTTTTTTTTTTTTTCTCCTTCAGTGGCTTTAATTATGAAATAATTATAATCGATGACGGAAGCCCAGATGGTACATTGGAAGTCGCTCAGCAACTGCAGAAAATCTATGGCTCAGACAAGATTGTAAGTAGATAAACCAAAAAGATGAACCAAAAGAATTTATTAAAAATCGGTAATTGTGCTGACTGCTGCACCACATAGTAATGAAAAGGCTCTATAAACACTATGAGTGGCCTCTAAAATAAATGAGCAGTACCAAATTGAAAGACAACCTGCGAATTAAAGGGGTTATCCGGGTTTAAAAAATTTTTTATGGCCGGGCTGGGGAGGGCTATTTAAACATAATAAACATGTACTTGCCTCCTCCGGTGCTGCCGATGTCCCGCGCCGCGGCCCGTCTTCTCCGTGCGCCGGTTTCAGTACAAGGGCGCACAGGGAGCTTCCGGCCGGCCGGATGCTCCCATGCGCACCATCTCCCAGCGCTTACAACGCTGAGAGATAGGGACGGATGGGAGGAGCTGTCCACAACACGGACCGGAAGCTCCCTGTGCGCGGCTTCCGTGCCCCTGTTTGTTTACAGGGGCACGGATCGACGTGACCGCGGCGCGGGACATTGGCGGCGCCGGAGGAGGTAAGTCCATGTTTATTATGTTTAACTATCCCTCCCCAGCCCGGCCATAAAAAAATGTTTAAACCCGGATAACCCCTTTAATGCCGCTATATACATTAAAAATATAATATCTGATTGATAAATAATTAAATATTAAAACTACAACCTTAACCGAAACATGTGTCAGGGCTGGTGCTGGACAGCATGTCTTTGCAGTGGCGTTTGTAGCTCTGTAGCTCTCCTAAATGTTGGACTATTACCGTATATACTCGAGTATAACCCGACCCGAGTATAAGCCAAACCTATTGACTCGAGTATAAGCCAAGGGTGGGAAATGCATTGATCACAGACCTCCCCCAGTAGTATATAGCCAGCCTGCCCCCAGTAGTATGCAGCCAGCCCAGTCTGCCCCCAGTAGTATGCAGCCAGTCCAGCAGTAAAAAAAAAAAAACCCTATATACTCACCCTCCGGCGACTCTGATGCGCATCGCTGCTCCCCCGATGTCAACGCGTTTCTTCCGACTTCTTCTGTCTTCGGTAATCTCCTGCAGGTCATGGCCAAGCACTTCCTGGCCGGCAGGCGCATAGTGTGACGTCATACTGCTGACGTCGTACTATGCGCTGGTCGTGAAGAAACATGGCCGCGTCCTGCAGGAGGTTACAGAAGACAGAAGAAGTCGGAAGAGAGTCCTCTTCTGTCTTCCGACTTCTTCTGTCTTCTCCGGGGCCGCCGGAGGGTGAGTATTTAGGTTTTTTTGTTTGTTTATTTTTTTTATTTTATTTTTTTTAGTGCCGTGGTTGGCTGTAATGACTTGTGTATTAGCCGAGTTGAGGATTTTCAGCACATTTTTTTTGCTGAAAAACTAGGCTTATACACAAGTATATACGGTATATGTACAAAGCTGCCACTTCCTATGTGAATTGCACTTTAGCTTGTCTGTCTAATAAACTTTGTTCGCTGTCCAGCACTATTTTCTGTGTATTGATCCTTGTTACTACCTTCTGACTATTATTACCGTATATACTCGAGTATAAGCCGACCCGAGTATAAGCCGAGGCCCCTAATTTTACCACCTAAACCTGGGAAAACCTATTGACTCGAGTATAAGCCGAGGGTGGAAAATGCATTGGTGTCAGCCTGCCAGCCCCCTCAAAGTTGGCAGCCTGCCAGCCCACCTCAAGTAATCAGCCTGCCAGCCCCCCCCCTCAAAGTATGCAGCCTGCCAGCCCCCTCAAAGTATCAGCCTGCCAGCCCCTCAAAGTATGCAGCCTGCCAGCCCCCTCAAAGTATGCTACCTGCGCCCCTCAAGTATGCAGCCTGCCAGCCCCCCTCAAAGTATGCAGCCTGCCAGCCCTCAAAGTATGCAGCCTGCCAGCCCCCTCAAAGTATGCAGCCTGCAGCCCCCTCAAAGTACTGAGCCTGCCAGCCCCCTCAAAGTAGATCAGTCCTGCCAGCCCCTCAAAGTATGCAGCCTGCCAGCCCCTCAAAGTATCAGCCTGCCAGCCCCTCAAAGTATGCAGCTGCCAGGTCCCCCACAAATGTATGCAGCCGCCAGCCCCCTCAAAGTATGCGAGTCCGCCAGCCCCCTCAAAGTATGCAGCCTGCCAGCCTCAAACGCCCCCCTCAAAGTATCAGCCTGCCAGCCCCCTCAAAGTATGCAGCCTGCCAGCCCCCCAAAGTATGCAGCCTGCCACCCCCTCAAAGTATGCAGCTGCAGCCCCCTCAAAGTATGCAGCTGCCAGCCCCCTCAAAGTATGCAGCCTGCCAGCCCCCAAAGTAGCCGCCTGCCAGCCCCTCAAAGTATGCAGCCTGCCGCCCCTCAAAGTATCAGCTGCCACCCCCTCAAAGTATGCAGCCTGCCAGCCCCTCAAAGTATGCAGCCTGCCACGCCCTTTAAAGATGCAGCCTGCCAGCCCTTAATATACTGCCAGGCACATAAAAAAAAAACCTTCCATACTAACCTACAGTGGCTCCCTGATGCTGCGTTCTCTGCGGCTGGTCACCATCGGGCCTCCGGAGGGTGAGTATGGAAGTTTTTTTTGTTTTTTATTCGTGTATAAGCCGGAGGGGAGATTTTTCAGCACATTTTGTGCTGAAATCGTGCTTATACTCGAGTATATAACGGTAATTTGCCTTTTAATTATTGGTATCAATAAAATATGATATTTTTAATGTGTCTAGTGCACTCAGTTATCTTGTCTTTCAATTTGGTATTGGTCATTTAAGATGGTAAAAAGATTTGTGGTTCGAGCAAAAAATGATGTAAATCACCTTGATGACACCTAGATCTGCAGCACCTTGTTCTGAGATGGAAGACTCTTGTGCTTCAAGCTTGGCAGTTACTCCCAGTATAGTATACGCCAGTGGTGGCGAACTATGGCACGGGTGCCAGGGGTGGCACTCCGAGCCCTCACTGTGGGCGCCCAGCCATCACCCAGCACAAAGGTCACCATTCACACAACTCAAGACCTCCTCCTGCTGTCAAAGGAATCCCAAGAAGTGCCACGTTCAGTCTGTTTTAAAGTGAAGTGCAGGAGGAACCAAGGAGGTGCGACAGAGCTGAATTATTATTGTAGTCCCTCTCCAGACCTGTGATTCATCCTGTTAAGGAGACCTTATACGCTGTCAACATTGATCCATTTAACAAAATCTTGCTTTCAGATGGAAAAAAACAGCCATATATCCTATGAAAATGGAGAAATAAAGCCAACTGTGCAGATGACCAAAGTGTAAGGAGATAGGTGAGGTATTTATATCGAAATACCGTATTATACTCGAGTATAAGCCGGAGACCCCTAATTTACCACCAAAAACTGGGAAAAACTAGACTCAGAGTATAAGCGAGGGTGGGAAAATGCATTGGTTCAAATCCCCCACTAGTATACAGCCGCCAGACCCCATGTAGTATAAGCTCCAGCCCCCATGTGTATAAGCTGCCCAGACCCCACTGTAGTATACAGCCTGCCAGCCCCATGGAGTTACAGCCTGACCCCGGCCCTTAAAAAAAATGTCAGTGCGTCCATCTTCTTCTTCTCCGCGGCTCCTCTTCTCTCTTCCGGCATGGACGCGGTTCCATGTTTTCTTCTAGCATGCGCATACTATGACGCGGCCGCTGCTGACGTCATAGTATGCGCGGCAACTAAGAAGACATGGCCGCGTCCATGCCGAAAGATAGAAGAGAGAAGAGGAGCCGCGGAGAAGAAGGGACGCCTGACATCGGAGGGTGAGTATTTAAGTTTATTTTTTTAAGTGGGATTTTTTTGTTGTTTAGACTGTGTATAAGCCGAGGGGGAGTTTTCAGCAATTTTTGTGTGAAAAAACTCTGTTATACACAAGTATATACGGTACTCACAACATCAATTAAAATGTGCATATAAAGTCTGAAAAGTTCCAAAACGCCAGAGCTCCTTGCCTGACCACAGGCTTCAGGCTGGAAGAAGCCTTGCATTTGTTTGCTAAATAAAAATTTGCCTTATAAAGACCATCTATGTGTGACTGGATTCCATATTTCAAGTGAAAAAGGTCACACATGGCAAATTTGAAAAATTGGGCTTGGTCCTGAAACGCTCAAAAGCAGGTTATAATGTAGCAAAATAAATACATTAAGTAACTTTGATTGTGTCATTTGGACCAAGAAAGCTGTAAACTGCAACTGTAATATTCTTGGGCTCTTAAACCAATACATTCCGTGGCAAATTAAGTGGTGCCACTTGGAATGGCAAATTGTCATATATTAAAATGGCATATATCTCTTTAAACTGAAAAATAAAATTGTTATGGCATTTTGAAGGTGGGGAAAAATGAAATGGCTAAATGTAGCCTCTGGGAAGTAAAAGGTATCCCCTAGAAAACTAACCCTAATATGTTGCGGTAAAAGTTAAAGAAATGACGGCTTTTGAAATGTATAAAGTGGAAAGGGACTCCATAATGGGTTTAGTAGGTATAAATATAAATATCTCTTGATGCCAAATCATTATTTTATTTTTTTTTTTTACCTGATGATGAGCATATGTATTTTTTTTTTTCTTATTACAGTTGCTCAGGCCGAGAGAAAAAAAGCTTGGATTAGGTAATGATCAATGTAATATAAGTCGTGGGGTTGCAACTTGTTCAATTATGCTTCCACAGCATTAAATAATAATTGCTGTTTTTCTACAGGGGTGTGTTTCCAATAATAGTGACCGTTTCTATTGCAATTTTCACAAAAAACATTGTAGTTTAACTGTTTATTACAAACCCCCCCCCCCCCCCCAATCCGAATAATCTGTATGACAATAAGGCCGTGCGCCACAACCAAATTGGGGCTTGTGGCCAGATCAGAGCCCCCTCCACCCGCCGGTTTGCTTTTCCCAAACTTAAGGCTCACCATTACTAGATTCTTGATTACTGTCTGCCAAATTCATCTGTCCCCCATAACCCATATATCAGGGCTCAATTCCAGTGTAGAAAATCAATTCTTTGTCCAATCCTTGAAAAAAGTTTTTGTGCTCTATATTCTGAGCAGATTCCATTAGAAATAGAATGTTTGTGACCAGAGGTCATAGACGCGTGATGAGGCGCCATTACCCCCCAAAATAATTGCCATGCGTAAAGTTACGCATGGCAATTATTCCCTGTAGCGCGCAGGCTGAGCGGCCCAGCGCGCGCTGCAAAGGAGGTACATGTCAGTAGCGTGATTGCAGCGCGCGCCGGGCGGCTCAGCGGGACACATGACACAGTTTCAGGGGCGCGCCGGAGAGACCCGAAGTGAGTGCACCGGCCCTGGGGGAGACTTGTGGGCTGCGAAGATGCTGCTCCCGTCCTGCTCTACCTGTCCGCAGGCTGCGCGTTTGTGATCGAGGGGACCTAGAGCAGTCCGGGTGAGTGTGTGCAGTGTTGTGAGTGGTTGTTGTGGCAGTGTTGTGAGTGGGTGTGTGTGCAGTGTGTGTGGTGGGTGGGTGGTTGCAGTGGTGTGTGAGTGGTGTGTGAGTGGTGTGTGTGCGTGTGTGAGAGTGGGTGGCAGTTTGGGTTGTGTTGTCGAGTGGGGGTGTGCTGTGCAGTGCGTGTGTGCTGTGCAGTGTGTGTTGTGAGTTTTTGTGTGTGGGTGCGCGCGCTGTGTTCTGGTGAGTGTGCCATGTGTGCGGGTTATACCAAAATTTTTCATACTCCTCCCTGGGTAAAAATACTCCCAAAATGGTGAGAGGAGTATTTTTACCCTTTTGGAAAAATGTTAGTGCGACCTCTGTTTGTGACAATACACAGTCTGGCTTTATGGAGCATATTAACAGGTTGTTTTTTTTTTGTTTGTTTTTTTTTCTGTCTAGGAACCGCTTATATTCATGGCATGCAACATGCTTCAGGAAATTTCATCATCATCATGGATGCTGACCTCTCACACCATGTATGTATCCTTCATGGTTGTTGCAAGAATTTTCGCTTCATGTACCTTTCTGGTATATAACTGTAGTTATTCATGAATTATATTTCCTCCCAACAATTTGCCTAGTTGCTACAGTTTAGGTTTTTTTGGGGGATACAGTTTTTTTTTTGTTTTTTTTTTTTTTTTTTTTTTTGATTTCTGACTTGCTTCGCTTATATGGTGTGGTTTATATTAGTGGTAAATTTTGGCAGATAAGTTTGCGTTTATTTACCAAAAAAAAAGAATAAGAAAATAATTTTTTGAAAAATTGCCCATTTCTAATTCAAAATCATTGCGTTTTCAGGCAGATAGATTTACACCTAATAAGTTGCTGGATAACATGTTCCCATTTGTCACTTTACATTCATAATTTCTGAAAATGTTTGGATAGTTGTATCTTGATGGACACGGCGCCTTACAATAGAATATCGTATTTCCGGAGATTTAGGAAATTGACTATTTTGGGGATAAATACAGTTTGAATGGAAACATTTACAATTGCATCAAAACCCTATAAACCACAAACCCATTTCAAATCTGCACCCCTCAAGCTATCAGAAACAGCTTTTACGAAGATTGTAACCCCTTGAGATCTTCATAAGTAATTGAATCAAAAATGGAGGTGAAATTTGAATGGTCTACATATTGGTCCTATACGTCATTTAGGCTAACATGTAATTTCCAAAATAAACAAAAGAGTGAAAACCACCATACAATTTGTTCTGCAATTGATCTGAGTACAAAGACCCCCCAAACATGGGCTGTGACTTGTTATGGGCGCACAGCGAGGTGCAGAAGGGAAGAGAGCATGCAGCTGCCAGGACTTTAGTTTTACTCATTGCGACCCTTTGAAGGCATAAAATTTTCGCCTTTTCGTTATTGGGGCCAGTGTGTGATGCCATTTTTTTTAAGGGAGAGATGCTTTTCTCCATTGTTACCATTTTGGTGGTTCGTATCCCCTATTGTTTGAAATTTTAGGAACTTTTTTGAGGGCAGGGAGTACGAAAAGCATCAATTCTACTGGATTTTTACTTTTTTTTGTTTTTTTTGGTGTGTTCACACCGTATATCCAATAATATGTTATCTGTATTTATGGGGTTGATACGCTTCGGGAGTGAAACCAGACATTGAATATATTTCTTACGTTTTACTAAATTGTTCAAACAAAAACATAAGGGGTGGGAAAAATCATCTTTATGTATTGCCGTTCTTCCCAAGTGAGCATCACATTGGTACTTTTGGGCTAAGGAGCGGGTTGATGCTTGTTTTTTGCGGGACATGTACTTACACCATATCATGGGAGTACATATGGTTTTTTGATCACATTATTTTATAGCATTTTGGTGTGGGATTTTGAAAAGGTAAAAATCATAATTTTTGGAGGGTTTATAACCAGTTTTTTTACGGCGTTACGGTGGGGGTTAATAATGATTACTTTATCTATGGGTTGTTACGACGCCGGTTGAAATATGATACTACTATATGTGAGGGTTGTGTTATGATTTAGACTGTTTTTGCTGAGTTATGTCTTTTTATATGTTTTGGGGTTGTCGGCCTTTTAGTGATTATGACTTTTATTTTTATTGGAAAACTTTTTTTTTTTTACCTTTCACTTTTATACATGGGGACAGAACAAGCAATCATTATTGCTTGTTTCATTGATTAATATTCTGCATACTGGATGTATTGCAGAGTATTAGCAGGTCAGGGGGGCCTCATACCACTTGCATAGGCTGGCACTGTGCTGTAAGATGACGTCACAGACGCCATTTCTTACCGGCCAATCCCAAGAGTTGCTATAGCAACGATCGCAGCCCCCACGAAAACGGTTCGGGGGGGCCGGATGTGGGGGAAAGACCGCCAGAGTGTTAGAGTCCCAGTCCGCTGACCCGGCATCACTTTAACGGGTTAAGCACCCGACGATTCTGAGACAACTCGTACGGGTTGTACACTGGGGTTTGCGGCTATCAGTCACAGACGGCACCCCTTCTTTCTGATGCTGGTTCGGTCAGATCTTTGAGTGAAACGGCACATTCAGCTCAACGTCCGCTATATCGGACGTGAGCGCTAAGTAAGAGCTTAAGGAGCCGCCAGTTTATAGCTTTAAGGCTTCATCCCCATTTTGTGGATTCGACTTGCGTCGCTTGATATGTTTATAACTTTTGAAACAATGTGCTTTATCAAAGCGATTCATGAGATATAAAACAGTTATAAAAAAACAGATGTCAAAATAAAATTAGCCATTTTCAAATTTAAAAATCATCGTTTTTTTAAGGCAGTCTTGCCACCTACTAAGTTGCTGAATAAATTTTCCCAGATGTCCTGCTTTAAATTTTCATTAATTTTTTTTATCATTTCTGATAATTAAGTTTGATGTCACGCGGCTTACAAATAGCAATCTGTTTTCTGTATTTTCAGAATTGACTATTTGAGGCTAATGCTGTTTGATGGAAATTCTAAAGATGAAACATTAAAAACCCCCTAAACAGTATCAACACGTTTTAACATCTGCACCCTTTTAAAATAGCATAAAACAGCTTTATACAAAAAAGATATTGTACCCCTTTAGATCTTCATAGTCAAAATAGTCTTTGATACAATCATCTAGCCCTAAAAATTTACACATTTCGAAAAGATGAAAAAAGAGAAATCCACACTCAGCTAACAGATTTTGTTTCATCAATGGCCCCTGTTGTAGGCATAAAAGTAAGCTTTTTCGTTATTGCGGCAGACGATGGCTGGGGTTTGGTATCCCCCTATTGTTGAAATTTATGAACTTTTTGAGGGCTGTTGTAGAATATAGTTAAAGCAATCTTTTAAGTCATACATTTTTTGCTTTTTTTTTTTTTTTTTTTTGGCCATGGAAATGGTTGAAGCTTGTTTTTTGCAGGACTGTTGTACTTTGCAATAATATCTTCCTGGAGTACGGAGGGTTTTTTTTTTTTGAGCACTTTTTTTTTTTTTTTCTTCTTCACGGTGCTCATCAAGCAGGTTCCATAATCTTTTAATCTACGGGTCTTTTTCATCTGGTTGACTTGTTCATTATAAGACCCTGCAAACACGATGCATTGCAGGAGATACGCTGTCAGCCTATTCCACATGCCATGACAGGTAATATAAAAATATTTAAATAAAATTAACCTGAGTATGGTATTTTCCATGTAGTTTATACTTGTATGTTATTGGGTGGGATGTTAGCATCTTACCTGTTTTTTTTGTTTTTTTTAATTCAGCCTAAATTAATCCCCACAGTTTATCGGTGAGTACGTATTCAGATGTGTTGCAACAGAATAATAGTCATTACACCATATTGCAGGAGGTGAAAATATTTAATATAATGCGAGTGAGTGGTGGGGGGATGGGGGGGGGTTGGGTGGGTGGTTGGGGGGGGGGGTGGTGGGGGGGTTGTGAGGGGGGTTGGTTGGGGGGGGGGTGCTGGGGGGGGTTGTTGGGTGAAGGGGGGGTGAGGGGTGTGGGGTGGGTGGGGGGGGTGTGGAGGGGGGGTGGTGAGGTGGGGGGCCGGCGGGGACGAGGGTGGGGGGTGGATGTGTGAGGGGGGGGGGGCGGGGGGTGGGGGGGGGGGGAGGTTGGCGGGGGGGGGTCAAAGGGTGGGGGGGGGGGGGCCGGGGGGGGGGGGTGAGGGGAGCGGGGGGGTGGGGGTGGGTGTCGGGGGGGGGGTCGGGGGGAAGTGCGGGGGGGGGTGGGAGGAGGGTGTGGGTGGGGGGGGAGCGGGGGGGTCGGGGGGGGGGGGGTGGGTGGGGTGAATTGCGTTCTGTGGGGGAGGGGGGGGCGGGGGGGGGGGGGGGGGGGGTGGGGGGGGGGGCGGGGGGGGGGGGGGGTGGGGAAGGGGGGATGGGGCGGGGTCGGTGGGGGGGGGGGGGGGGGGGGGGGGGGGCGGGGGGGGGGTGTGGAGAAAGGGGGGTTGGGTGGGGTCCGGGGGGGGTGCGGGGGGGGGGGGTTGGGGGGGGGGTGGGGGGGGGGGGGGGAGGGGGGCGGGTGGGGGGGTGGGGGGGCGGTGGGGGGGGGTGGGGTGGGTGGTGGGGGGTGGGGGGGGGGGGGGGGGTGGGGGGGGGGGGGTGGATTGACTGATGGTTGGGGGCCGGGGGGCGGGGTGGGGGGGGGGGGGTGAGGGGGGGGGGGGAGACCCGTCGGGGTGGGGGGGGGTGGGGGGGGGGGGGGGGGGTGGTCTGGAGGGTGAGGGGGGTGGTGGGGGGGGGGGTGACGGGGGTTGGGGGAGGGGGGGGGGGGGGGGGGGGGGCGGGGGGGGGGTGAGGGTGAGGGGGGGGGGAGGGCGGTGCGGTGAGGGGGGAGGGGGGGGGGGGGGGGGGGGGGTGGGGGGGGGAAGGGGGGGAGGGGGGGGGGTGGGGCGTGTGGGGGTGGGGGGGTGGAGGGGGGGGGGGGTTGGGGGGGGGGGCTGTGGGGGGGGGTGGGGGGTGGGGGGGGGGGCGGTTGGGGTGGGTGAGGGGGGGGGTGGGGGGGGGGGGGGGGGGGGTAGTGGATGGTGGGGGGTGGGGTTGGGGGGTGGGGGGTGGTGGAAGGGGGGGGGGGGGGGGGGGGGTGAGTGCGCGGGGATGGGCGTGGGGGGGGGGGGGTGGAATGAATGGGGGGGGGGGGGGTGCGGGGGTTGGGGGGGGGGTTTGGGTGATGAGGGTGTGGAGGTGGGTAGGGGGGGGGGGTTGATGAAGGGGGGTGGGGTGGGGTGGGGGGGGGGGGGGTTGATGGGGTGGGGGGGTGGTGACGGGAGGGGGGGGGGGGTGAGGGGGGGGGGGTGGGGGGTGGTGAGGGGGGGGGGGGTGTGGAAAGGGGTGAGGGAGGGGCGGGGTTGGGGGGGGTGATGGGTGAGGGGGGGGGGTGGGGGGGGGTTGGGGGGGGGTGGGGGTGAGGGGGGGGAGGGGGTTGTGAGGGGGCGTGGGGAAGGGGGGGGGTGGGGTGGGGGGGGGGGGGGGTGAAGGGGGGGGGGGGTGGGTGAAAAGGGGGGTGGGGGGGTGAAGTTGTGTGTGGGGGGGGGTGATGGGGGGGGGCCTTGGGGGGGGGGGTGGGGGGGGGGGGGTGGGGGGGGGGAGGGGGGGTGGGGGGGGGGGGGAGGTGGGGGGGGGGGGGGGGGGGGTGGGGTGGGGGGGGGGGTGGGTGGGGGGTGGGGGGGGGGGGGGGTGGGGGGGGTTGGGTGAATGAGTGGGGGGGGGGGGGGTGAGGGGGGGGGGGGGGGAAATGGGTGGGGGGTAGGGGTGGTGGGGGTGGGGTGGGGGGTGAGGTGGTGGGGGGGGTGAGAGGGTTGGGCGGGGGGAGGGTGGTGGGAGGAGGGGTGAAAGGTGGGGTGAGAGTTGGGGGGGGGGGGGGGGTGGGGGGGGCGGGGGGTGGGGGGGGGTGGGGTGGGGGGAGTGGGGTGAGGGTGATTGGGGGGGTTTTGGGGGGGGGGGGGTGGGGGGTGGGGGGGGGGGAGGGGGGGGGGGGGGGGTTGAGGGGGTGAAGGGGGGGGGGGGGCGGGGGTCAGTGATGGTTGGGGGGTGGGGTGGGGGGTGGGGGGGGGGTGGTGTGGGGGGTTGGGTGGGGGGGGGGTGGGGGCGGGGGGGGGGTGGGGTGGGGGGGGGGGGGGTGGGGGGAGTGTGATGGCGGGGGGGGGGTGGGGGGGGGGTGGGGGGTGAGGGGGGGGTGAGGGGGTGTGGGGGGGGGGGGGGTGAAGGGGGGGGGGTGGTTTGGGGGGGGGGTGTGAGTGGGGGTGGGGGTGAGGTGGGGGGTGATGAAAGGCAAATATCTGGAATAATGTGCTAGTTCCTCTATGTCTGATGTATTAAGGTGTGGTTATGTCATTAAGTGGTTATCTGTGTTAACATGCTTAATTAACCTTTGTTTTGGAACTGGCAAGCAGGCCAGCTTGGCTTTGGCTTTGTGGTGTGTTTGTGCTGAGACATATAGAGTGGGTTTTGTGGGATTCCTTACCACGTGCTGTGCATGTCGCACATACGAGAGAGAAGGTTGTTTCTACTACAAATCTGGAGAAACCCAGTGAGGGATTGAGAAACATTAAAAAAAGCATACCTGTCTTTCCCCCACCCCCCAACCCCACCCCCCCTTCACCCTTGCTCGTTTCCTGTGTATGCCTAATCACAGGAAGTTCTTGGCCAATGAGTGATCACATTCAGACCTGTGCACAAAAAACGGAAGTGATGATGAGGAGCCATTTAGAAAGAAAACTCTCCATTTATTAGCCCAATCGAGTTGTCAAGAGCATTATGGATATTCCATATTATGATATTCGTTTTTTTTTTGGGTTTTAGCTTGTGGGAAGAGTGACATGTGTAAGTTTTGTAGGTAATATTAATTAAAGTTCCGTAATGATGTGGCTGACCTTCATTGTACTTTTTTTAGTAAGCAGAAGGATAGGCAACTTTGACATTGTGTCGGAACTCATACATTGGGAATGAGGCGTTATGGCTCGGGGACTTAAAAGGAGCTCATAGGTGAGCATTACTTAATACTGTGTGTTCAAATGATTAACTTAACGTTATAGTAATCATTAATCAGTCTCATGGGATTTCTTCTGACAGTCGTGGGGCAACTACCTAAGTCAGGTCCTGCTGCCGCCCTGGAAGCCTCCGATGGACTGAAGTTTAGGTAATATATACATTAATAATCATCTCTATTAATTACTATATAAAGTAAAAATAAATGTTTTAAAATCAGAGAATGTCAGAAAGAGCCATATCAGTGAGGTAAACATCTTACGAACACACTAAGACTACATACGACCCAATAGTTACATATAGGACCTCTGAGTTCGGAATTTATTTTGATAATTTGTCCTAGGCTACAATAAACAGCTATAACAGTTATCAGAGAGTCTGTAATGAAAGCTTTAGAGTGGGAAAGAGGGGGAGCAGGTGAGCAACCTGGGAAAACCTATTGACTCGAGTATAAGCCGAGGGTGGAAAATGCCAGTCCCCCTGAAGTATGCAGCCTGCCAGCCCCCTCAAAGTATGCAGCCTGCCAGCCCCCTCAAAGTATGCAGCCTGCCAGCCCCCTCAAAGTATGCAGCCTGCCAGCCCCCCAAAGTATGCAGCCTGCCAGCCCCCTCAAAGTATGCAGCCTGCCAGCCCCCTCAAAGTATGCAGCCTGCCAGCCCCCTCAAAGTATGCAGCCTGCCAGCCCCCTCAAAGTATGCAGCCTGCCAGCCCCCTCAAAGTATGCAGCCTGCCAGCCATCAAAAGTAGCAGCTGCCAGGCCCCTCAAGCGTGACCTTGCTCAAAGTATTGGCGCCTGCCGCCCCCCTCAAAGTATGCAGCCATGCCAGCCCCTCAAAGTATGCAGCCGCAGCCCTCAAAATTCAGCCGCCAGCCCCCTAAAGTATGAAGACTGCAACCCCTCAAAGTATGCAGCCTGCCCAGCCCCCTCAAAGTATGGCAGCCTCCAGCCCCCCTCAAAAGTTGCAGCCTGCACGCCCCCTCAAAGTATGCAAGCCTGCCAGCCCCCTCAAAGTATGCAGCCTGCCGCCCCTCAAAGTATCAGAGCCAGCCCTAAAGATGCAGCCTGCCAGCCCCAAAGTCTGCGCTGCCAGCCCCTCAAAGTATGCAGCCTGCCAGCCCCCTCAAAGTATGCAGCCTGGCCAGCCCCCTCTAAAGTATGCAGCCTGCCAGCCCTTAATATACTGCCAGGCACAAAAAAAAAAACCTTCCATACTAACCTACAGGTGGCTCCCTGATGCTGCGTTCTCTGCGGCTGGTCACCATCGGGCCTCCGGAGGGTGAGTATGGAAGTTTTTTTGTTTTTTATTCGTGTATAAGCCGAGGGGAGATTTTTCAGCACACTTTTTGTGCTGAAAATCTCGGCTTATACTCGAGTATATACGGTAATTTGCCTTTTTAATTATTGGTATCAATAAAATATGATATTTTTAATGTGTCTAGTGGCATCAGTTATCTTGTCTTTCAATTTGGTATTGGTCATTTAAGATGGTAAAAAGATTTGTGGTTCGAGCAAAAAATGATGTAAATCACCTTGATGACACCTAGATCTGCAGCACCTTGTTCTGAGATGGAAGACTCTTGGTGCTTCAAGGCTTGGCAGTTACTCCCAGTCATAGTATACGCCAGTGGTGGCGAACCTATGGCACGGGTGCCAGGGGTGGCACTCCGAGCCCTCACTGTGGGCGCCCAGGCCATCACCCAGCACAAAGGTCACCATTCACAACTCAAGACCTCCTCCTGCTGTCAAAGGAATCCCAAGAAGTGCCACGTTCAGTGCTGTTTTAAAGTGAAGTGCAGGAGGACCAAGGAGGTGCGACAGAGCTGAATTATTATTGTAGTCCCTTCTCCAGACCTGTGATTCATCCTGTTAAGGAGACCTTATACGCTGTCAACATTGATCCATTTAACAAAATCTTGCTTTCAGATGGAAAAAAACAGCCATATATCCTATGAAAATGGAGATAAGCCAACTGTGCAGATGACCAAAGTGTAAGGAGATAGGTATTTATTATCGAAATACCGTATATACTCGAGTATAAGCCGAGACCCCTAATTTTACCACCAAAAACTGGGAAAAACTACTGACTCGAGTATAAGCCGAGGGTGGGAAATGCATTGGTCAAATCCCCCCACTAGTATACAGCCTGCCAGACCCCATGTAGTATACAGCCTGCCAGCCCCCATGTAGTATACAGCCTGCCAGCCCCCATAATGTATAAGTAAAGTACCTGTGCCTCAAGTCAAATAAGCCCCAGACAGAGGTCGCATTAACGCCTCACCACGCGTCATAGACGCGTGATGAGGCGCCATTACCCCCCAAAATAATTGCCATGCGTAAAGTTACGCATGGCAATTATTCCCTGTAGCGCGCAGGCTGAGCGGCCCGGCGCGCGCTGCAAAGGAGGTACATGTCAGTAGCGTGATCGCAGCGCCGGAGAGACCCGAAGTGAGTGCACCGGCCCCGGGGGAGACTTGTGGGCTGCGAAGATGCTGCTCCCCGTCCTGCTCTACCTGTCCGCAGCTGCCTGCGTTTATGTGATCGAGGGGACCTAGAGCAGTCCCGGGTGAGTGTGTGCTGTGTTGTGAGTGTGTGCTGTGTTGTGAGTGTGTGTTTTCAAAATTTAAAATCATCGTTTTTTTTAAGGCAGTCTTGCCACCTAAATAAGTTGCTGAATAACATTTCCCATATGTCTGCTTTAAATTTTCATAATTTTATTTTTATATTTCTGAATAATTAATTTTGATGTCACGCGGCTTACAAATAGAATCTGTTTTCTGTATTTTCAGAATTGACTATTTTGAGGATAATTGCTGTTTGATGAAATTCTAAATATGAAACATTAAAAACCCCCTAACATTATCAACCCGTTTTCAAATCTGCACCCCTTAAACTAGCATAAACAGCTTTTACAAAGATTGTTAACCCCTTTAGATCTTCATAGTCAAATTTAGTCTTTGATACAATCATCTAGCCCTAAAATTTACACATTTTCGAAAGATGATAAACAGAGAAATCCCCCACCTCAGCTACCAGGATTTTGGTTTCCTCAATGGCCCCTGTTGTAGGCCATAAAATGTAAGCTTTTTCGTTATTGGAGGCATACGATGGCTTTGGGTTTGGTATCCCCCTATTGTTGAAAATTTATGAACTTTTTTTGAGGGCAGTTGTAGAAATATAGTAAAGCCATCTTTTAAGTGGCATAACATTTTTCTGCTTTTTTTTTTTTTTTTTTTTTTGGCCATGGACCTGGTTGATAGCTTGTTTTTTGCAGGACATGTTGTACTTTGCAATAATATCTTCCTGGAGTACGTATGGGTTTTTTTTTTTTTTTTTGATCACTTTTTTTTTTTTTTCTTCCTTCTACGGTGCTCATCAAGCAGGTTCAATAATCTTTTTTAAATCTACGGGTCTTTTCATCTGGTTGCTTGTTCATTATAATACCCTGCAAAACTGATGCATTGCAGGATATAAGCTGTCAGCCTATTCACATGCCATGACAGGGTAATATAAAATATTTAAATAAAATTAACTGAGTATGGTATTTTCCATGTAGTTTATACTTTGTATGTTATTTGGTGTGATGTTAGCATCTTACCTTGTTTTTTTTGTTTTTTTCCTCAGCCTAAATTCATCCCACAGTTTATCGGGTGAGTACGTATTCAGAATGTGTTGCAACAGAATAATAGTCATTACACCATATTGGCAGGAGGTTGAAAATATTTATATATAATGCTCAGTGAAATGGCAAATATCTGGAATAATGTGCTATTTCCTCTATGTCCTGATGTATTAAGAGCCGTTTGTGTTGAGTTATGTCATTAAGTGGGTTATCCTGTGTATAACATTGCTTAATTAACCTGTTGTTTTGGCACATGGCAAGCAGGCCAGCTTGGCTTTGGCTTTGTGTTGTGTTTGTGCTGTACATATAGAGTGGTTTGTGGGATCTCCTTACCCCTGTGCTGTGCATGTGCACATACGAGAAGGTGTTTTCTACTACAAATTCTGGAAAACCCAGTGAGGGATTGAGAAACATTAAAAAAGCATACTCTTTCTCTTCCCCCCCCCCCCCCCTTCCCCCTCTGGCTCAGTTTCCTGTGTTGCTCTAATCACAGGAGTCTCTTTGGCCAATGAGTGATCACTTCAGACCTGTGGACAAAAAGGAAGTGATGGATGAGGAGCCATTTAGAAAACTCTCCATTTATTCGCCAATCAAGTTTTTAAGAGCATATGATATTCCATACATGATATTCCGTGTTGTTAGCTTGTGGGAATAGTGACCTGTGTACTGTTTTGTAGGTAATATTAATTTAAAGTTACCGTAATGATAGTGGCTGACCTTCATTGTACTTTTTTTAGTAAGCAGAAGGAAGGCAACTTTGACATTGTGTCTGGAACTCGATACATTGGGAATGGAGGCGTTTATGGCTGGGACTTAAAAAGGAAGCTCATCAGGTGAGCATTACTTACTACTGTGTGTTCAAATGATTAACTTAACGTTATGTAATCATTAATCATCTCATGGGATCTTCTTCTGACAGTCGTGGGGCAAACTACCTAAGTCAGGTCCTGCTGCGCCCTGGAGCCTCCGACTTGACTGGAAGTTTTAGGTAATATATACCTTAATAATTCATCTCTATTAATCTATATAAATGCAAAATAATGTTTTAACTAGATACCGTCCTCAAGAGTCCTATACAGGCGGTCCCCTACTTAAGAACACTCGACTTACATACGACCCCTAGTTACAAACGGACCTCTGGATATTGGTAATTTATTGTACTTTAGTCCTAGGCTACAATAAACAGCTATAACAGTTATCACAGGTGTCTGTAATGAAGCTTTAGTGTTAATATTGATTCTCATGACAACCCAACATTTTTTAAAATCCAATTGTCACAGAGACCAAAAAAGTTCTGGATGGGATTACAATGATAAAATATACAGTTCCGACTTACATACAAATTCAACTTAAGAACAAACCTACAGACCCTATCTTGTATGTAACCCGGGGACTGCCTGTATTTACAACAGTAAATGTACTGCTTGGCACATTACCTGCATACCTCCACGCTTTAAATATAGGGAATCCTAGGGTGCTTAAAGGGGTATCATTTTGGCACAAAATACAGGGCAAAGTTATATGTGCCAATTTGGAGGGTTTGTGAAGCTAAACATTGAGGTCCAGGGAAGAATAGTGTCTAGCTTTGATGTTCACTTCATCAAACTTTCACTTCACTTTCACACAGCACATGCCATACTGTAGTTTTGTACCATGTTGGCCATTGAAAGCAGTAGAAAAGTTCAGAAATTGGACAATACTTTTTTTTAATGCTCGAGGAGTATCAAGTTAAAGGGGTTGTCCACTTTCACCAAATATTTGTAAGGAAAAGTTTTACAATTTTTCCAATATACTTGCTGTATCCAATCCTCAGTGGACAACCCATTTAATGTTGGCCATAAAAGGGTATTCACTGATTTCGGATCCTATCATTTTGGACCCCCAGCATTTGTATTCTTTTCCTGTATTCTGTGGATAGAGCACATGGAGAAGTGCTAGAAGTGTAACTGTCACACAAAGTATTACAACACCTCTATTTCACACTAGACATTGAACCATAGATGTCCATGAATGAACTTCCTGTTTATACTTGAGTATAAGTGTTTTTTTCAGCACAATTTTTTTTTTTTCTCGAATGAGGCTGGACAACCAAGTGTTGCGTTTTCTAACCAACATAAAACATTAACATTTGTTTTTTTTTTCCCTGTGGACGTAAAAACAATATAAGCATAACCTGAAAAAAGGTTGCGGACAAAAGGGAAACACACATCGAATACTCATACCAATTGGTCCTAAGAAGTTATCCAATGAGAGAAAGATGCTGGCACTCAGCGTTTTCAGGGATGAGAAACTCTTTAATGCAGGGAAGCACACAGATCAAGGGGGGATGCATGCCACGGGTAGGCGATGGGCTGTTTCCACTTCATCCCCCATGATGGCCCACCTTGAGGATGCCCTTTGACCTCTATAGGGACAGGAAGAGGAGAGGTTAAACGGCCCCTCCCGCAGTCTCCCTCCAGTGTTCTTCCTGTCTCTACATGGGTCAGGAAGAGAGAGTCTCTCTCCCAGGGTGGGAGGGGTTCATTCGTTTTCAGCAAACCTTGGCCGGACTAGTGTCCAGGTTCACTCCGCTCCTACCTCGATTGGCCCCCACGCGGGTTTTCCTGGTGCTCCGGGGATCGTTATTTGGAAGCTATACAGGCGCTCACTCATGGGTCATAGTTGGCTTCCTTACAGTGGGTCTCTGATCCGCTGTATACTCCGCTGTATGATGACTTCTGGTCCAGAACTGGAAGTGACCTAAGTCTGCTCCTGGGAGACAGCATCGGATACCGAGAGGACTGGTATACTATAAAATACATCCAGCAGGTTAGTCGCAGTGATCTCAGGTCTACTGACCTGCTCTCAGGGCTCGAGCATGGCTGATGAGGGAGAACCTGCTCCAGTACTCATCCAAGCTATTGGATAATTATGTGCTGGCGTATGTGTGTGTTTGAGGCTTAATCCAGCCCTCCTCTTTCTCTTTAAGGACAGAAAAAAGAGAAGAGGACAGAAGGGAGTTAGAAGGTGCAATCTGTGTAATTATAAATTGAGTGACAAATACAAAAGACCTGTAAGCAAATACTGTTTGG
This sequence comes from Engystomops pustulosus, assembly GCA_019512145.1. Taxonomy (NCBI): domain Eukaryota; kingdom Metazoa; phylum Chordata; class Amphibia; order Anura; family Leptodactylidae; genus Engystomops; species Engystomops pustulosus. Next base: position 70,371,056 of record CM033646.1, read on the forward strand.
ACAGACTGGTTATGGAAGATAGATCAGCACTGATAGATTATTTAAAATCTACTCTTAAATCGGACGTATCTCTTCATCTGCCAGACCCTTTTCCTCCTACTCCCAAAATACCCAGAGTTGGAGAACTTGTATCTGACTCCCCTTCAGATGACGATGCAGAGGTTCCCTCTAGTTCACACGAAGACTTTACAGGTCAGAATGAATTGGTTGGAGGATTAAGGTCTAGGAAGAGGAGGGTGTTTCCCATTAACAACACATTGAAGGAGCTTGTTAACGACGAATGGAGTGAACCTGAAAAAAGACTTCAGTTAACTAGAGAATTTCGTAACCAGCTAGCCTGGGACAATATTCCAAAAATGGAAGTTCAAATGTCTAAGGTGGTAAAAAAATTACAGGTCTTCCTTTTGAAGATGCAGCTTAACTCATATATTCCATGGATAAAAAGACTGATAGCATTCTAAAAAAAAACCTCTATGGTCAGTTTAAAGTCCAACATTGCAGCCACTTCTTCTTTTGGCTTAATGAACTAGCAGCTCATATTAAAGCGGACACATCCAAGGAACTACTTCTGGCATCATTACCGGTACTAAAGTTAGCAACCAGTTTCTTAGCAGATTCCATGCTGAATGTCTTAGGATCGCGGCAAAAGAAAGAGCATTGTCCATTGCGGCTCAAAGAGCCTTGTGGCTAGGAGACATCAGCTCAAAATCCAGACTTTTGTAAAATCCCTTTTTCAGGCAACTTAGTATTTGGACCCGAGTTGGACTCTATTCTAGAGAAGGCGGCTGATAAGAAAGTTTTCCTGAAATAAAAAAGGATCCAAAGACCAATCCCTCTAGGAAAATAAAGATCGACATAATTCCTAGAGGCTTCCTCTTCAGCTCTAGCAACTCAAGGGCCCAGAAGATTACAGAACTTTGCTTTATATTGGAGTTCTGTGACCCCAAGTGGGGGGTTCTACTCCCCACTCTTCTCATTACCCAAACCCGACTGATCATCAACCTGAAACAACTCCATGGGTTCATTGCTTATCGGAAATTCAAAATGGAATCGCTGAATTCTCTTACTCCACTCATCAACCTCAATTCTTTCCTTAGACTTCGACTTAAAAGATGCTTACTATCATGTTCCTATACATCACTCCTTACAGAATTATCTAAGAATGGCTATTCACACTCCAGAGGGAGAATGAATACATTTCCAATTTTGTGCCTTACCCTATGGTATCTCTTCTGCACCCAGAATGGTTTTGAAAATCATGATAGAAATAGAGGATAGAGGTAGCCTTCCTAATGGAACAAGATATAATCCTAATCCCTTACTTAGACGACTTTTTGATTGTGGCAGAATCACAAGCCGCTCACCATCTATCATGCCAACAGACCTTTAAAATTTTAAGGTTATTCTGATTTAGCGCCAGAAAGACAGAAGAAGTTCCTGGAGGTTTTGTTGGACTCACAAAGACAAATGTCTTTTCTTCCACAGGAGAAAAGGAACGACTTGGTACAGCAGATCCGGTTGTTTATCAAGTAGGATCAAATATCCATCCGATCGGCAATAAAACTGTTAGGAAAACTAACCTCCTGTATTCAGTCCATACATTCCAGAACCCTGCTGAAATGGATTCTTTCATCTGCTGAATTCCAAAATAAAGATTCCACATCAGATCACTATCCAGACAGATGCAAGCCAGACAGGATGGGGAGCCAAATTCCTGGATCAGTTAGTACAAGGTTCCTGGGAGAAGAAGACCCAAAGAAGTTCTTTGAACTACAGAGAACTCAAAGCATTTTGACAAGCACTACCATCGCAGCCTCTCTGTCTGTACAACCATCACATAAGAATACTGTCCGACAACATGACTACTGTTTTCTATATCAAGATGAGGGGGAACCAGATCACGGAAACTCCTCAATCTTTACCAAAGGTTTTTTTTTTTTTTTTTTTGCAGAAGAAAATGTTCTCTCCTTAACAACCACACATTTGAAAGGGCCAGAAAAGCCGACAGCGGACTTCTTATGCAGGAAGAGACTGGATTTGCACGAATGGTGGTTGAATCAGGACGTTTTCCGTTCCTTAACTCTAAGATGGGGAGAACCCCAATGGAATCTATTTGCGACACGCCAAAATACCAAGTGCAACCATTTGTTTTTGCTAGCACTCAGCGAGGCTTCCCAAACACTGGATGCGTTCAGTCACAAATGTGATATGGAATTAGCGTATGCTTACCCACCTTTTTCACTAATGGCAAAGATTCTGCAAAAGATCTGCTAGGACAAAACAAAGATCATCTTAATAGTTTAGGGGACCCAGTGGCGCTACCTCTAATAGTAGATCTAATCCATCAGCGGCCGGTTCTGCATCCACAGCCCGCCATTCTCAGATTGACTGCATGGATCCTGAAGGGTCATTCCTAAGGACTCTCTCAAAAGATAATCCAGATATTGAAGGCAAGTAAAAAAAACTTGTTACATCTGCAATTTACCTAAAAATATGGAAAAAGTTTGTATCATTCTGTAGAGTTAAACCACCTAATCATGTACAAGTATCAGCCTTGAGTTACTTCTTTGACACACCTATTGCAGATCACATGTGGGTCAAACGCTTTATAAAAGCCTCTTCCCGCCTTAGACCTCAAACTCGGACAGCAGTCCCGTCTGGGGATCTGTCATTGGTTCTTTATGTCCTTATAAGGGACCCCTTGAGCCTTTAACAGATATCAATATCAAACTCCTAACACTCAAGGCTAACATTCTTGTGGCTATAACTACCGTCAGAAGAGTTGGAGAATTGCAAGCTATTACTGTACTATTAATAAACCCTATGTTAGAAAACTGGAAGATAGGATCATCATTTCTCTCGATCCAAATTTTTTTCCTCAAGTAATGTCTAATTCTCAGACATAAAGAGATAATCCTTCCATCATTCAGCCAGAATGCAAGAAACCGCAAAGAATTTGAATGGCACAACCTAGATGTAAGAAGAACTATTATACACTACATCAAGGTAACAAACAGGAAGGACTCAAATCTATTTGTTCAATTTCAGGGATCCAACAAAGGCAAAAAAGCATCCAAGGCTTCTTTGGCAAGGTGGTTGAAACTTGCCATCTCATCATGCTATGAAGTAGAACATAGACCAGTCCCCGAAATTCTTAAAGCTAATTCAACACGTGCTATGGCAGCATCTTGGGCCAAAAGACGAGGAGCTTCTTTAGACCAGATTTGCAAAGCGGCCACCTGGTCTTCTTCCTCTGCAATCCAAACGGTAATGTCTTGCATATGTAAAGCTCAGATGACCGATCTTTTGGACGGAAAGTTTTACAAGCTGTCATCCCGCCCTAAAATTATCATTTCATTTTTTACATCTCCAGGTGTGCCGTCATGGGGGATGAAATGGAAATGGGTAATTAGACTTACCGGTAATTAGGTTTCAATTTGTCCACCATGACGGCCCCAATATTCCCTCCCGTTTGCTTGTAAAAATGTTTTCCTTTTGTGATATAAACCTATTAATCTTGTTGCTTCCATTCCGGTGTAGTTATTGGAGGGAGGCAGCGGGAGGGGCTTCTTTAACCTCTCCTCTTCCTATACCTATAGAGGTCAAGGGACATCCTCCAGGTGGGCCATCATGGTGGACTAATGGAAACCCAATTACCGGTAAGTCTAATTGCCGTTTCTCAAACCTGGTTTGAGAAGGCACATACTGCGCGAAACGGCCCGTCGCCTACATGTGGCATGCACCCCTGCTCTGTGTTCTTCCCTGCAACAAAGTGTTTCTCGTCTCTGAAATCGTTGAGTGCCGTCATCTTTCTTTCTCATTGAATTACTGATTGCTGTGAAGCTCTACGTGCACCTGAGTTGGGATTTGTTTTATGCCAGTTCACACGTGCAGCTGTGATTGTTGGACTTTGTTTCTGCTGTCTGTGGAGAGGCTGTTGCTGGTTACTTCTGTTTCTTTCACGATCCTAAGATGTTTTCTGCGCGGCACCTTGGTAATTTCAGGCCATCAGTTAAACTCATATTTTTTTTACTATGTAACCAGATTGCTTTCTAATTACTCATAGATTACAATGTAGTCCTGACTTTCCATAGCTTTTTGCACTTTTCTATCCATGTTTTCATTTGTGGACTTCTATGACTTTATTTCTTTTTCTGTGTGGATTGGATTGGTTGTTAACCCCTTGAGGACCAGGCCCTTTTTCATTTTTGCGTTTTTATTTTTCACTCCCCACCTTCAAAAATCTATAACTTTTTTATTTTTCCATGTACAGAGCTGTGTGATGTCTTATTTTCTGCGTAACAAATTGCACTTCGTAGTGATGGCATTAAATATTCCATGCCGTGTACTGGGAAGCGGGAAAAAAATTCTAAATGCAGTGAAAATGATGAAAAAACACATTTGCGCCATTTCTTGTGGGCTTGGTTTTTACAGCTTTCACTGTGCGCCCTAAATGGCAGGTCTACTTCATTCATTGGGTCAATACGATCACAGGGATACCAAATTTGTATAGGTTTTATAATGTTCTCATACATTTACAATAATTAAAACCACCTGTACAGAAAAAAAATTCTTCATTTTACCGTGTTCTTGCGCTAATAACTTTTTCACACTTTAGTGTACGGAGCTGTGGGTGGTGTCATTTTTTGCGACTTCTGGTGATGTTTTCAATACTTCTATTTTTAGGACTGCAACCTTTTGATCACTTTTGAAAAATAGAAAAAATTCTATAAAAATGGCTAAAAAATGCCATTTGCGACTTTGGGCGCTATTTTCCGCTACGGGGTTAAAGGCAGTGAAAAACGGTTATTATTATGATTTTTACTGTTTATTTATATTTATATCAGGAAAGGGGGGTGATTTGAATTTTTATGTTTTTTTTTTTACTATTTTTCAGACTCCCTAGGGTACTTTAACCCTAGGTTGTCTGATTGATCCTACCATATACTGCCATACTACAGTATGGCAGTATATGGGGATTTTGCATACCATCTATTACAATGTGCAGATCGCACATTGTAATAGCCTCGGATCTTTGTGTGATCCGAGGCTGTCATGACAACGGATCGCCGCTCCCCGGTGACGTCACGGCGAGCGGCGGTCGGAGCCAAGATGGCGGCGCCCACGCGCCGTCGGCTCTTTAATGCCGCCGGCAGCTTTGCCGGCGGCGATCAAAGGGTTAACACCCGCGATCGGCGCAAGCACCGATCGCGGGTGTTAGCGACGGGCGTTTGATTCATTATGAAGCAAATGCCCGGTGAGCCCTCTTCATACTCCCACATGCGCAGGAAGACGTAAGGGTACGTCTTATTGCGTTATGGGGTTAACGACATCTCACAGCTATTTCTGCATTCCTAAAATACACATTTCTTTCAGTTGTAGCTTCCTAGCCCTTGCTGTACAACACAGTAACCTGTTAACTTTGTACTTATTGGGCCTAAGTTAGAGAGCCAGAAAAACATGCCTACACAGCAGAAGGTCGCGGGGAGCAGTAAAATGCTGCAAGGTGAATGAGGCTCCAAGGCATGACGGAGAAAGTGGAGTCTAGATAGGAATGATATACTATATATAGATTTCATCTCATTCCACATAATACGTCTATAGAATTTTACCTACATATTGAAAATTCATTGAATTCTTTGTATTCTACAGGCTTTATAAGAAAGAAGTTCTACAGAAGTTGGTGACACATTGTGTCTCTAAGGGTTATGTATTCCAGATGGAAATGATTGTTCGAGCTCGGCAGTTTAAGTACACAATTGGAGAGGTAATGTCACACTGCTCGTAAAATATCATATGGTTTTGTAACAATAAATTACATAGGACAGTGGTTGTTCCAGAGGCGGCACACAGGCCGTCACCTCAGCAGAGTTTGCCAGAGAGTTTGAGTGGCTCAAGGCCTCCTCCTGCAGTACTGGGTAGTCCAGGATGTTTCAGCACCATTTTAAATCAACACTTCCTGGGACTGCTAGAGGAACAAGGAAGGCTAGATTATCATTGGAACTCCTGCCCCGCAATTCTTCCTGTTCAAGGTGACTCTGGAGGAAGCTACAATGATGATCTTAATTTCCCATCTTCCTTTCCATAGTATTGGTGTCCTCAAGAGCAGGGAATTTCTGATTAAATTATGTCTGCGCTTTGATAAATAAGTGGGTTTTTGGCTATAGTTTGGGCACTCTGCCTCTAAAAGGTTCTCCCTTCACTGGGATAGGACATTGTACTGTAACCTACAAAAAAACAGTATGATGTGCACCCTATAATAGCACCAAATAATATAACTTAAAAATCCAAAGATGCATCAGATTTCTGATCATAAATTGGCACATTTTAGTATTTAACACACAATTTGTCCCTTTGTACTGCAGCTCTGCTCTATTTGAAGAAGCCCAGAGCACGTCTGCAAGGGAGTGGTAAAAATTTACCGTGTTTTGGCGGTAAATTCATGATCATAGACTTAAGATGATGCAAAAGGCAACATCCAAAACAATTTGATTATATGTTCTGTTTTGTTTTTGTTTTTTTTGTCATTTCTCATCTTGACACCTGACCTCTGGTCAGTAGGTGAACCATTAGAAGCTAAGAGCCGAAGTCCGTTGAGCTGGTGAATTGGTCATTTTTTTGCACTGCAGCCATCCTTTTAGTTCTCCTTTGTCTTATTAATTTATAAATATGAGAACTGTGCTGTAAGCTGACATGTTGGTATACCTAGCAGATGGAGTGATTAGGAAAAATTCATAAAACTGGTTACACAGGGACCAAATTATTATTACACCCTGTCTTCATCAGTCAGAATATGTGTTTACCAAAGCAAAAAGACAGCAAAAAAGGTAATCGATCTACCAAGTTTCCTTAAGACATAAAGACAAACACGAGATTTAAAAAATGTAATGGATACAAAATATGGTCCATGTTAAGTCCTGTAGCCAATGGTCGCCACCGATCTGTATACAAGGGATGCTATTCATAAAGAATATACAATGATATAACAATGCCTAACCTATCCTAATGCATACAATAAAATTTCAGTACAACATAATACCATCTAGAATACGATAAAGTGCAGTCATTTTCTAGCACCCCATGTGGGCTGAACCTCCAAAGAAACCCGACCGCCCCCCCCCCCTCATACATGTCAATATATGCACTTGATTACTCCAATAATGTCACTTTTCATTTTATCTCAGGTGCCGATTTCATTTGTTGATCGTGTCTATGGAGAATCCAAGCTTGGAGGCAATGAAATTGTATCTTTCTTGAAGGGACTGTTAACCTTGTTTGCTACCACATGAGTTTGATTGCTGTTTGACAACTTTTAGCTTTAGAAAATGCTTTATTCTGAATGGGGTGTTTACCAAAGAAGGTGGAGATGTACAATTTTATATAGAAGAAACAAATGGGAAAATAAATGTAATATTTTGTAAAGTGGTTTCATTTTTTTTTTTTTTTTTTAAATGTACCTCTTGTGTGCCTCTTGTTTTTGACAGTATTGTCTGTTATTCTGCAAAGCCTTATAACTGTAGAACACTTTTTCTTGGTTGTAAGCCGTGGAAAGTAGTACGTTTGCTGGGAATGAGAACATTCTTAACTTTCAATGCTGAAGATTCTTGAAACTGTATATATCTAGAGCTTCTTGGGACCAATACACTGCAACAAGCTTGTCAGTGGTGTGAAAAAGTATTGATTTTGCCCCTTCATGACCAATGGGCATTGGTGCCCGAATCTCCTGGTCAATTTTTAACTTTTTGCTATTTGCTTTTTTTAAAATGACAATATCTGTGGAAAAGCTTTACATATCGTAACAATTCTTTTCCTTGACATGTGAGCCTTTAACTTGATAGGATAGTTTAATTCATTACATATTTTTTCTTTATAAAATTTGCCAATAATTGAGTACAAATGTGCAAAAATAAGCTTTTTTAATTTTTCTAATTATAATTTTATTTTTATTTTTTTTAAATAAGTTGAAACTTTTACCAAAATATGTTCTAAAAATGTACAGCATTATTCTATCACTTTCCCAGGTTGAGCTACAGATGCAGAGGGTGCATGTACTTCTACAAAGTGAAAGTCTCCAGCAGCTTCTTCTATATTCTGCCTTCAGCTGACAGGCTGGTGGGAAGCACAATTCAAACGTCTATATCTTCTGAACCCTTTCACCTCGAAACTCAATTCTAGTGTCGTATTAAACAGGAGCGTCTCCTCTATCTTATGCTAGAACATTGTGCATGAATGCTTAAGAGAATCGGTGATATCCATTTTTAAATTAACCATTGGGAATAGAAAACTGTACATAAATTATTTTTTAGGACCACTTTAAGGGTGGATATCTCTGGTTCGGTTGCATGGCATCCATACAATCCATAAATCAATATTTAAAGGGGAGATTCTTCTGTTTTTAAAATATGTGCTATGTTTCTATGTGCTAGGGTTCAGGACATATGGCCGTTTGAAGTTTGTCACTGTGAAGACGTTTATGATGTCCTCTGCGTGAGTCATGTACAAAAAGGACATGTATGCAGTAGTGAAGTGAAGGGATTAATCTGTTGGATATTGTCACACTTTAATGTTTCAAATCACCGATTTTTTTTTTTTTTTTTTTTTTTTTTTTAATATTAACCTAAATAAATATTTGACTTGTTAAAGTAAAAACTTTAAGTCTTTCATTTAAAACCTAAAGGGCCATGTCTGATAAAGTAATTGCTCCCCACCCCCCTCCCCCCCCAAATCTAATAACAGGTTGCTAACTGCCAATAAATTTTATACAGCGCTCTGGAGGAATTTTGGAGGGTTTTCCTAGCATGGACCACTTCTTTTTAAGGTAGTGTCACAGCATCACTATTGGATTAAAGTTTAGACTAGACCACTCCTTGCTGTGTAACCCAAGTGGCCTAACATACTCCTTGTTGGTACACAGCAGAATTCATGGTTCTATTTAGGGCAAGGTTCCATTTCCAGGTCCACAATTGTTATGTTTTTTTGGAAAAGCTGTATTGCTCCTATGGAAGGTGTAGTAGGACTTAAACCTTCCAAAAGGTTCAACTTTTGTCTTGTCAGTCCAGAGTTTTCTACCAAGTATTGGGATCAAGATGTTTGTGGGCTTGTTTTAGTTTTTTGGGGTTTTTTTATTTGTTTTGTTCAGTGGTGGTTTTCATCCTTGGAACTTACAGGTCATTTCCCCTTCTAGCTACAAAGAACAGCATCCCTTGACCTCCTCCATCCGCTAGAGTGAACAGGAAGCGGCAGCCCCTCCAGTGAATTAGGATAGTGTCACAGAGATAATTAGAAGGGAGAGACTAAACGAAGGATCGCAAAGAAACTGCTTGACATTAAAGGACATCTACCCCCAGAATGAAAGACTGTATGCAAATGAGTCGTGAGGCTCCATTAACACGTATGTAGACTGAAGCCCCTAAGGTCTTATGCATACAGTACTTCATCCCTGTGGTAGATGCCCTTTTGTTTTGTTTTTTTATTTTTAAACATTTGACTCGTGTCTCCTCCAGTGGTAAAAACTTTTAAACACTTTAAGATGTCCCTGTGACTTTGAGATTTGTTTTCTTGTGAGACATTGTAGTTTATGTTACTAGTGTCATTTCGGTGATCAGTTTTTATTCTTTGGGGAGCAACAATTTTAGGAAAATTTTTTAAAAAATGACATTTCAAAGTTTAAAATGTTCTGCTTTTTGGACAAAGCAGGCAATCAATTTTATTTATTTTTTGTTTTTTTTTTTTTTTTTTTTTTTGTAGAAGCCTTTTGCCATTGGTCTTTTTATTTCCAAAATTTGTTTTAAGTTTTAGTAGCAACTTCTGCAGGTTAGCCCGGTTAGGACAATACCCCATAGGCGGCAATAATCTGCACGATAGAGACATGGCAGGGCTCAGGAGGAAAAGAGAAAAACTTTGATTTTGAAGCTCCGTTTTCACTAGATTAGTGTTGGGGGTGCCCCTGAGGTACCAGTGCAATAGAAACCCCAAATAGAAAAGTAGTGACCCTGTTCTGAAAAGGACACCCCTTAAAGAATGTATGTAGGGTTGTATGAGCATTTAAACCCCTAAGATGTGGACTCAAATGTAATACAAAGTGAGTATTGCAGAGTAAAAATTCTATTGCAATTTATCAAATATGCCATTGTAGTGACAAAATCATTTTGCCCAATTCGTGCCACTGGAGAAAAAGACACGGCAGGGCTCAAAAGGGAGTAACTTGCATTTGGATCACAGGCACAGGTGGACCCCCAAAATGCATAGTAAAAAAAAAAAATCCATTATGTCATCTTGTGCCCAGCTCCTGCCACGGAAGACAAACACCACAAAATCATTATGCATGTTTACCCAGGTACAGCGATACCCCATATGGGGTAGTAATCTACAGGCTAGGCACAGAGCAGGGCTTATAAGGGAAGATGCCGCATGATGTATAAGCTGTGCATCTGGGTAACAACATGGTAATCTAAAATTCCAGGGATGTATGATAAATTTGGAAGCAATCTTTCATACATAATCTTACTTTCATACATAATGTTTTTTTCTGGGATTGTCTCACAATGATAAATGGTGTCCTTTCGAATGGCGTTTTTGGAGCACACCCTGCACCTCTTCCGTTTCCTTCCGTTCTTGGCAGTTTGGGGAACTTCTCCTGGAAAGTGCTGCCCTGGTACAATGCGTGATGTGGCCTCACTTCCAGAATTGCTGATACTCCCCCCTTCCTGGTCTCCAAAAAGAAAGTACTTTATTACCACCTTTTGAAATTTCAGATAAGTTCCCTTCTGGCCTGCACATCGATATAGCACATAAGCATTATATAGTGCTGTCTGCATGATGTGCATGGCCAGCTTCTTCTACCACACCCTTGACTTCCGCATGGCGTTGTATGGCTGAAGCAGCTGGTCCAACAAGTCCACACCTCCCATGTACTTGCAGTCCGGCTTGGGGGTTTCTGTACTGGTACCTCTTACTGGGACAGGGGTGGTGGTGTGCCCATGTATTCTGGTTTATACAAGGACCCCTCTCTTGTCCTTGTACTTAACACACAATACAGATTTGCTGCTTAGTGCCCTGCAATGGTGTCTTTTAAGTTTCGGTGGGAGTATATGCATGGGCAAACTTGGCACTAAAATGATCTAATATGGACTTGACCTTAAATAAACAATCATAACTGGGGTCATCTCTGGGTGGGCACTGTGTGTTGTCGGTGTAGTGCATAAACTTATGGATGGCTTCAAAGCGCATCCTGCTCATCGCCATGCAGAACATCGGGGTGTGGTACAGAATCTCTGTACTCCAGTAGTCCCTGATTGAAGGCTTCTTTACAATCCCCATAAAAAGTATTATGCCCCAATACTTCTCCATCTCTGCTCCAGTGACAGGGGTCTACCTGTACGGTTGTGCATAAAATGAAGAGGGGTTTTGGGCAATATGTATCTGTGCAGCGTACAGATTGGTCTGGACTACGATTAACTTCAACAGCTTCTCTTAAAAAAGTCAACATCTCTGAGCCCTGCCGTGTCAAATTTAATTCCAGGTTGGCCCAAAAAGTCGGGGACTTGAGGGGAATAATTATCTGGGGCTACCCATGTGGGGTCAGTGGAAGCCGCAGACACGTCAATCGCAGAAGTCCCAGGTACTTCAATCGCAGAAGTCCCAGGCACAGGAACCCCACAGTGTCTTCTTGGGGGTCCTTCCAGGTCACTGGAAGATGAGCTGGAGGGTGATGATAGGTAAAAGGGGACATCATCCCCACTAGCTGACTCAGTGTCAGAGGCAAGCACGTTCTACGCCTCCAACACGTTGTACGTCTTCTGAGACATTGCACACAAAAAAAAAAGAATTTGCACAAGAAAAAAAAATAGAGAGAACGTACACCAGAAAAATTTAGATGATGTGCACCCAAGTACCGTCTACACAAAAAAAAAATGAAATAATGCGCACCAAACCACACGGACAAGCCGCATAGAAGGTACACAAAAATAAAATATGATACTGTGCACTAAACTACACGGCAAGCCGCACAGATGGCACACAAAAAAAAAAATGTGCACCAAACCACACGGACAAACTGCACAAATGGCACACCCAAAAAATAGATAAGTTCACCCAACTACGGGTACACCTACAGCGCTTTGGAAAAAAAATAATACCAGGCACCAAAAAAAAAAAAACCTATGTGAACTGCACAAATGCACCTAGTTGGCCCTGAGACAATCTAACTAAACCGTTTATGTAAACCGCTAAAGATACTGTACAGCGCTATTCACACGGCAGAGCTGCATTGAGTGCAGAACAACGCTAACACAGCACACTGAAGAGTGTGTTTGGGTTCAGAAGGAACGACGGGAGATGGGAAAAAACGGAAGACAAGTGTGCAAACGGTAACACTCTGCTCCTCTCTCCAGCGATACCAAACCAAAACTGAGCAGGAAGGGAGCTCAAAACCAGCCTATAAATGCTGTAATTGGTGTGCGGGACCGATCCGATTGCTTGGGTGACGTCAGCAGGAGGTTCTGTAATGTTTGTTCTAGGTACAATACAAGCAAAAATGGATTAACCAAAATAAGGAGATGTATCCTATAGTCCACTGTAATTTAGAGCCAGCATGGCAGTGAACAATTAAAACTTATAATCTTTATTTCACTTAGTTAAAAAATCACCCTTCCATCGGTGATAAAACGCAAAAGACAGCACAGGTAATGAATAAACATATGGACACCTATACAAGAAAGGTACCCTACCAACGTGAGAGGTACACTAGGTACACTTCAACAACAAGAGACAGAATGTTATAAGAAAACATCCAGAAAATCACATTGTGATTTTTAAATAATTAGCATTTTATTGCATGAAATAAGTATTTGATCCAATAGAAAAACAGAACTTAATTTGGTGTTTACATGATGGTTAATAATAACCTTTCAACTAAAGTGAATTTGCCGACATGAACTGCCCTCCTTCTAGAACACTGATGTGGATAATTTACCCATCAGTTCAAGGGCCTTTTTCATGGGATGCAGACCACCCAACAATCCATTAATTAATTCAATGTCTCTTTTTATACAATAAGAAAGTATGTTATGCAATTTTCCTCACAAAAACCATATTGCTGAAGGGGGACAACCATGTTGAATGATTGCAACAAATATATTGTTACATATCCAAATTCTCTGGATTCTGCTGAAATTTAAAATTGTTCATTTCGTGAGGAGGGTCATAAGTAAACATATTGGTGATAAAAGGAGACAGAAAACTCACAGTATCATTTTAAAGCAAAGAGAAACTTAGCCAGCAATGTCTACTCAGTACATTGCAGCAATTAACATACTATATGACAAGTATAGCAAGGTTGGAACATGTCTCTGGGCAAGTTATGCCTACTGTACATACAGGGATTTTCAGACACAAGTGAATCTGATAGAGGCTTGTGTATGTGCAGGGTGCTCTGGGGGAGACTGAAGTAATTTGCTGTGAGCTGGGTGGCTGATCACTGTGGTGCAGCGCATTGTACCTGTGGACTTTCATAGAGCAAATTCTGGAAGTAACTGCACCTTGAGGTTGTGTTCACACTTTGTGTTTACATTGCAATTGTACTCTAACATTAACATTGCATTTATGTAAATGAAATGGAAACATATCATTGAAAACGCTATTGAATTGAAATGACAATGTGGTAACAGTATCGGCATGTAATAAAAGGAGATTAAATTTAATGTTTGCAAGATGCAGCATACTTGATTTAAATGGATTGTCCGGCAAAAGAAAGTTTGCAAATGATAGCTGACCGTCGAATATATATTTACATACTCATCCCTTGCGGTATTCATTGGGTTTTAATATACTCTGAATTGTTGCAAAGAAGAGAAATGTATTGGTCTTTGCATGCTTCAACTTCAACAATTTGTTTCCGACAATCCGTAAAACCCAACGAATACCACAAGTGATGAGGTGTACACTACGCCCTGTGTTACTGAAAGATGACATGACTTACCAACATAGGTAGTTTGCTTTATGTATTTGGCATTCATTAGATTTAATGTTACTTACTGTGCAACATCTACAGATGGCTATTGATAGTAACAAAAGAAAAATATTGAAATTGGATATAACGAGTTTAATGGTAAGGACCGGGCCTTCCCGTTTTTTCATTCATTTTCTCACTCCCACCTCTCAAAAATCTATAACTTTTTATTTTTACACGTTAAAAGCTATGTGACAGCTTCGTTTTGTGTGTAAACAAATTGCACTTCTAGTGATCGCATTGAATATTCCATGCCATGTACTGGGAAGCGGGGAAGAAAAAAATTCCAAATGCAGTGAAAATGGTGAAAAAACGATTTGTGTCGTATTTGTGGGCTTGGATATTACGGCTTCACTGTCACGCACAATGACGACATCTAATCTTTGTTGGTAGTACGATTAACAGGGATACCAAATTTGATAGGTTTTATAATGTTTTTATACATTTACAAAAATTAAAACCTCATGAACAAAATTTTTTTTTTTATTTTGCATCTTCTGTGCTTATAACTTTTCCATTTAGTTTATGAGGTTGAGGGTGGTGTCATCTTTTGCGACTTTTGATGATGTTTTCACATGATATACTCCCTTTGCGGAATGTACGACCTTTTGATCACTTTTTATAGAATTTTTAATTTTTTTTTAAATGGCAAAAAAGTGCCAGTTTTGACTTTGGATGCGATTTTCCATTACGGGGTTAAACGCAGTGAAAAACCGTTATTATATTTTGATAGATCAGGCATTTTCGGACGCGGCGATTCCTAATGTGTTTATGATCAGCGGTGATCAGCAAGAAAACACCCGCGTTCAGTGCCGGCACCGATCGCGGGTGTTAATGGTAAGCCATTGCTGCAATATGCAGCAGAGACTTACCGGCTATGGAGAGGGCTCGGCCCGCGAGCCCTCTCCATGCATCGGAACGCGACCGTCGCCGTGAATACACAGCGGGCAGTCGGGAACCGGTTAAATCACTTAAAACGTCTGATGAATATTATCTGGCATATACTGAAATTGGCTTATCTATGGTCAAAATAAGCGGGCGCAAGATAAGTGGCTCTACGGCACTCTGGAGGAATTTGGAGGTTTTCCTAGCATGACCACTTCTTTTTAAGGTGTGTCACAGCATCACTATTGGATTAAAGTTTTAGACTAGACCACTCCTTGCTGTGTAACCCAAGTGGCCTAACATACTCCTTGTTGGTACACAGCAGAATTCATGGTCTATTTAGGGCAGGTTCCATTTCCGTCCACAATTGTTATGTTTTTTTTTGAAAGCTGATTGCTCCTATGGAAGGTGTAGTAGTGTTAATGCTTAACCTTCCAAAGGTTCAACTTTGTCTTGTCAGTCCAGTTTTCTACCAAGTATTGGGATCAAGAGTTGGTGGGCTTGTTTTAGTTTTTGGGGTTTTTTTATTTGTTTTGTTCAGTGGTGGTTTTCATCCTTGGAACTTCAGGTCATTTCCCCTTCTGCTACAAAGAACAGCATCCTGGACCTCCTCCATCCGCTGAGTGAACAGGAAGCGGCAGCCCCTCCAGTGAATTAGGACGTGTCCAGAGATAATTAGAAGGGAGAGACTAACGAAGGATCACAAAGAAAACTGCTTGACATTAAAGGACATCTACCACAAATAAAGACGTATCAAATGAGTCGTTGAGGCTCCATTAACACGTATGTAGACTGAAGCCCCAAGGTCTTATGCATACAGTACTTCATCCCTGTGGTAGATGCCCTTTTGTTTTGTGTTTTTATTTTTAAACTTACTCCGTGTCTCCTCCAGTGGTAAAAACTTTTAACACTTTAAGATGTCCCTCGTGACTTTGAGATTGTTTTTGTTTCTTGGAGACATTGTAGTTTTTGTTACTAGTGTCCATTTCGGTGATCAGTTTTTATTCTTTGGGAGCAACAATTTTAGGAAAAATGTAAAAAAATGACATTTCAAAGTTTAAAATGTTGCTTTTTGGACAAAGAGGCAAATCAATTTTATTTTTTTTTTTTTTTTTTTTTTTTTTTTTTTTGTAGAACCTTTTGCCATTGGTCTTTTTATTTCCAAATTTTTTTAAGTTTTAGTAGCAACTTCTGCGTTGCCCGGTTAGGACACATACCCCATAGGCGGCATAATCGCACGCATAGAGACATGGCAGGGCTCGGAGGAAAAGAGAAAAACTTTGATTTTGAAGCTCCGTTTTCACAGATTAGTGTTGGGTGCCCCTGAGTTACCAGTGCAATAGAAACCCCAAATAGAATTAGTGACCTGTTCTGAAAAGGACACCCTAAAGAATGTATGTAGGTTTGTATGAGCATTTAAACCCCTAAGATGTGGACTCAAATGTAATACAAAGTGAGTATTGCAGAGTAAAAATTCTATTGCAATTTATCAATATGCCATTGTAGTGACAAAATCATTTTGCCCAATTCGGGCCATTGGAGAAAAAGACACGGCAGGGCTCAAAGGGAGTAACTTGCATTTGGATCACGCAACGGTGGACCCCCAAATGCATAGTAAAAAAAAAATCCATTATGTCATCTTGTGCCCAGCTCCTGCCACGGAAGACAACACCACAAATCATATGCATGTTTCCCCAGGTACAGACGATACCCATATGGGTAGTAATCACAGCTAGGCACAGAGCAGGCTTATAGGGAAGATGCCGCATGATGTATAAGCTGTGCATCTGGGGTAACAACATGGTAATCTAAAATTCCAGGATGTATGATAAATTTGGAAGCATTCTTTACATAACCCTGGTTTTCTGGTGTGTCTCACAATGATAATGGTTGTCCTTTCGAATGGCGTTTTTTGGAGCACACCCTGCAACCTCTTCCGTTCTTGGCAATTTGGGGAACTTCTCCTGGAAGTGCTGCCCTGGTACAAGCGTGATGTGGCCTCCTTCCAGAATTGCTGATACTCCCCCCTTCCTGGTCTCCAAAAGAAAGTACTTTTTATTACCACCTTTTGAAATTTCAGAAATTTCCCTTCTGGGCCTGCACATCGATTAGCACATAAGCTTATATAGTGCTGTCTGCATGATGTGCGCCGGCCAGCTTCTTCTACCACACCCCCTTGACTTCCGCATGGCGTTGTATGGCTGGCAGCTGGTCCACACAAGTCCACCTCCCATGTACTTGTAATCCGAATACAGTCCGGCTTGGGGTGGTTTTGTACTGGTACCTCTTACTGGGACAGGGGTGGTGGTGTGCCCATGTATTCTGTTTATACCAAGGACCCTCTCTTGTCCTTGTACTTACACACATACAGATTGCTGCTTAGTGCCCTCAATGGTGTCTTTTAAGTTTCGGTGGGAGTATATGCATGGGCAAACTTGGCACTAAAATGAGCTAATATGGGCTTGACCTAAATAAACAATCATAACTGGGGTCCTCTGTGGGCACTGTGTGTTGTCGGTGTAGTGCATAAACTTAGGATGGCTTAAAGCGCATCCGCTCATCGCCATGCGAACATCGGGGTGTGGTACGAATCTCTGTATCCAGTAGTCCCTGATTGCGGGCTTCTACAATCCCCATAAAAAGTATTATGCCCCATACTTCTCCATCTCTGCTCCAGTGACAGGGTCTACCTGTACGGTTGTTGCATAAAATGAAGGGGTTTTGGGCATATGTATCTGTGCAGCGTAGACAATTGGTCTGGACTACGATTCTTCAACGCTTCTCTTAAAAAAGTCACACATCTCTGAGCCCTGCCGTTCAAATTTAATTCCAGTTGGCCCAAAAAGTCGGGACTTGAGGGAATAATTATCTGGGGCTACCCATGTGGGTCATTGGAAAGTCCCAGGTCTTCAATCGCGGAAGTCCCAGGCACAGAACCCCACAGTGTCTTCTTGGGTCCTTCCAGGTCACTGGAAGATGAGCTGGAGGTGTGATAGTAAGGGGACATCATCCCCACTGCTGACTCAGTGTCAGAGCAGCACGTTCTAGCCTCCAACACGTTGTACGTCTTTGAGACTTGCACCACAAAAAAAAGAATTTGCACAAGAAAAAAAATATAGAGAACGTACACCAGAAAAATTTAGATGATGTGCACCCAAGTACCGTCTACACAAAAAAAAAATGAAATAATGCGCACCAAACAACACAGGACAAGCCCATAGAAGGTACACATAATAAATATGATACTGTGCACTAAACTACCACGGCAAGCACACAGATGGCACACACAAAAAAAATGTTCACCAACCACCCGACAAACTGCACAAATGGCACACCCAAAAAATAGATAAGTTCACCCAACTACGGGTAACACTACAGCGCTTTGGAAAAAAATAATACCAGGCACCAAAAAAAAAAAACCTATGTGAACTGCACAAATGCACCTAGTTGGCCCTGAGACAATCTAACTAAACGTTATGTAAACCGCTAAAGATACTGTACAGCGCAATTCACACGGCAGACTGCATTGAGTGCAGAACAACGCTAACACCAGCCACCCTGAAGATTGTGTTTGGTTCAAAGGAACGACGGGAATAGGGAAAAAAACGGAAGACAAGTGTGCAAACGTAACACTCTGTCTCTCTCCAGCGATACAAACCAAAACTGAGCAGGAAAGGGCTCAAACAGCCTATAATGCTGTAATTGGGCGGGACCGATCCGAGAGCTTGGGTGACGTCAGCAGAGGGTTCTGTAATGTTTGTTTCTAGGTACAATACAAGCAAAAATGGATTAACCAAAATAAGGAGATGTATCCTATAGTCCACTGTAATTTAGAGCCAGCATGGCAGTGAACACTTAAAACTTATAATCTTTATTTCACTTAGTTAAAAATCACCCTTCCATCGGTGATAAAACACAAAGACAGCACAGGTATGAATAAACATATGGACACCTATACAAGAAAGGTACCCTACCACGTGAGAGGTACACTAGGTACACTTCAACACACGAGAGACAATTGTTTAAGAAAACATCCAGAAACACATTGTTTTTTTTTAAATAATTAGCATTTTATTGCATGAAATAGTATTTTATCCAATAGAAAAACAGAACTTAATTTGGTGTTTACATGATGGTATAATAACCTTTCAACTAAAGTGGAATTGGCCGACATGAACTGCCCTCCTTCTAGAACACTGAGGTTGATAATTTACCCATCAGTTCAAGGGCCTTTTTCATGGGATGCAGACCACCCAACAATCCATTTTAATCAATGGTCTCTTTTTATACAATAAGAAGTATGTTATGCAATTTTCCTCACAAAAACCATCTTGCTGAAGGGGACAACCATGTTGAATGTGCAACAAATATATTGTTACATATCCAAATTCTCTGATTCTGCTGAAATTTAAAATTGTCATTTCGTGAGGAGGGTCTAAGTAAACATTTGGTGATAAAAGGAGACAGAATCAAAAAAATTCGTATCATTTTAAACAAAGAGAAACTTAGCCAGCAATGTCTACTCAGTCATTGCAGCAATTAACATACTATATGACAAGTATAGCAAGGTTGGAACTGTCTCTGGGCATTTATGCCTACTGTACATACAGGGATTTTCAGACACAAGTGAATCTGATGAGGCTTGTATGTATGTCGCAGGTGTCTCTGGGGGGGATGTGTAATTTGCTGTGAGCTGGGTGGCTGATCACTGTGGTGCAGCACATTGTACCTGTGGACTTTCATAGAGCAACTGGAAGTAACTGCACCTTGAGGTGTGTGTTCAACTTTGTGTTTACATTGCATTGTACTCTAACATTACATTGCATTTATGTAAATGAATTGGAACATATATTGAAAACGCTATTGAATGAAATACAATGCGGTAACAGTATCGGCATGTAATAAAAGGAGATTAAATTTAATTTTGCGAGATGCAGCATACTTGATTTAATGGATTGTCCGGCAAAAGAAAGTTTGCAATGATGTGACCGTCGAATATATATTTACATACTCATCCCTTGCGGTATTCATTGGGTTTAATATACTCTGAATTGTTGCAAAGAAGAGAAATTGTTTGGTCTTTGCTGCTTCAACTTTCAATTTTTTTCCGACAATCCGTAAACCAACGAATACCACAGGGATGAGGTTGTACACTACGACCCCTTTGTTACTGAAGAATGACATGACTTACCAACATGGTAGTTTGCTTTATGTAATTGGCATTCATTAGTTTTAATGTTCTTACTGTGCAACATCTACAGATGCTTTTATAGTAACAAAGCAAATTGAAATGGATATAACTAGTTTAACTGGTTAAGGACCGGGCCCTTTCCCGTTTTTTCATTTCCATTTTTCACTCCCCACCTTCAAAAATCTATAACTTTTTTTTTTATTTACACGTTAAAAGCTATGTGACAGCTTCGTTTTTGTGTAACAAATTGCACTTCATAGTGATCGCATTGAAATTCCATGCCATGTACTGGAAGCGGGAAAAAAAAAATTCCAAATGCAGTTGAAATGTGTGAAAAAACGCATTTGTGTCGTATTCTTGTGGGCTTGGATATTACGGCTTCACTCACGCACAAATGACGCATCTATTTTCTTTGGGTCAGTACGATTACAGGGATACCAATTTGTAGGTTATAATGTTTTTATACTTTACAAAATTAAAACCTCATGACAAAAATTTTTTTTTTTTTTGCCATCTTCTTGTGCTTATAACTTTCCATCTTAGTTTATGAGGTTGAGGGTGGTGTCATCTTTTGCGACTTTTGAGATGTTTCAATGATATTATTTTTAGGACGTACGACCTTTTGATCACTTTTTATAGAATTTTTAATTTTTTTTTAAATGGCAAAAAGTGCCAGTTTTGACTTTGGATGCGATTTTCCATTACGGGGTTAAACGCAGTGAAAAACCGTTATTATATTTTGATAGATCAGCATTTCGGACGCGGCGATTCCTAATGTGTTTATGATCAGCGGTATCAGCAAGAAAACACCCGCGTCAGTGCCGGCACCGATCGCGGTGTTAATGGTACCATTGCTGCAATATGCAGCAGAGACTTACCGCTATGGAGGGCCTCGCCCGCGCTGCCCTCTCCATGCATCGAACGCGACCGTCGCCGTGAATACACAGCGGGCATCGCGAACCGTTTAAATCCACTTAGACGTCTGATCTGTCAGTCATGTGTATAGTAGTATCTCATACACACACAGGCTGCAGGGGGCGCCAGCACCAGGAAGCACATGGAGGAGCCATTACACCATTTTACCTCACATCATTATACAGGCTGTCAGTCATGTGTATAGTACTATCTCATACACAGGCTGCAGGGGGCGCCAGCTCCCGGAAGCACATGGAGGAGCCATTACACCATTATACCTCACACCATTATACAGGCTGTCAGTCAAGCACTGGGGATGTGGCTGTGCCGCCCACTCATGAATAAGCTGGACAGCTTGAATATGATAATGACTCATTGGACATCTCACAGGTCATTTGCATACATCTCTAGGACCTAATTGCTTAAAGGAAACCTACCACATGAAATGGTATGGGGTGGGTGGGGTGGGTGGTGTAAGCTGCAAATACCGAGCACCACTCAGGTGAGCTGGTTGCTTATTTCTTAGTGTCCTAAACTGGCTCTTTGTCGGTTTAACACTTTTTAATCTCTTTATAGCTGAAGCACTTCGGCGCACCAAGCGCGCACGTCGGGCTGATGCACTGTCTCTCCTTCACTTCCTATGTATTACGCGCGGCCTGTGCGCCGAGCTGCCTTTATGAAAATATATTTAGTTTAGGTTTAGGGGTTAGTTTCTCTTAAGGAAGTAAGGATAGATTGTAGATTGAAGTCCAATTAGTATGGAGTTACACTAGTCAAGACAAGAGTGAATCAGAGCAACATTGGGTGTTTTAGAGGTTTCCGTGGACAGAAAAGGACAGTTAAGCAGTGTAGTACGGAATTTGTATTGTGCGCTTTCTGTTTTAATTCAACTCAAGTTTTTTGACCCTAAAGACATTTTTTTGTATTTTTAATTTATTATTGCCTTTTCCCCATCTCTAGACCTTGGCCTTTCCTCTGTTAATCCATGATAACATCAAGGAAAACATCTACTATTGGTTGCACCCTGTGGGGCACTTGGTAGTAGAGAACACAACACCACGGGGATTATTTACTAAAGGTCCTGTGGCCACATTTCCATTGGGTTTTCCGATGTTTTGGGGATCCTGCCGCTGGGACAGGTATTTAGCAGGCGATTGTGTCGCACGTGATCGGATTTTGGCGCCGGCTTTCATGCGACACAAATCGGGGGTCTACGTCCCGACGGATTCGGACAACCGGGACAAACCCACTGTAATTGCTCTGTCACACTACTGGCACTCTCGATTTGTTAGCAGTGACATCAGTACTTTTCTATGAGGAGGGCAATATTTATATTGGTTACATTATGCTTCGTAGAGAGGCAGAAACTACTGTAATTTGTACCCCTAGAAGGGGCTACGACGTGCTTTTTGAAGATTCCCATATTGGATGTCCACGATTAGTCATCAGTTGTCATCCACTAAGAACCAAGGATGACCTATGGCTCAAACTGGGAATGGAGACGGATCCAGCACCCAGCATCATGCCATAGACTTTACCACTTTTTTTCAGACTGGGATGCTCCAGGGTCGATCTCGTCTGTTGCACAAAGGCCTCTTTGTTTTTTCGACAGGACACCAATGCAAGAAACTACTTGTACAATGTAAACTCACAAAGGCTGACTAGAATTTCCTAATCAACTTGCTGTTCCATCACGGTTATACAAAGTCCCTACAAAACTGACGACACGTCCATAACTTAACCATCACAAACACTTAGACGTCGAGGTCTGTGCGCCTTCCCTTAGCCATGCCATTTGCAAAATAGTTTAACTCCCAAGGACTCACATCCCGAGAACCTGAAGACCAGAATATGAAATGAGTTGAAGCATTATTGGTTAGCTCCAGATTCTGTCTTGCAGCTAAAAGGACCATAATTTGTTCCGGAGGATAGGTAGAACGGTCCTAGAGCTGCATATTATCTACAGCTCGGTCATAGTTTTTTAGAGACAACAAAAAAGTGCAATGCACTTGCTTTTCCATTCTTTCGACTTGAGATGTGTCGTTCCGCCGATACTCCACCTGCAACATTCACCTCTGCTATGACTCACGAGCATCTTGACTTTAATAGTCTAACGATAACTGTTGAGCATGTCCTCGGGGGGGGGGGGGGTGGGTGGGTTGGGGCAGGCTGGTAGAACCTCCAGCAATGTATTTGGACGTATTTGAAGCCAAAGGTGATTTTCAGTTTTTCAAGAATTCAAATGATCAGTAAAGGGTGACGTTCTACTCCTTCATGGGAGGTTTAGTTTCAAAAAATAAAATTAAACCATCCTCTAGTTGGAAATAGTGTGGTCACATGTCTGTTTATACACATCTTACCTTTGGTGGTGGTATGGCCTCATAGCGTCCATACTTCCTTAGCAATTCCATTTTTCAACTTCACCCCTGACTCTGTTTATGACCCTGACCTTTAGTTTGCCTCCTAAACCTCTGTCCTGCATCTTGAAATCTCCCTGTTTGCCACCTGCCCCTGAACGCCAGGCTGTCTTCATTTTTTTCAGACTTCATTGTTGCCACATTGTCGTTCTAAACTACACCTGGAACAACTCTGGTTGTGACCTCAGTTCCGCAAAAATCCCTGTAGGACGGGAACCACAAATGAATTGGGTCAGCACGGTGGCTAGTGGTTAGAATTACAGCCTTGCAGCACTGGGGACCTGGGTTCAAGTCCAGGGTCCACCGTGCTGCAAAGAGGTTGTATGTTCTCTCCGTGTTTGCATGCGTTTCCTCCCACAGTCCAACACAGACTGTATCTGTGTTATATTGGTGAGCCCCATTTGGCACAGGGACGTACTCCGGCAAGTTCTGTGCCGGCTGGGTAATCGGTGTGCACTGTATAAAAGGAATAATTATGTTATTAATGAAAATTCAATGCTTTTGATAATCCCTTTACACAATCCAAAGCCCAACGCAGTTAGGTGACAATCCGATGTCCCTAATATAGAGGAACATTTCTAAATTTTTTCGTTAAAATTTCGAGGCCCAAGGCTTCCATAGATGGGTAACCCCTCAGCAGCCCACATTATTGACAGGGGCACCCATAGAGATGACAGATGGCACTGTTTGTCTTTTCTCCATTGACCGCATCTACACTGCCTAAATTGTCCTGATCATAGTTTCTGTCCTCTAGCAGTTGTATCTTGGTCTCCTGCTGATAATCACACGTCGCACTGACGATACCCACACCATACAGCACATTAATCGCAGTAGCAGATCCGTAATGCTAATACCAATGTTGAATATGGTTAATTTTAGCCAGTTTTATAGAGTACACTGCAAAAAAAATTTTATTTAATTTTTTTGTCTGCCTATGGATTTTAGCTATTTTAATGATGAGATAATTAAGAAAAGCAAAGCCTAGACCAACCTGTGAAATTCAGAATGAAGTAGGTCTTTATTAAGCTAAATGACCCAACATTTCTCACGTCGGGCTCCTCGCCCCATTTGTGTGCCTTGTGTCTCTCGGTTTTCCTGGATGGGGGGTGGGAGGGGTGTTTTCTTCCAGGATCTTGTGGGGCCTATTGTACTACGGCCATGGAGCCATAGCTCATCAGCCACCTTGTTAGCAATGACCCCCAATGTCAGGAGATCCGCTTGAGGGCTCTCCTAAAACTGTTCACTTTACTTCTCCATCCAAAAAATTTGGAATAAAATAAACAACTGGATTGGAATTTTTCATGATTATGATTTTGTCTCATCAATTCTTTGAAAGCGGGAAGAAAAAGGAGAAGAAAAGAAGACATTCAGATATAAGCAATGGAATGGTTGGGGCATAAGGGAACATAGATATGTCATGATCACGAGTGAGACTAAATTTGGGCCAGAAAATATGCGAAGCAGATTTCTTTTCAATCTCACCGAAGCACGCTAGCCCTCAGCCTACGCTACAGTCATGACATACTTGCCACCTGAACACAAACTCTTCTCATAGCCGCCCCCCGGTTTTCTCTCGCTCTATTGTAAAACACAGGGACTTTATCTTGTACCAGCGTGGCCTTGTTTTTTAATAAACAAAAAAAAAAAGAAAAAAAAAGAAAATAGTTCTGATGGCATTTGGTTCAATCCAAGGAAGAAATTGAAGTCTTTTGAATGGAGTCTTGTTTCTTCAGTGTGAGTCTGCTTCTCGTCATAGCTGAGTTCGTAACTCGGTATCAAAAAGATCCTGACATTATATGTTATTGTTTCTGCGATTAATTTCCAGTGTGTCGGATCTATGGGGCATGAAATCGCAAAATAAAACTGGCACCTTACAGGTAAGACGGGATCAAGTCAAATTAGCATCTCACAAGGGTGTCGGAGAAGTCTAGGAAGAATTTCAAAACCTTGGAATGGAAGGTGGGTTTTGGGATATAGGGCTTTAACAAATTATTCCCAACATGCTCCGTGCCCAGGTGAATCACAACATCTGCACCCCCGCAAGTTAAATTTATTGCACAGGTCTCTTGTTATCCCTTATCCCATAGGGATCGGTAAGACGTCTGATCAGTTGGAGCCCCACCCGTCTCATGAGGAGTTGTGGTCCTGTTCACAACGAGGAGATATTTATCCCTCTAGTAACAGTGGTGCGCGAACCCTGGCACGGTGCCAGAGGTGGCACTTGGAGCCATTCTATTGGCACCCAGACCCTCACCTGAGGACAATATTTCACAATAGGACCAAATTCACCAATCCCATCGCAATACGTAAGTGCGTTTTCAGCGCATTTTAAAGCGACCTTCATTTGCTGTTTAGGCAACTGTTCCTGCTACCCCTCACCCAACAAAAAAAAAGCCTACCGTATCTCTTTTGTAAATGTGGTCACAATGTCACTTGTCTCTCGATGTAATGGTCACATACTAAACTGGCTTAATATAGACCACGCCGATAGTATAAAGACCTCCTCGATTCCTGCCTTCAAGGCATAGCATAGCGACGGTAAAGCCCATAACCTCAGCTGGGCCCAATGGGACATATGTGTCCTCACTAGGCCTTGAAGTCCTTGTTCCACTAGTTCACCTGCGTAGACATCTTAACCATAAGAGCAGAAGAAGAGTGAAGAAATCGTGATACGCTTTTTAAGTCTTAATATAATTTGATGGTGAGCTTTGGAGAATTCTAATCCGTCTATTGGCCCCATTTCAAGTGAGCCAAGAGTTAGGATCCCCCTGCCCTGACCCACAGAACTGTTTCCAAATCCTCACAAAACCTCTGGGATTTTACATTTTTGGCAGTTTGCCGCCATACTCCAAGATATTTTTGAAATCAAATTCCGACTTGTTTATTATCTCCTGCCATTTAACGTAAAAAATTGTTCATAACAAAGGTTTAGGAGACTATCACCCTCTCAATAGACGATTCATGTGGATAATTGTCCTACCAAGGGTGTAAAGCACAGAACGAAGGAAAACATACACTAGGCCTCCTGGTTCCCGTACTAGTATCACAGTCCCCCGGCTTCGTGGTGATGACTTCATGTTCATTGTACGGTGATGGTGAGGCCAATCACCGGACTTATTATTCCATACCATTCATTAGATGGGACTGTTGAGGCCAAGTGGTTGCTCAGTCCCCACCTGTACAATCAACCTGACATCTCTACTTCCATTCCAGTGTTGGGTTGCAGACTCCGGAGACATGGTAAAATATAATTGTCTCTTAGTTTTTTTACCCAAAACTTTATCTCTGTTTCCGTTAGTTTGCCGATGATTCATACCCTACATTTTAAAACTATTGCTCAGTCATTTGGGCCCCCGAGTCCCTCGTTCTTCCTTCCATATATCTATCGCCTCATAGTTCAATTCTTTCTTGTTGACTTGTGTCCACGTGTCCCTCTAACTTTAATTCCGTCTCCATACAGAGGAATTATACAGTCGCACACCCTAGTGATCCACTAGTATTGTCACTGAGTATTTGGCACTGTGTTAAGTAGGTCAACATCAGTTTAGGCCTCAACGTTCTCTTCTTGACAATATGAAGATACTTCTTGATGTCACCTATTTTTAAGATTTATTACATGATGACAAGAATTTTTTTTTCTCTCGAGAAGCTTTAAATCAAGTCTCAAATTCCGGAAATCATCGACTCATAGTCAGTAAGAAACAGATTACACACACTGGAAAGTCCGTCTAGTCTAGAGTTTTTATGCAGGTGCTATGTACATCCACATTAAGGATATATCCTTGTTATAGGATGGTGGCATCTTGGTTCTGCCTATCATCTTATGATAGGGGAGGTACACCTGCGAAATGAAGGTAGTGTCGGTGTTGACTCGTATGTGACCTCTTCCTTGCATAAGGCTGTAATGCACCTTGTTACTGAGGCCGTAACTGCGGCCCAATTGCAAAAAGCCATAGCATTTTTAATACTGATACTTCTTTAGGTGGTAGACTGGCCTCTGGTCATGTTCGGTTTCAGGACCCGGTTGAAAACTTTTACCCTCTGCACCACCTTAGATCTATCCCCTCACTAACTATTGCAATTCCCAAGGCCCCAATGAGCAAATAATAAAATCAGCATGCGCCCCTTTCATTCTTAACCCCATTGGTCAAGGTTACGCTGTCAATTTAAGTACCGAGAACAACCTTTGGGATATGCAAACATAAGAACTGCCAATTAGTCAACAGGAGTATATATATAATCCACAAAAACATTAGAAGGACACCATAGATTCACTACCACTCTCATAATAATACTAATAATCCCGGCGCTGCAAGGGCTAACCACTGATCCACCGTGCTGCCCTAGGGTGTAGAACCCACCCACAGAGCAATAAGAGAAGACTGCCAAATAAAGTTAGCCTAAAACCACCGGAGCACAGGCCCCTTTAACCCTGAATCAATATTCGCCGTTTAAAAATACCCGGGAGACTTGTATTCCAGTTAACAGATGTGGTTGACGGGAGGTTCGGCCACGCTTTTATAAATTACCATTCTATAAACAGTTCTTATTTTTAGATTTTTTGCCAGTATTTTTTTTTAAGTAAAAACATAGTTTGAACAATAACAAATTTCAATAACCACAAACATACAGTGCACAACTAACCCCTCCTAGCTTATGCCTGCCAGCCAATTGGCATGTAGGCCAAATAGTACATAAAATCAAATAACCCCCCAAACAAGCCGCCACTGTGGACATTTAACGCCGAAAAACAACCTTAAAAACAATGGGGAGCGAGTGGGAAACACAACCAGAAAGAGGGAGTGATCGTCTGCGCCCCGATTAAGACTACTTGACATTCACTTCCTTGTCCCACCCCCGACACAAGGCCCCGCCCTAGTCACGTCCCCCACCTCCCGGATAACACAGGGAGAGAGACAGGAAAAAACCACCTCAAAGTCAAAGAGGGCCTATTCCGGTACTTTAACCCCGCTAACTAAGATACCCCTTTGTTCATTCTTAGCCCAACGCTATACGCCTTCCGGGCTTGCCAAGAAACCAATCCAGTTCACTCTGCTGCTGACAACATGACCACATGGAATAACCCTTGTAAATCCCCTTCACTCCCACAAACAAGTGCTACCACATGTCATAATTGGTAAGTTCAGTGAATGGGACGTTGCCGGAGATAACCAACCTTTCTCCAATTTAGCAATTCTCCGTCCCTCCAACTACTAAGGGGACAATTCTCCACCAGCTTCTGCCACACGGTAGTGAAGATGGATTCTCCAGGACTGCTCCAGATGTCCTTGGGTACCCGACACGTGACCGTTGGGGGTCACTGAAATCGGACCCTCCAGATCACCTGTGTTAGCCCCTATCCACTCAGGTACCGATTAACTTGAAAACTTTGAAACCTCTTTAGTCACACGGTAATAGGGTTTCTTTCTTCAAAAGCAAAAAATATGTTTTTATTATTTCTTTGGTTACATTATTACTATTTTACCAGAGGCTTTCTTTATATCTATTTTTTATAATTTTTTTTTTCTTTAACTTTATTTATAGCTTTTTTTCCATACAAAAAAAACTATCAAAAAAATAACCATAAACTATTGACTGTACATTTTATATATCTTTTTATACCGGCGGTCCCCTAATTCAAGATACTCCACTTACAGACCACCCCTATTTACAACAGACCCTCTGCTGACCTCGGTGACATCTCTGGATGTTACTATAGTCCCAGGCTGAATGATCAGCTGTAAGTGAGGCCTGACTAATGAAGCTTTATTTATAATCTTTGGTCCCATTACCAAGAAATTTTAACTCGATTGTCCTGGGAAAAAAATTTTTTTGTCTGACGACAATTATAAAATATACAAGGCACTATTAAACTTAAGACACACCTATCTTTGTACGTACCCGGGGACTGCCTGTAATTATAACAAAATGTCCATTATTGACCGAGATTTAATATTGAATCCGTAATTTATTGAAATTCCACCTACTACAAAAAATTTTTTAGCAGCATAAATAATAAATAATTTAAAACACAGAACCCAGTAAAACAAAAAATAGCAACAAGACCAGAATTTATAAAAAAACGAGGGAATATTAGAGAAGAAGAAGAAACGGCAAACTTCAGGTAAAAAGTTCCATTGTTTCATTTTTTACGGTATTTTTTTTTTTTTTTTACAATTATTTTTAAAATTTTCCTTTTATTCGCGCAATGTAAAAAAGGGACTGATATTCTCAGCGACGAAGATTAAAGATGTCCCTACCAAAGAGAACCCCTTGAATCAAAAGTGATCCAATAAACCGATTACTTATCAATACCAGATTAAAGAGAACGTAGGGGGAAAAAAAATTCTGAAAATAAATGTGCCGGAGTTTATTTCTTTGAAATTTTCTTCCCTCCGTCTTCATATTTTCATTAAAGTGCTTGTGAAAAAAATAATGTTACATTTGCCAGGGGGTTTCTGCGCGGACCGAATGCCTATTAAAGGGAGGGAGTTAGCGCCCCGCCCACCCCCCCCCACCCCCCCCCCCCCCCCCCACCATAGCATACTGTTATGCCCGGGGCTGTAAGTCCAATCACCCCTACTGCGCCGCGGCTCACACTCCAATACTTCCATCCTGATATTTATCGTTTTTTTTGCTAATGCACTCCGCGGGGGAGGGGGCCGACAACCCCCCTCTTCCCCCAACGTTAGGATCCCTAAAATATTGTAAACCCGGATATATAGGAAAAGGAGAATTAGAATCATCATTGGTATTATCATTGAACAAACATGCCCCCTCCTCTACGTAACCCTCCCTTTACGACAAGAGACATTGTTAAGGGCTTTCCTTTAATATAAGCTTATATAAAAGGAGATCTGGACTACACATCTCCTACTGATTAACCCGGGCAGGACCCGGACACTTTTTCCTTTATTTTTTTTCACATTCCAATAGAAAAGCACTAAAATCTTTTTTATGTTTAAAGGTGGGGGCTTGTTTTTTGTGGAATAAGTTGCAATTTTTTTGTGGTGTTCATAAATTATTGATAAAATTGTATTAACTCTTTATGGAGAACGAGCGATAAAAAACGTGCATTTTTGCGGGTGTTATTAATAAAAAATGTTCCACGTATATTACTGTAATGTCTACGTAACAAATCGGGGACTTTACTTACCTGTCACTGGAGTTCACGAATGGCATGTCCGACGATACGCCTTGGCCGCGATTCACTAAGATATGTGCGCCACGATACCGCATGTTCCTCTTCCCCCTCCGGTCCGACAGCAGTTCACCTTCTTCTCCTGCGCATGTAAGTGCTTAGGGCTTGCAACCCCATGGGGCAGATTTACTTCCCGGTCCGTCTTGATTCGCCGGTGGTGATCCCGAACCTGATTCGGGTCTGGCTGAGCGTGCGCGATTCCAACTATGTGTCACATGCTGCGCCGAGGTTACGCATGGAGTTCACCGGAGTTTCACCACCTTCCATTTCCTTGGTGCAGTAAGTCGTGTTCCAATTGACACTTTTTTTTAAAACAATACCCATGATTTCAGAATACGTCGGTGTTATTTCCGATTGCCAGGCCCCCCCCGATTTCCCGTCGCATGCATGCCCGCCACTGATTGGCCTCAATCCGAAACGCGTGCGCCAAAAACCCGGGGCATAATCGAAAAATTTGGGAACCCGACGAAAAAAAAGCCGACTTCGGGCCCTTAGTAAATACCCCCCATTTTGTAATTTTAAATCCCGGCGCTCAGTCCCAAATCGAGTCGGATCATCCGTGGCACATCCCCCATTCTGTGTTCACATAAAGCAGCGCAGCTGAGCCCCAATCCATCGCGTCGACACAATCCTCGTGCATACACCTGTATATACCTTTTCCAAGCCGCGCAAAACCCAAAACAGCGCAAATCGGACGAAAGTGACACATGCACCCTTAGCAAATAATCCCCTTTCCCTTTATTCTGCGATACGGCAGATTCCTAATTTCTATTTGTATGTTTTGTTTTGGCTGTGTTATACATAAATGTTATTCTTTAAAAAAAAAAGTTCAATCTTTTTTGCTCCCCGCCCTCTTCTACCTTTCTTATTTACAGGGTGCTTCTGGACTATATACTACCAGTGGGCGGCATCTATATGGCTACATGGGGCTGGCTGTATACAAATAGGGGGCTGTCTGTCAAGGTAGTAGCTACTACAGGTGCTGGCAGCTATATACTACAGTGGGCAGCAGGCTTATATAACTAGCTGGGGGCTGGCTATATACTATTCCGAGGGCTGGCTGAGTTATACTCCTATAGGGGGCAGGCTATATACTCAGGGAGCGGCGCTATATATACTACAGGGGGCATGCAGGGTATCTACTACAGGCAGCAGGCTTAGACTACATGAGGGCTGGCAGGCTATACTACTATGGGGGTGCCTGCAGCTATACTACAAGTGGGGCTGGCAGGCTAGTAATACATGGTAACCTCTCAGGCTTGTTTTATACTACTGGGGCTGCTGGCTATCTACTGAGACAAACAATGATTTCCCACCCTAGCTTATACTCGCCTAGGTTTTCAGTTTTTGAGTGAAAAATTCGTTAGCTTGGCTCATCTCGGGTCGGCTTATAAATGACACGAACTCAGTACATAATAAATTCCCAAAGCAATCCCGTACTTACACAATGTAGAGCCAGCCTCATTACATACTAGAACGTGTATCCTACTTCAGTACATTATTAACAGCACCAGAAAAGCTTCATACAAAAATGCAACAAACAAAAACACACAAATCTTGGAACATAAATTTAGAACCAATCCCAAAAAACCAGCACCAGAACCAAAGTCGTTCTAAAAAGGAGAGAAGACCAGACCACTATAGTTGGGTTTCGGCATTGCTGCTCTACCACTTGCTGGTACCTCCCCGATATCTGGCGGTGGTTACCTCATTATAATAACCAAACCTAACTAAGCACAAAAAAAAAGCCCAGAACTGATAGCAGACCCGATTCTGTACAAATAGACAGTACTAGAACCAGTTAGTACAGGTTAGAAACCAGAGAAGTTACTGCTGTGCCCTGTCCTAAATCTCCAGTGACAATACTATCTTCATGTTGTTAGAAAAATGTTCCCTACTCCGTGAAATAATTTTCTTGCTAAATGAAGGCCAGCTGTCACTTAGGTAACAAGATTGTTTCCCTTGGTTGAACCACCGCTGCTGTAGTCATTGAAGAACAAACAAATAGTATTGAAAAGTCCCGAACTTCACTGCATTTTCCGCTACCATGCTCGTGTGGTAACTGACGATCTGAATACAGGTGGTGTTGCAGGCTCAATAGCCATGTGTGTCCACCATCATGTGGTAGGTGGTCTATCCAAGGACATCCAAAGAACTGATTACATTTATTGGAACTTAGGCTTCACATGGATAATTTTTTTTACTAATTCAATTGAAGAAAATGCTTACATATTTCATATTCAGTAAATTAAATGTGAACGTCCAGAGAGAACACCCATTCAGCATAATGCCAAGTAGGGATCTAGTGCTGCGCTCCAGGACTCTCATAGGACTGTGTGCACATTCCCTGCTCAGAGAACTGATGACTTGTCAATCAGCAGCCCTCTGCAGATCATTGCACCCATGTTTTGCTGTTTCAGCCACAAGACTGATCTGCAGACCTTTGCTCCAACAAAACCAAGAGGTCAATTCAACCTTTCTGGTCAGGGCCACAAACATCCTCAGTAGATTAATGCAGCCACCAGAACTGAACTAGTTTCATAAATACAATTCGACAACTCGGCATATGTATCATGCCAAAACTAAATAGGCATGCACAAATCCATGGTACATCATAAATACCAGTAATAAAACCAATATCATAGAAACCTAGCACCAGGGCCCCCCTCAGTACACCAGAACCAAGCCTTCTCATATAAATACATTATCACAATCCAGAAGCAGAATTAAGTTCATAAATAAAGAACCATAAGAATTCAACATTAAAAATCCAGCATCCAGAACCAACTCTACTAGATAAATATAGTAACAGAACCAAGCACATGGGAAGAATGAAAGGACTCGAGGTACCCCTTACATCATCAACAACAACAAATGCAACCAACATTGAATAACCATATCATGACAACACATGTGCCTTTCGTCCTCTGCTACCGGAAACCTATTAAATCTAGGTATTTTTTTGTCAATTCAAATTCGAGAAGAAAGTTGTGAATAATACCAGAATGTAACAAATCTAGTGTTCCAAACTACACACTAGAATTTGCTTAAAAGAGCCGTTAGAAATGCAATGAAGACGTTATTCTCCGTACCTCATTTAGCCACCGGAAAAAAGAAGGGTCCTGCACGAGGGGCACATCAGCTCCATTTAGTTAAAGCATCATTTTTTTTCTTTTGTTTAACTGAGGCCCCTGAAACTATTATGCAGGTAGACTTGGACCATCCAAACGACCTTAGGTACCCAATCGACCTAACATGGAGAACTTTCTTGCTAAGGACTTTTTTGTCTTAATATTACATCTGAGCATTAACTGATGTAAATCCATCCAACAAACTATAAAAACTAAGATTGAAAAAAAATTACAACCCTAAAAAATGCAAAAATGTCATTGAATACAATGGATATTTTTCACGACAGATTTCCAGCGCTTACATTTCAAGCGCATTTGTCCTTCGGAAGCAGACCAAGGAATCGGATGTGTCCCACAATTTAACATATAAAACGATTTTAAACCATCTTCTGTGATACAACAACATCTGAACTTCTTATCATTTCATGAACAATGCCAATGGTTGGCGCCGTTTAGGCACATGCATCCACTTTTTTTTTCTTTGATTTGATTCAGAAGAGAGGAAAATTTTGAATTGTTGTTGTTATGTCGGAGTTACGACTAGATCTGTCTCCTACAACGGGGGTCTGAAAACTAAAAGGGACATATACCTCTAAGCAGGATGGCGAACCTTTTTGAGACAGAGTGCCCAAACCTTAACCAAAATCAATTTAATTACCATTGAGTGCCAACATGGCATTTTAAAAAAGCTGCAACATTATCATTGGCCGCCTGAGGCCCCAATACAGTTGAAGGACGGAGGACATATTCCAGATTATCATTTAAACTTCTCTCCAGGGTCTCTCTGTCCAGGAAGAATGGTGGGTCCAGCGGATGGCTTCCAAAGATGTGCACTTGCTGTCAACACTGGGTGGATGCCTGAGTGCCCAAAGAAAGTGCTTCTGAGTGCCACCTCTGGCACCCGTGCCATAGTTGCCACCACTGCTCTATAGAGTAAAACTTCACTAGGATGAAATCCATATCCCACCGAGTATGGAAGTTTTTGGACATTGGGGGTGTGGGTGGGGGGGGGGGGGGGGTGGGTAGGTGGGGGGGGGAGGGGGGGAGTGGGTGGTGGGGGTGGGTGGGGGGGGGGGTGGGTGGGGGGGTTCCGGTGGGGGTGGGGGGTTGGTTGGGTGGGGGGGTTTGGTGGGAGGGGGGGGGGGGGGTTAACAAAACAGAATAACCTGCAGGAACTTATAAAACAGGGCTTGCTGCTCAAACCTCGGGTACCTATTCTGGTATCTATGTTTGAAAAATCCTGATAATTTTGTTTTCGAGAAACAAGTGGAGAACAAACATGCTTAGCAATTTTTGTCAAAATTGGAACATGTCCTATAAAGGTGTGTCCATGGCTACAGGAGTCAACTTTTTGTTCCCATAGGTCTAACTTGCATACACTGGTTCTTTGCGGGATTTCCTTGATATAATTTTCTGTAATCCATCTGATCGTAAAGTTTTGACGCATGTAAAGTAAAATAGGGAGAAGTCTTGGCTTTGTACGTGCCCTAATATCCTTCTCCCATCAATGCATTTTTGGGATGACTGTTTTTGAAGATTTTTGGAAAAGTCAGTCAAGGTAAAATCTTGATTACTACACAAATCTAATTATGAATGATGCATTTCTCGAGTAGAGCCTAGCACCTAACTATAGGCTATGAATTGATGATTCCAATGCTAAAAAGCATCTAATTGCAAAAGAGTATGAAGGTTTCCAACCAGAAGCAACAGGTGCCTCTTGGCCAAACAGTTGACATGGAAGAGATATATGATGAGGCCAAACCATCCTGAGATACTTTTACACTTTGGACTCAATTCAATCCATGGAAAGGACTCTACAGAAGTTTGTACACTATTTTTTTTCCCCTTAAACCACCGTATCACCATCCAACCAGCTCTGATAAGGTTGGAGGCACACATAGCCCACTAGTTAGCGGTGAGATCTACATCTATCCACCGTCCTTGGTTCCCTTCTTCACTCAATCTATCACAGTATCCAGCAGATTCCCAGAAGATGCGTTTTTTCTGTTCACTGCCTGCACTAAACTCTACATAAATGTCCACTTTTCTAAAATAACACATCCATAACTACCTTTCAGTTTAACCCTTTGCATTTGGTGCCACCAGGCTTTGCTCCGCACTGTTAAGAGACCAGCTATTTACTTGCCAGATTCCCAACAGAATGACCTGTGCAATATCTCTACTGACATCACAAGGACCCAGAAAAACGGTGGAATTGTATATGAGCGCATGTTAAGGATATCTGCATGTGCGGTGCTGATACATTACGACAATTTACTTGAATCTAACCTTGGAGAACAATCTAAGAGGGCATCCTTTACCAATATTCCCAGGTTCAACCATAGAGTACAACCTCTCCCGTAAGAAACAGCTAACACTACTGAATACAATAAAACTTATCCACTGAGAACATGACATGGAAAGTGACCCACAGGACGTGAAGTATAGCTAGTTGTAAGTCAGATGCACCATGGAAGAGGCCGGTCAAGCATTGGACAATGCAGGGGGACCTGAAGGTTATCTGCCGGCTCGGGTTGGCCGAATTACCTTATACAGATTTACTTGAATCTACCTTGGAGAACATCTAAGAGGGCATCCTAAACCAATCTACAGGGATTCCCTACAGGGATTTCCAATTTATACCAGTAGATCTTACACCATTGGAGTAGTCCTCCGATAAAGAAACAGCTACAAACATACTGTAATCAATAAAACTTTAATCCTGAAGGAATTTGACATTGGGAAGGGATGGCCTCACAGGACCATGGAAGTGGTAAGCATAGTCGTAAGTCCTAGCACAATGGAGATGCGGTCCCGCATTGGACAATGCATGAGGGAACCTACGAAGAGTATGTCACGGGCGGTGCCCATCTTCATTAGCAACAGAATTTACGTGATTCTAACCTTGGAGAACAGTCGACGGGGCATCCTTTAACCAATCTACATAGATCTACAAGGTAAGTTCCAAGTTTAACACAGTAGAGTACAACCCGTGAGTATCTCCATAGAAACCGCTAACAACATCGTAATACAATAAAACTTTCAATCCTTGAGGATCTGATTGGTAATGGCCTACACCGACTTGGAAGGCGTAATCCACTTGCACACTGTGAAGAATGCTGGGTCAGCGTGGACACTGCAAGTGGACCGGATGGTCCACTGTGCTATACACGAATATAAGGAGATCCTAATACAACGTTGACTGCTGTGGCTGGTGGTGATGATAGATCTATTGATACCAAATACGCCACAGAGACGCAAGAAAATAAAGTATGGACTGCGATTCTAGAACCCCTCACCAGTAAAAAAAGACAAATCCATTGATATCCAATAGAGGTGTCATGAATCACCAACACTTCCCATTTGGAAATGCTGCCCATTTTGTTTCGTAGTAAGAGCGCATAGACAGATTATATGAGATCAATAATACCATAGATAGACATGAGATGAGCATAGATACTATATAGATATATTGATTTTTTAATGTTACCCATTAAAAACCTTCCTTTTTTGGCACCCAACCATAAATACATTTTCCACCGATTGCGTACAACGTGTATTTTTATAAATTGGTTATAACATTAGATTTTTCCAAGTTTTTGCCAATACCACTCCAACTTCTACACATTATTGACAAACACATACGAATTATCCATCAGGAAGGTATTTGGGCTCACACTTCTATCTAGATATCTAATGCACTCTGCTTTACATGCTTCGTAGAATTAAACCACTTGGAAACAACTAAATCATTTTTCTTCTAACAACTCGCGAGCACTTCCTACCAGGACTTCCAGATAATTCAAACACACTCGTCCCCTCTCTCTCGCCGAGTCATTCCAGATCACATTACTGTTTGGGTTCTTACACCGAAACAGAAATGAAAAACCGATACACCTTCTGCTTCATAATGTCCACGAATATGTAGGATCACCGGTGGAAAATCTTTGGCGTTTTAGAAGCGTCCGACACACAACCCTGGGGCCCAAAAAATTCTAAGTTTTTGACTTGAAAACCAAACCCTACTGTTTCAATTGATATTTTGCATCTTATTTGAGCTGTGTTATCTTACTGGTGGGGCAGGCTGGAGATCCCGATTTACTGTCCTAATTGAGTTACCTTGAAGTAACAAGCCATGGTATGTTTCCAGTCATGTAAAAGTGGTTCAAATAGATTTTCGAGAAGGACCATTGACTGACTAATACATTAGCTAGCTTTAGGTGGAAGGGGCCGCTTTCAGGAAAGCTAACTTCTTCTCTCTGGGTTTTGTGCCCTTCCTTGACTAGAATTTATATTTTCCAGCTACATTAGTCAAATTGACATTTTATGGTGTACAAATTTTTTTCAGTTTCATCTTGAGAAAATGAGTTATTACACTGTGTTCATAGCTAATGGTAAAATCAACAATAAATGGGAGCATCGGGGAAGGGGGAGGATTTTTTTGTACGTCTTCCTAAACCCAAAGGTTGTTATTTAGGTTTTCGTTCCCACTAAACCCCCCCCCCATTTTTGTCTTCATCCCCCCCTAACAGCCGATTAATGTAATGACTTGACCTATACACATTATTAGTCCAAAATACCATCTATAAAGGCTGAAAAACAAGAACGAAATAAAGCGGGCGCAAGATAAGTGGCTCTACGGCACTCTGGAGGAAAGTTTGGGGAGGTTTTCCTAGCATGACCACTTCTTTTTAAGGTAGTGTCACAGCATCACTATTGGATTAAAGTTTTCAGACTACGACCACTCCTTCTGTGTACCCAAGTGCCTAACATGATCCTGTTGGTACACAGCAGAACTTATGTGTCTTTTAGGGAGCAGGTTCCATTTCCCAGTCCACAATTTTATGTTTTTTTGTTTGAAAAGCTGTATTGGCGCCTATGAAGGTGTGTTATGTAGTTGTAAGTTTTTTTTGACTTAAACCTTCGCAAAAGGTTCAACTTTGTCCTTGTCAGTCCGCTAGTTTTTACCAAGTATTGGGATCAATGAGTTGGGGGCTTTTTTAGTTTTGGGGTTTTTTTATTTGGTTTTTGTTCATGTGGTTTTCATCCTTGGACTTCCAGGTCATTTCCCCCTTCTAGCATACAAAGAACACATCCGGACCTCCTCCTCCCTGAGGAACAGGAAGCGGCAGCCCTCAGTGAATTAGGACGTGTCCAGAGATAATTAGACGGAGAGACTAACGCAGGATCAACAAAGAAACTGCTTGAATTAAAGGACATCTACCACCAGAATGAAAGGACGTATGTCAAAGTATCTTGAGGCTCCATTAACACGTATCATTGACTGAGCCCAAGGTCTTATGCATATCAGTACTTCATCCCTGTGGAGATGCCCTTTTGTTTTGTGTTTTTATTTTTCAAGACATTTACTCCGTGTCTCCTCCATTGGTAAAATACTTTTAAACACTTTAAAGATTCCCTTCCTCGTTGACTTTGAGATTTTTCTTTTTCTTGTGAGACATTGTAGTTTTGTTACTAGTGTCCATTTCGTGATCAGTTTTATTCTTTGGGAGCAACAATTTTAGGAAAAATGTAAAAAAAATGACATTTCAAGTTTAAAATGTTGCTTTTTGGACAAAGAGGCAAATCAATTTTATTTATTTTTTTTTTTTTTTTTTTTTTTTTTTTTGTAGAACCTTTTGCCATTGGTCTCTTTTATTTCCAAATTTTTTTAAGTTTTAGTAGCAACTTCTGCTGTTGCCCGGTTAGGACAATACCCCATAGGCGGCATAATCGCACGATAGAGACATGGCAGGGCTCTGGAGGAAAAGAAAAAACTTTGATTTTGAAGCTCCGTTTTCACAGATTAGTGTTGGGTGCCCCTGAGTTACCAGTGCAATAGAAAACCCCAAATAGAATTATGACCTGTTCTGAAAAGGACCACCCTAAAGAATGTATGTAGGTTTGATGAGCATTTAACCCCTAAGATGTGGACTCAAATGTAATACAAAGTGAGTATTGCAGAGTAAAAATTCTATTGCAATTATCAATATGCCATTGTAGTGACAAAATCATTTTGCCCATTCGGGCCATTGGAGAAAAAGACACGGCAGGGCTCAAAGGGAGTAAACTTGCATTTGGATCACGTCAACGGTGGACCCCCCAAATGCATAGTAAAAAAAAAATACCATTATGTCATCTTGTGCCCAGCTCCTGCCCGGAAGACAACACCACAAATCATATGCATGTTTCCCCAGGTACAGCGATACCCATATGGGTAGGTAAATCACAGAGCTAGGCACAGAGCAGGGCTCTTATACGGGAAGATGCCGCATGAATGTATAAGCTGTGCATCTGGTGTAAACAACATGGTAATCTAAAATTCCAGGATGTATGATAAATTTGGAAGCATTTTCATACATAACCCTGGTTTTCTGGGATTGTCTCACAATGATAATGGTGTCCTTTCGAATGGCGTTTTTGGAGCACACCCTGCAACCTCTTCCGGTTCTTGGCAATTTGGGGAACTTCTCCTGGAAGTGCTGCCCTGGTACAAGGCGTGATGTGGCCTCCTTCCAGAATTGCTGATACTCCCCCCTTCCTGGTCTCCCAAAAGAAAGTACTTTTTAATTACCACCTTTTGAAATTTCCTAGAAAGTTCCCTTCTGGCCTGCACATCGATTAGCACATAAGCATTATATAGTGCTGTCTGCATGATGTGCACCGGCCAGCTTCTTCAACCACTAAACCCCCTTGACTTCCGCATGGCGTTGTGGCTGGCAGCTGGTCCCCAAGTCCACCTCCCATGTACTTGTAATCCGAAATACAGTCCGGCTTGGGGGGTTTCTGTACTGGTACCTCTTACTGGGACAGGGTGGTGGTGTGCCCATGTATTTGTTTAACAGGACCCTCTCTTGTCCTTGTACTTAACACACAATACAGATTGCTGCTTAGTGCCCTCAATGGTGTCTTTTAAGTTTCGGTGGGAGGTATATGCATGGGCAAACTTGGCACTAAAATGAGCTAATATGGGCTTGACCTTAAATAAACAATCATAAACTGGGGTCACTCTGTTGGGCCTGTGTGTTGTCGGTGTAGTGCATAAACTTATGGTGGCTTAAAGCGCATCCGCTCATCGCCATGCGAACATCGGGGTGTGGTACGAATCTCTGTACTCCAGTAGTCCTGATTGCGGGCTTGTACAATCCCCATAAAAAGTATTATGCCCCAATACTTCTCCATCTCTGCTCCAGTGAACAGGGTCTACCTGTACGGTTGTTGCATAAATGACGAGGGGTTTTGGGCATATGTTCTGTGCAGCGTATACAGATTGGTCTGGACTACGATTACTTCAACAGCTTCTCTTAAAAGTCACAATTCTCTGAAGCCCTGCCGTGTCAAATTTAATTCCGGTTGGCCCAAAAAGTCGGGGACTTGAGGGAATAATTATCTGGGGCTACCCATGTGGGGTCAGTTGGAAGTCCCCAGGTTCTTCAATCGCGAAGTCCCAGGCACGGACCCCACAGTGTCTTCTTGGGGGGTCCTTCCGGTTCACTGGAAGATGACGTGAGGGTGATGATAGGTAAACAGGGGACATCATCCCCACTAGCTGACTCAGTGTCAGAGCAGCACGTTCTAGCCTCCAACACGTTGTACGTCTTTGAGACATTGCACACCAAAAAAAAGAATTTGCACAAGAAAAAAAAAATATAGAGAACGTACACCCAGAAAAATTTAGATGATGTGCACCCAGTACCGTCTACACAAAAAAAAAATGAAATAATGCGCACCAAACCAACACAGGACAAGCCCATAGAAGGTACACAAAATATAAATATGATACTGTGCACACTAAAACTCCACGGCAAGCACACAGATGGCACAAAAAAAAAAATGTGCACCAAACCACCGGACAAACTGCACAAATGGCACACCCAAAAAATAGATAAGTTCACCCAACTACGGGTACACTACAGCGCTTTGGAAAAAAATAATACCAGGCACCAAAAAAAAAAAAACCTATTGAACTGCACAAAGCACCTACGTTGGCCCTGAGACAATCTAACTAAACCGTTATGTAAAACCGCTAAAGATACTGTACAGCGCATTCACACGGCAGAGCTGATTGAGTGCAGAACAACGCTAACACCAGCACACCCTAAGATTGTGTTTGGTTCAGAAGGAACGACGGGAAAAGATGGAAAAAAACGGAAGAACAAGTGTGCAAACGGTAAACACTCTGTCTCTCTCCAGCGATACAAACCAAAACTGCGCAGGAAGGAGGGCTCAAACCAGCCTATAATGCTGTAATTTGTGGGCGGGACCGATCCGAGGCTTGGGTGACGTCAGCAGAGGGTTCTGTAATGTTTGTTTCTAGGTACAATACAAGCAAAAAGTGGATTAACCAAAATAAGGAGAGTATCCTTAGTCCACTGTAATTTAGAGCAGCATGGCAGTGAACACTTAAAACTATAATCTTATTTCACTTAGTTTCTAAAAATCACCTTCCATCGTGATAAAACACAAAGAAGCACGGTCATGAATAAACATTGGACACTATACAAGAAGTACCCTACCACGTGAGAAGGACACTAGGTACTTCAACACGAGAGACAGATTTTAAGAAAAATCCAGAAACACATTGTTTTTAATAATTAGCATTTTATGCATGAAATAGTATTTACCAATAGAAAAACAGACTTATTTGGTGTTTACATAGGTATAATAACGCTTTCAACTAAATGAATTGGCCATGAACTGCCCTCTTCTAGACACTGAGGTTGATAATTTACCCATTCAGTTCAAGGGCCTTTTTCAATGGGATGCAGACACCAACAATCCATATTTAACTGCAAGGCTCTTTTATTACAATAAGACAGAATATTATGCAATTTTCCTCACAAAAAACCATCTTTGAATGGGGACAACCATGTTGAATGTGCAACAAATATATTGTTACATA
The DNA here is from genome assembly GCA_019512145.1 of Engystomops pustulosus. NCBI lineage: Eukaryota > Metazoa > Chordata > Amphibia > Anura > Leptodactylidae > Engystomops > Engystomops pustulosus. The sequence goes on from CM033646.1 coordinate 70,413,706, forward strand.
TCCAAATCTCTGATTCTGCTGAATTTAAAATTGTCATTTCGTGAGGAGGTCTAAGTAAACATTTGGTGATAAAAGGAGACAGACAAAAAACAATTATATCAGTATCATTTTAACAAAGAGAAACTTAGCCAGCAATGTCTACTCAGTCATTGCAGCAATTAACATACTATATGACAGTATGCAAGGTTGGAACTGTCTCTGGGCATTTATGCCTACTGTCACATACAGGGATTTTCAGACACAAAGTATCTGATCTGAGGCTTTGTAAGTAGTGCGCAGGGCTCTCTGGGGGGGATGTGGTACTATTTGCGTGTGAGCTGAGGTGGCTGATCACTGTGGTGCAGCACATTGTACCTGTGGGACTTTCATAGAGCAACTGGAAGTAACTGCACCTTGAGGTGTGTTCCAACTTTGTGTTTACATTGCATTGTACTCTAACATTACATTGCATTTATGTAAATGAATGGAACATATAATTGAAAACGCTATTGAATTGAAATACAATGCGGTTAACAGTATCGGCATGTAATAAAAGGAGATTAAATTTAATGTTTGCGAGATGCAGCATAACTGATTTAATGGATTGTCCGGCAAAAGAAAGTTTGCAATGATAGCTGACCGTCGAATATATATTTACATACTCATTCCCTTGCGGTATTCATTGGGTTTAATATCTCTGAATTGTTGCAAAGAAGAGAAATGTATTGGTCTTTGCATGCTTCAACTTTCACATTTTTCCGACAATCCGTAAACCCAACGAATACCACAGGGATGAGGTTGTACACTCGCCCCTTTGTTACTGAAAGATGACATGACTTACCAACATAGGTAGTTTGCTTTATGTAATTGGCATTCATTAGTTTTAATGTTACTTACTGTGCAACATCTACAGATGGCTATTGATAGTAACAAAAGAAAAATATTGAAATTGGATAACTAGTTTAACTGGTTAAGGACCGGGCCCTTTCCCGTTTTTTCATTTCCATTTTTCACTCCCCACCTTCAAAAATCTATAACTTTGTTTTTTTTTATTTACAGTTAAAAGCTATGTGACAGCTTCGTTTTTGTGTAACAAATTGCACTTCATAGTGATCGCATTGAAATTCCATGCCATGTACTGGAAGCGGGAAAAAAAAAAAATTCCAAATGCAGTGAAAATGGTGTGAAAAACGCATTTGTGTCGTATTCTTGTGGGCTTGGGATATTACGGCTTCCACTCACGCACAAATGACGCATCTATTTTCTTTGGGTCAGTACGATACAGGGATACCAAATTTGTAGGTTATAATGTTTTTATACTTTACAAAAATTAAAACCTCATGACCAAAAATTTTTTTTTTTTTTGCCATCTTCTTGTGCTTATAACTTTTCCATACTTAGTTTATGAGGTTGAGGGTGGTGTCATCTTTTGCGACTTTTGATGATGTTTCAATGATATTATTTTTAGGACTGTACGACCTTTTGATCACTTTTTATAGAATTTTTAATTTTTTTTTAAATGGCAAAAAGTGCCAGTTTTGACTTTGGATTCGATTTTCCATACGGGGTTAAACGCAGTGAAAAACCGTTATTATATTTTGATAGATCAGCATTTTCGGACGCGGCGATTCCTAATGTGTTTATGATCAGCGGTATCAGCAAGAAAACAACCCGCGTTCAGTGCCCGGCACCGATCGCGGTGTTAATGGTACCATTGCTGCAATATGCAGCAGAGACTTACCGGCTATGGAGGGCCTCGCCCCGCTCCCTCTCCATGCATCGGAACGCGACCGTCGCCGTGAATACACAGCGGGCAGTCGCGAACGTTTAAATCACTTAACGTCTGATGAATATTATCTGGCATATACTGAAATTGGCTTATCTATGGTCAAAATAAAAGAATCCATTTTACAGAATAAGTTGGCCAAATTCAAAAGAGATATCAAAGATTATCAAATGAATAGAGCCTATACATGGAGTAAAGAAAAAAGATCACGAATATGAAGAAAGGGAAAACAATAATTTGTTAAGGAAAGCTAGCCATCATGCTCCTGAAGTAATTAAGGGGATACCGAAAGGACAATTTGTAAAGGCAAGATGTATCCGTAGTAGTGATCATGAGTATAAAGAACACATTCCTGAGTAGGTTAGAAATTTGCAAATGGATTATATCCAAGAGCAATGATTGAGGAAGTTGCTAGAAAGGTTCAAGAGATTCCAGTAGAATCACACTACTGTAGAGGTGCGGAATGTAAGAAAAGAATAGAAAAGAACCCATTACATTCTGTTCAACTTGATCATCATTCAAAAATGATTAAACATAGTATTCTAAACAATTGGAGCATTTTAAAACCCAAATATGGTAGTCTGTTTAAATAAAAACCTGTTTGTACAAAAAAAGACAAGTCCATTGCAAATACTTTTTAATTAGGTCCGATTTACCTGAAAAAAAGAAATATATACAGCAGGTACCATATACACAAAGAAAGGCTACATATAGTTGTCTATTCTGTCAACAGGTATCATTAAGAGAGGTTATGTAAATCATCCACTGAAAGGACATCACATTCAAATTAATGTTTTTTTCACTTGTAACAGCCAGAATGTAATTTATATGTTGAAATGCCCTTGTGGCATGGTGTATATTGGACAGACTACTCGTAGTGTGAGATTTTGTTTAACTAGCACAAATCTATCGTCAAACAATATTTACAGAAGAAAGATGGTAAAGACCAGCAAAGCACTAGTAAGGATGAGATCAAAAAGCGAGAGATATATGAAACGAATGTTGCGAGACATTTTAAGGAAAAAGGGTAAAAAAGTATGACCTTAGGTGGTTGGTATTGGAGCAAATATTAGGGACAGACATGAATTGGGTAAAACATAGACTTTTCAACAAGAAGTATATTGGATAGATGGAATGGAATCATTACACCCTCATGGCATCGACGAGCTAAGGAATTTTAATGTATTTTTGTGTATCTTTGATGTTTTAAGTAGGTCTGTAAGTAGATGTTTTGGGAATAAGAGTTATTTATAATTATTATTAGCTGTAAATTTGCTTCAAGAGATACGTTAATAAAAACTTACCTGAGCCTGCTTTCACACCTGTCTGAGGAAGGACTTTTCTATCACTACTTTTACTGTGGTTTATACTGGATAAAGGATTTCAAATAAATGTCAATAAGAAATGTTTGCTAAATAGTATGAAGTCAGTGGTGAATGTTTTGTGCGTATAGATAATTAGAACAGAACATATATTCCATTGTTTTACCTTGTAACAGCACATTCCCAGGTTTTGGTACATAACTCCCAGTTGGTTATACCAGACAGAAGAAAATAGAGCATTAGTTGGTCAGCCTAATGAAAGAAGTAGACAATAAGAGTCGTTCACACAGAAGTTTACAAAACCAGGGAACTAATGGATCACAACGAAAGTTACAGAAAACCCCTTTTTCAAAACTACAAACCTACCTCCTCAGGAGGAAGATTCTTCTTTCTCAGACATCTTTACTCCAGCGTCAAACTTTAATACATGATCCGCATCTCATTAATGATCTATCTTAAACTGCTACAATGCTAAACACCACCTTGTTATTCTACCATTTTTGTCTTTCATGGTCTGGATCCAGGTAAGGCGATGATGGTCAGTTATTAGAGTATATCCCTAGTAAATAATAGTGCAATGCTTCCAAAGCCCATTTCTTTATAGTCTTTCTGGTTAGCTGAGTATCTTTGTTTCTGTGGAAAGCATTTCCTACATGTCCAAATCAAGTACTCCTAACCGTTAATCCCTACGTGCACCAGGATGTACTATAACGTTCTGGTGGTGCTTCTGGAGGGGGGGGGTTATGAAGAGAGCTCACGGGCTGACCTCTATCAATACACAGCGGGTGTCAGCTGTAAAATACAGCTGACACCCGCCTGTTACTGCCACGGTCAATGCTGGCACCAATTGCGGTAGTTGACCTGTTAAGTGCCGCGGTCAAACCGACCATGGCACCTAACTTTCCATCCCATGGTCGCCGCCATCTTCGATGGCCGATCGCTGCCTCCCTCAACGTCAACGGAGGACGCCGATCGGTTGTCATGGCAGCCTACAGTCAGGCTATTAGACAGCGGATGGCAGGCTATTAGAGATCAGCAGTAAAATTGCTATCTACTGCAGTACAGTAGTATTGCACTATATATAGTATTAGCAATCAGACCCTGTAGGGTTAAAATACAATGGAGGGTCAAAATAATAGTAAAAGTTTAAATCACCCCCTTTCCCTAGAACACATATAAAAATAAACAGTAATAATCATAAACATGATGGCTAATAACTAATGGTGGAGGGGCAGCATAGGATATAATTAATTTTAAGGGACAGTCTAGTAATTAATAGGGGGGCAGCATATTTAATAATTAATTGACCCAACTAATTAATTCATTGGGCCAATATATAAAATGGTTTACAAGGGAGTGCAGCATATTAAATAATTAATTGGGGGGGCAGTGTATTACCGATGCGGTCACATGTACCGCTTTTTATCTGGCCCTCCAATGGTCTGAGAGAGACAATGAACGGCCCCCTATGTAAAAAGTTTGGGGACCCCTGAGCAATGGTATAAGCTTTGCTTTAGGAGGGACAGAAGTAGTGAATTGGCATAACGGACACTTATGACATTAATCAGTTAATACATCATAAACACCAGGCTAATAGAATCGATAAAGTACCCTGAACAATGTCTTCGTATAACCGATGTGACCAGCAATAGGAACATTATGTGCCAAGTTCAAAATTTGTGATCTGAATCTTTTGGGCACAACCATGTGACTAAACACTCTATACTCTTTAGTTATTTAAACCAAGATCATATAACAGCTGAACACCAACCAGCTGTCCTTTTTTCTGCTCCAATGCAATATCAGTATCCCACAGTACAACATTTTTATACTTGCCATCCTGGGAAAATCTGCTGTTCTGAAACATGAATACACTTTAATGATGGTGGCTCCATGATGTCCTCAAGGAACGGGAAGATGTCCTCCAAAGTCTCTGATTTTCTTGCACCTTTGCTTGAGCTCTAGTAGTCACAGCAGACAAATAATGTTCCCCCAATAGCTAATCATTGAATCCAGGTTTAATTCTACCAAGGATCTCCGGCACTTGTAGTTGAACAACAACTGCTGCAATAGAAAAACACTTTTCATCCACCTGTAGTTCAACATTTAATGTAGAGTAACTTTTTGTTCGCCATGAACACACGTAATCAGTACTTTTGGAAAGTCTGTTTTACCGGTTATCAATTCCTCCTTTACCAGGCTTTACATCCAGACTATCTGTTAATTTGAACTTAACGGATAAAGGAAAACGATGCAGATGCTTTCTTTATGTGTTCTTCCTTTGGCAAAATCTTGCTACAGATATAGCACATTTTGTCACTGGAAGCAGTTTTTATTGGTGCGTTAGCTTCTTGTCTTCTCCCTCCAGAGATCATTTAGGACATTCTAGATGCTCTGTCACTATTTCTGTCACCTCTACCTGTTGGAGCAGTTCACAATGATTCCATCCCAGCCTTTATCTAGTCAATTCATACATTAATCATTATAAAATAATCTTTTATTATGTTAATGAGGCTGGTCACATGGTCAGAGGCAGTGATGTCACCCCTCCCCTCTCCTCCCCCTGCTCATGTCTGTGTGTAATGTATAGTAAAACATTGCTAGTGTCTGTGCTTTATCTGCTGACATGCTCTCCCTCCTAATACACATGTGTGAGACACACATCAGCTACACATTAATCTGACATGTTGTGCTATAACATGGCTGCCTGGAGCTGTTGTATCTCTCCTATAGACACACACAGGCTGCAGGGGACGCCAGCACCAGGAAGCACATGGAGGAGCCATTACACCATTATACCTCACACCCCCAGTGCTTGACTGACAGCCTGTATAATGGTGTGAGGTATAATGGTGTAATGGCTCCTCCATATACAGGCTGTCTTCAAGCAACTGGGGTGTGGCTGTGCCTCCACTCATGAACAGGTGGACAGCTGCATAGAATAATGCTCCGAGGGCGGAGGGCGGGACGGGAGGGGTGTTGATGGGGTGTTCCCTCTCCCTTTTCCTGGGTGGATTTGAGGGGGGGTTGTGAAAGAGGGGAGGAAGTTTGTCAGGAAGTCTCTGGGGGCACTCACTGGGGTACATTGGAGGAAGGGTGTGGGGGTGGATGGCTCCGAGGTGATGACCGGTGGCAGTGGAATTGATAATGACGAATGGAAGCGCCCAGGTCGTTGGAGAATCAGCTTTAGGACTTCGCTTGCTTAAGTTTACAAGCATGTAGAGGACAATGAAGGGATAGAGGCAATCTTTCTAATGGCAGTTTATGAAAATAATTTTAGTTTAGGGGTTACATTGTTTACTCTTAACAATGTCATAGTTATTGGCATCATGTAGATTCATGAGGTTATCCGCCAGCTGGGCTTCTCCAGTTAGATAAGGGGCTAATCTTACCCCTCACTGTTCTTTAGGCCACTGACATTTGCTTGTATTCTTTCGATTGCGTCAAATAAGTCTCAATATCATCTTGTAAGATAATTTTTTGTAAATGGGGTCTTTCCAAGGAGACATGGTACAGGTCAGATGAGGAGGTGAAAAAGCTTTCTGTTTAAATGTTAGTGTCAACAGTTCCCTCCAGCGTTCATCTGACGTGGCAATTCTATGCGACTTCCTTCTCCTGATCTTTTCAATCTACTGCACATTTAAATTTTCATCAGGTAAAGTCTTTTCAGTATTTTTGTCACCTAGAGTTAATGAAGAAGCAGCAGCTCCCTGGACCTCTGATTCCCCTCTTTATCTGTAGTTGGCCTGATTTTAAGTCTGGCACTGGACTTTCCACTTACGGGATTTACTTGCAATGATTCACTTGCATAATTTTGGTTAATGCACCATGAACGAGTCTTGTACATAACTCCTCGTTTCTTTAACCGCTTAAGATGCGCGCCAGTTTGCACGTTAAGGCTCAGCCTGTTTTTTTTTTTTAAATCTAGCGGGCTCTCGTGTCGTAAACATTTTTTAACACTTTAACTTTCAAACTGATTTTGAGATTGTTTGTCGAGGCACGTCGGGGATTTAACATGTGTCTCAGGTTCCGCCAGTTTCTACTAGAAAACACTTGTCTTTTACTGCCCCAGATTTATCACTGTGATGAATTCTGGTGTGGTATAAGCCACGCCCATACTCCAGGCCGAGACGGTTGACATCAAGAAGCAGGAAGCTCTTCTCATCCTATATATGGAAGCTGAGCGCTAAGTTACGGTGCTCAGTGTCCATATATTGGACATGAGCGCTAAGGAGGTAGTGTGACACTTGGAGAAATCTCAGATGGAATCCCTCTCTTGTAATATATGTGCGGCACTCCGCTTCCAACGTGCTCAGGTCCGGACCAAGCCGATATATACAATCAAATAAACAAAATCCCGGCAGTCGTTGTCTTCTCAAAGCTTGTAGGTTTCTTAATTAGCTGCTACAAATGAGAGAAGCCTACTGGATACATACCCTCGACACACTGGAACCAAAGGGTTAAATCGGGATTACGATCTCCGCTGTAACTCTTGATACAGTATATGCATTCATCCCAGACATTGGTGCTACCTAGCAAATTCATGATTTGTGATTTAGTTTTCTAACTCTATTCTACTTTTTGCCAGAAACGGAATCAGAACGAGGAAAACACCTGAAAACACTACGTCACACCACGGGCGTAACATTCCGGTAGGATGTGACGAAAGTGGCACAATGTTTCAGTTATTTTTTTATTTAGTTTTTCAGTCTGTATCTGCTTAGTACAGTTGAGAAAGGCTTGAATACAAGCCAAACGCGTCCTATTTTACTGTGATGTAGCTGTTTATGATGCGTTAATAACCTACAAGCTTTTGGAATCCCTCTTCTGACAACATTGTGAGGCATAGGATTTTGAATGGACAACCAGAAATTGCTTTAATAAAAATAATGCAAGGAGTTTATTTTGGAAAGTCTTTTTTATTTACAAAAGAAAGTCCATATATAAAATACAGATTCAATAGACATCAGGCTCTTTTAGTTCCACAGCCTAGCAGAAGACAAAACTGAAATCTCCCCAAATTGCAGGTCAGTGACACCTTTATATCAACTGAAATTCCCACAATTTTATGCAGTTTACCCTACAAATACCAGAGCTGCTGCTGGCCTGCCTCTAAGGTAAAGAGACACACCATGCTGCAGGTAAGTAGTACAGAACATATATTGCATTTTTTACTTTGTAACAGCACATTCCCTGATTTAGGTACCGGGCTCCCAGGTGGTAATACCAGGGCAGTATGCAAATATGTTTTCCAAGGTTTTAAATGGAATGCCTGCTTTTGCTACCTTTAAAAGCAGACCCCTTAACACCAAGTATGACCTACAAGAAGTCTAATAACATGTTGTGTTCCAGAAGGAACAGACTCCCAACTGTAGACAGCACTGTTTCGACCTGGTTGGGTTTCCTCAGTACAGCATAGGGGACTGGTTTGTCTGTGTGAGAGGCTTGTGACTAGTTCTCCTTATGGGAGTTTGCCAATTAAGGCCGTTTATAGGTGACTTATAGGAGACTAAAGCCATAGATGCTCCACTAGGGAATTCTGGCAAGTATGCAATATGTTTCAAGGTGTTTACATGGAAAACAATGCCTCTTTTGCTACCTTGAAAGGCAGCCCCTTAACAAACACAACACACCTAAGAAGTCGAATAATATTATAGGATGTCTCATAACAGGGCGCGGATCAGCCCCAGCCCACCCCTAATTTATTGCTATTCTCAAATAACCCCTTTAATAAATTAAACATATGACTTCTTGCTATATGGCTATTGGCATGTGTATTCTTCCCTCCATACCTTCCCCTTAGTACTTATGTACATTGGAGTCACATAAGTTAGTGACAGAAATGGGTCCTGGGAATTTGTATTCTGTATTGTTACAACTAGGGGGGAAAGAATATCAAAAGCAAGTCAAGTGTTTGCAAATAGGGGAGTTTTAGTTGAGTCTTAGGAAAATATGACTGATTAACATTTTTTTCCCAATCTTATGTTGCTAGGGAGATTTAAAGGGAACCTACCACCACAAATCTACCTATAAAGGTAGATCGGGTGTAGGTGGATCAATGGTAGGGTGGTAGGTGGATCAACCTAGCAACATAAGAATTGGGAAAAAAATGTTTAATCGTTATTTTTTCCTATATCTGAGGCTCTAACACTTTCCATAATAGGTTAAAAATAACATTATTGTACAATTTTCCATGTAGTTGACATTTGAGTCAAGAAAGATGGTAATATCACTTCTGTAATATGACTGTTGTATGGTTACCTCTTCTTTTTCTCCAATTCATGGCAGTAAATACGCCCATACCCGTGATACATGTAAGTGGATTTTTCGGGTTTAAAATACAAATCTTACTTGTATGAAAAAACTTTGAAACTGTACAATATATTTGGTGCGCTAAATCTTTAAGCTTTTTTAATGTTTTTTTCCTTGTGTTCAGTGGATAGAAATTGTTTTCTTTTTATTTTAAAAATAATTGTACGGGCCTGAATAACATCCAGTATGCATCTCTAGGATCACATGAGCAGGACATATCTTCTTTTTCTGGAAGTAGACAAGACAGGTTTAGATCATGATAGCAAATGCAGAAAAACCATAAAGAACCATAACAAAAAGCAATTGTTCAAAAAACTTGGGCAACTTCAGCATTTGCTACCTTATCTTGCAGCTTTTACATGAAAACTTGAACCTCTAAAAATAATGGTCTGATTTTGCACAATTTAAAACATTTTTAAATCCTCTCATAATCTGTTGTGTACAATTGACAGCTTTCCAAATGTCACTAAGCTTCATAATTTGACACTACATGTCATGAATTAAGCCTGGCCTCCTACTGCCCTTCACATGGCTGGTATGAAGTGTAAGGCCACTTTTTATCTCATAAAGATAGAATTATTGGATATTTCAAGGTTCTTGATCACTCAAGGACATCCAGAACTTGGTGAATAGTATCTGTAAAGGCTAGAGACGACTCATAGGTTGCAATAAACTAATTCAGTGCTTTGTTTTTTCCTCCCTTACTTACACTGACAAACTTACAGGAGGAACTGAAAAAGTTTCTAAAGAGTTTAATTCTTTAAAATAGTAATTTGATTCTGCATCTCTTCATTAAGCTAAATCATAAAGTGAAATATTTTCTAGGTGAGTAAGGAGTTCATCTTTAGCCTCCTCTCCTTACCTATCTGCATTCTATGGTCTTGAGATATGCCGAATTACTATGCTTGCAGGTGGGAAAAGGGGTGTGTGGTTTATTAAAAAGGGGAGGGACTTTTTGTTCCCCTTTCTCTCGCCCAAAAGTTGGGATCATGTATATGTAATTACAAGTCATGTGGAACCCAAACAACAATCCATTTGGTCTTTAAACATTACTGTGCAGTATCTGTAAGATATACCTGTTTCCTTCCCCTAAAATAGGACATCCCCCGAAATAAGACCTAGTAGATTTGTTCAAGCTTAGAAATATAAGGCCTCTCCTGAAATAAGACCTATGTGACAGCCTTTGCAGCCCTCCCTCCCATGTCGTACATTAGTATTAGTAGATCATTTAGATACCACAAGAGGTTGTGACCTGCGGGAAGAAATCATGGGATAAAACTCTGACTTTCGCTGTCAAATGTTAACAAGCAGCTACCTGGACAAGAAGGGGATCATTTAAGATGTGCTCTAATGTGGAGATGTTGGGGCAATGATTCCAATAGAAATGGAGTCACAAGAAATTCTACATGAAATAGTTTGAGAGAAGGATGTTAGAAGTTTTTTTTCCAAGAAAATGTGAATTATTTTTTCATGGAATACAAGACACCCCCCTGTTTAGGACAAAAATTAATATAAGCCTGTCTTATTTTCGGGGAAACAGGGTAGTGAAACATGACCATATTTCCATCACCTTACAGTACTCTAGGGATCATGCAAGCCATTAGTTATTTGAATAGTACCACTCAATTATGAAATTCAGTGCTTCCTGGTTTATGCCATTCATTTCTAAGGACACATCCTTTATTTCATGGATCTATTCCTGTCTGCTTGTTTGCTGTGGCTCAAATCTATGGGTCCATAAACAACACTGATGCCATCTAGTGCCTTCAATTCATTCATTGGGGCATATGATAATTTTCCTTCTTTTCTTCTTACTTTCTATGCACACTTTTTGGTACAGTGCCAAATTTGTGTCTCTTTGCACCCGAGGCATCCTCCTTCAAAGTTTGCAATGGTCCTTTTTCTGCAGTACTTCTCATTTGTTATCAATTTGGATTCCCATGTACCAAACAGCAGACAGGCTTTACAAGGGAGGACGGTAAGTAAGGTCAGACCGGATTCATGAAGGAGGTGAGTAAGCTATTTTTTAAAAAAGGCCTCTCTGGTAAATTTTTATATAGTAACAGAACAGAAACACTTTGGTAACCTATGCGTCTTGACACGAGCGTGCCACTTGGCCTAAGTGGCAACATCACTGCAAACACAAATGAGTTTCAGCCCAGGCATCCCCCCATTGCGCTAGCGCTGTGCTTGCAAACTTAGTGCAGCGTGTGACTGCACCCTCTATGGCCCACCACTAATGGGCTTGCAATGGACATATGAAGCATACTGTCAACTGGTTACAAATGACTTTACATGGTGCTTACAATTGCGAAACACAACCCAAGCGCATGCGGGATCTTTTTTCCATGAGAATCATGTGATCGGTAACCAGCACATGATGTCTTGCATTTGAACAGGGTGCAAGTCACATGTGGCCTATTGCAATTGCCATTTAGAAACAATGCATAGCTTACGGGGGTAACGACACGCACCCTAATGCCAGTGTGCTATTTACCAATCACTGTGTTTCCAGCCCACCCCGTGCAATTGCATTTTGTTTCTATCTGACCCACACCGTGTGTTTTTAATAAAAACGCATACAAAACGCAAGTGAGAGGAGGTTAGGTTTGACAATACCACATATACGTTTCCCCATAAAACACTGTTTCGTGGTGGAAACCATATGTGTTTTGGTCCAAACCTTCCTTCCCACTTTAAAACGACGCATAAAAACGCCACTCGGTAAATCGCCCTGACAAGTTCATTTTTTTTCAGGTGCCGTTTTGAACCCAAAAGCTGCTCCTTCTCTTTTTTCACTCCACCCTGGTTTGGACATCAAAACTGACACTCAAAACTGAACGTTGGAACACACCCTCAGCGCTATCGCACGGTGTGAGGCTCGGGCCGATCGCCTATTGCTTTCTCAAACGCCCGATGATGTCCCCAAGTCCCTATACAGATTAGCGATGTGAGACTTGATAAGGAGTACCATAGACACCAAACCATACAGATTTAGATGCAATGATGACTGAAATTACAAGCTTGCTGGATATCTATCTTCTCGCTAGCAGAACCTGCTGAGGGTAGCACCCATACACGGCACTAAATCCATAATCAATCAATATGTTCCCAGGGTTGGGTGCGATTATTACGTCGCTATTAGGCTTAGCGTTTTACGAACACTTTTCTCTAAAAGCGCAGTCTGGCTCCTCGTATTGACCTCTGACATTATCCGGGCTTGCCTACCCAGTATACTGGTGGTTCGTTTCTGTGCAGACGTGTACTGGTAGCTCCCCTCTATTTCACACTGGAAGCTTCGCATAATCATAAATGGACCCGTTGTCCTTCATTAAATCTGGTTACGAGTCCCTGGTCAAAGCCCTGAGCGCGTTCAACTCCTGACGTGCCTGGCTTTAGCTGGTTTTCTGGGGCAGTAAGTAAGTGCAGTAATGCAGGGCCGCCAGTTAATACCGTATGGCCATTGCGTGTTAGGTTACATGCTGCATAAGTAGGGAGTGGGGAGCCCTGAGCCTGCTATCAGCCCACCAGCTAACCGCATGGCAGCTTCGCAGCACTTGTAGGCACAAACTAGCACCACGGTGACCAAGTCCAGGATGAGTCCCGACCGGTAAGGATATGCTTCATAGAAAAGGAAAAAAAACACCACACTAGCTGACATCCCCTCAGTATTTTAGTACTTCTCTCTATGCCCTCCGTCTAAGAAGAGGCGCCCACTATCGGAAACAGAGTATGCTTGATGCCGATTCCTCGCGTCGGCTCTCGTGCTACTAGTACAATCCGGGGCTCCCTCGCGCTACGCCTCACAGAGGCTCTTGTCCGCGGCCACGTCATTCTACCGTTTGCCTCGCAAGGCCGTAGAGAGGTTTGTGTTTTCCCGGGCTTTCTTCGCCCCTTGCCCGGGACAATGAGTCCCCCCCGATTCTAATGAGCGCTGACGCACATCCGATCTTTCTCGGAAGCCATTTTGGCCAGGGCAGGATCGGAGCCGCCGTGTTTGTCTGAGGAAGGAAACCCGTCGCGCCGCTCCCGCCTCTCCTCCTCCTCTCCTCACCAAAACATCTCCCCGCCCGCCGGCCATGTGGCTCTAACACGCCCCCTCCCGTGCCGGCCGTGAGTGGGAGTCCTGGATCTGTCACATCCACACTTGAAGGTACGTGAGGGCCGCCCCTGGGAAGGAAGGGGAGTCGCGCCCCGCGACTGAGGAGCCCTGCACGTCACGGGGTCCTGCACACCGGTGTGGGGCTCTATATGCTGCGGTGTCTGCTACTGGGTGAGCCCTCAGATTGCTCTTCTCCCCCCCTTGATCTGGTAGGCAGGCATCACGCTCGCCGCTATATATGGCGGGAGCAATAAGCTGCGTCGTTACCTCATGTCACATCTGTACGGCATCCACGTGCAACAGCATCACTCCGAGTTACTGGCATCATGCACAGGAGACTGCCAACCGGCCAATCCTGTGTATAACTATGAGATGGGTCATCCTGTTCGGGGTAGGCCTGCCGGTCTGTCATCATGGTTCACCTGTTGTCATATCAGGGACGACACTGATATTTATTTCTCCTGTGCTGTAACCGGTTCAACCTGGGGTGTAATATTAATAAAAGCAATGCGCTGTTGTGGAGGGACAGGGGTTAATTCGGAGGCGGGTACGTACTCCCCCCCTCCTTGTCAGTCTTGTCTGGCTGTAAAAAGGCGCCGATCCCTGCTGTAGCCATGCTGTCCTCCGCACTTCCTGATACTGTGTGTCACTGTCCAACAAAGGACACCTCACGGGGGCTAGTCCATTCCTCTACGAGAGTCGCGGGCATTGTTCTCTTCTGCACGTACAGCGACAGTGAGGGGTGTGGATGGGAAAATAAACACTGAGTCGGTGCCTCGCACCAACATGCAACCGGGCTTTGACTCCTAGGAGGCCTGTAGGGGGCGCATTCTGTGCGCGGGTGTGGGGGAGGGGAGTCTAAAAGCAGGAACTGCAGCACAGCGCCTCCTACACAGGCGAGCAGCGCATCGGAGAGCTGGAGAAGCAGAAAGGCCTGTGTGTATGGCGGGCAGCTGTATGTCTCACTAGTGTCTGACTGATGTCTTGGTATTTACTATCACCCCCAGCATGACACATTGGACACTGATGCATGGATTCTGTCTGCTCCCACCTTACCTTGTGTGATAGATATTACCTGCCACCCTCCTTTCTGTCCTTCTTGAATCTAATTTTAATAGCAAAAGGTTTGTTATCATTCTTTACATGTTAACCTTCCACCGGGATGGACCACCATCACTGTTAGAAACTTTCTCGACAGGCGGTTTCATATCTTGTGATGTGGAGCCTAGATGCCTGTAGTTTGTTGTCCACATGTGAGTGGGGTACTCAAGTCCTCATGCCTTTGTAGTGGCTGCACTGCTGGCACCAATTTTTTTTTTGGTAGTGGAAGTCTGGTTGCCCACAACTTTTCGCAGTAGTTTCTGTATATGTCATGGAATTGACTTATTATTATTTTATTTAAATAACATGTTAGGATTTTGAGTCATTCTGATGATTTCTTATCACTGTACAGTTTTAGAGACCTTGAACAACAACTTTTTTTATCATTTTCATCTTGCAGACACATCCCCACCCTAGCCCAAGTCCCCAGCTAAATTAAAATCTGATTCAGTGAGATTCTAATCTAAATGAATGCCAGAAAAAAATCTCATCCTGCTTGGGCAAGATTGGGTGTACCTATGTGGTTTCTGTTGTCTAGTCTTGCCTTACAAGTTTAAATTTTTCTTTCATAGTGTGATTGTGATATAGTCTTATGTCTCTCATCTTACCCCTCACTGTTCTTTAGGCCACTGACATTTGCTTGTAATTCTTTCGATTGTCGTCAAATAAGTCTCAATATCATCTTGTAGAGTAATTTTTGTTAAATGGGGGTCTTTCCAAGGAGACATGGTAACAGGTGCAGGATGAGGAGGTGAAAAAGCTTTCTGTTTAAATGTTAGTGTCTAACAGTTCCCTCCAGCGTTCATCCTGACGTGGCAATTCTATGCGACTTCCTTCTCCTGATCTTTTCAATCTACTGCACAGTTAAACATTTCATCAGGTAAAGTCTTTTCAGTAGGTTTGGTCACACCTAGAGTTAATGAAGAAGCAGCAGCTCCCTGGACCTCTGATTCCTCCTCTTTATCTGTAGTTGGCCTGATTTTAAGTCTGGCACCTGGACTTTCCATCTTACTGGATTTACTTGCAATGATTCACTTGCATAATTTTTGGTTTAATGCACCATGAACGAGTCTTGTACATAACTCCTCTGTTTCTTTAACCGCTTAAGGATGCGGCCAGTTTGCACGTTAAGGCTCAGCCTGTTTTTTTTTTTTTAAATCTGAGCAGGGTCTCCTCGTGTCGTAAACATTTTTTAACACTTTAACTTATCAAACTGATTTTGAGATTGTTTTGTCGAGGCACGTCGGGGGGATTTAACAATGTGTCTCAGGTTCCGCCAGTTTCTAGCTAGAAAACACTTGTCTTTTACTGCCCCAGATTTATCACTGTGATGAATTCTGGTGTGGTATAAGCCACGCCCATACTCCAGGCCGAGACAGGTTGACATCAGAGAAGCAGGAAGCTCTCTCATCCGATATATAGGAAGCTGAGCGCTAAGTTACTGTGCTCAGTGTCCAATATATTGGACATGGAGCGCTAAGGAGTTAAGTGTGACTACTTGGAGAAATACTCAGATGGAATCCCTCTTCTTGAATAAATAAAGGTGGACGGCACTCCGCTTCCAACAGTGCTCAGGGTCCGGACCAAGCCGATATACAATCAAATAAACAGAAATCCCGGCAGTCGTTGTCTTCTCAAAGCTTGTAGGTTTCTTAATTAGCTGCTACAAATGAGAGAAGCCTACTGGATACATACCCTCGACACACTGGAACCAAGAGGGTTAAATCGGGATTACGATCTCCGCTGTATCTCTTGATACAGTATATGCATTCATCCCCAGACATTGGTGCTAACTAGCAAATTCATGATGTTGTGATTTAGTTTTCTAACTCTATTCTACTTTTTGCCAGAAACGGAATCAGAACGAGGAAAACACCTGAAAACACTACGTCACACCACGGGCGTTAACATTCCGGTAGGATGTGACGAAAGTGGGCAGAATTGTCTAGTTATTTTGTATTTAGTTTGTCAGTCTGTATCTGCTTAGTACAGTTGAGAAAGGCTTGAGATACAAGCCAAAGCGCGTCCTATTATTACTGTGATGTAGCTGTTTATGATGCGTTAATAAACCTACAAGCTTTTGGAATCCCTCTTCTGACAACATATGTGAGGCATAGGATTTTGAATGGACAACCAGAAATTGCTTTAATAAAAATAATGCAAAGGAGTTTATTTTGGAAAGTCTTTTTTATTTTACAAAAGAAAGTCCATATATAAAATAACAGATTCAATAGACATCAGGCTCTTTTAGTTCCACAGCCTAGCAGAAGACAAAACTGAAATCTCCCCAAATTGCAGGTCAGTGACACCTTTTATACAACTGAAAATTCCCACAATTTTATGCAGTTTACCCTACAGAATACCAGAGCTGCTGCTGGCCTGCCTCTAAGGTAAGAGTAGACACACCATGCTGCAGGTAAGTAGTACAGAACATATATTGCATTGTTTTACTTTGTAACAGCACATTCCCTGATTTAGGTACCTGGCTCCCAGGTGGTAATACCAGGGCAGTATGCAAATATGTTTTCCAAGGTTTTAAATGGAATGCCTGCTTTTGCTACCTTTAAAAGCAGACCCCTTAACACCAAGTATGACCTACAAGAAGTCTAATAACAGACTCCCAACTGTAGACAGCACTGTTTCGACCTGGTTGGGTTTCCTCAGTACATCATAGGGGACTGGTTTGTCTGTGTGAGAGGCTTGTGACTAGTTCTCCTTATGGAGAGTTTGCCAATTAAGGCCGTTTTATAGGTGACTTATAGGAGACTTAAAGCCATAGATGCTCCACTAGGGAATTCTGGCAAGTATGCAAATATGTTTTCCAAGGTGTTACATGGAAAACAATGCCTCCTTTTGCTACCTTGAAAGGCAGCCCCCTTAACACCAACAACACCTACAAGAAGTCGAATAATATTATAGGATGTCTCATAACAGGGGCGCGGATCAGCCCCAGCCCACCCCTAATTTATTGCTATTCTCAAATAACCCCTTTAATAAATTAAACATATGACTTCTTGCTATATGGCTATTGGCATGTGTATTCTTCCCTCCATACCTTTCCCCTTAGTACTTATGTACATTGGAGACACATAAGGGTTAGTGACAGAAATGGGTGCCTGGGAATTTGTATTCTGTATTGTTACAACTAGGGGGGAAAGAATATCAACAAGCAAGTCAAAGTGTTTGCAAAATAGGGGAGTTTTAGTTGAGTCTTAGGAAAATATGACTGATTAAACATTTTTTTCCCAATTCTTATGTTGCTAGGGAGATTTAAAGGGAACCTACCACCACAAATCTACCTATAAAGGTAGATCGGGTGGTAGGTGGATCAATGGTAGGGTGGTAGGTGGATCAACCCTAGCAACATAAGAATTGGGAAAAAAAATGTTTAATCAGTTATATTTTCCTATATCTGGAGGCTCTAACACTTTCCATAGTAGGTTAAAAATAACATTATTGTACAATTTTCCATGTAGTTGACATTTGAGTCAAGAAAGATGGTAAATATCACTTCTGTAATATGACTGTTGTATGGTTACCTCTTCTTTTTCTCCAATTCATGGACAGTAAATACGCCCATACCCGTGATACATGTAAGTGGATTTTTCGGGTTTAAGAAATACAAAATCTTACTTGTATGAAAAACTTTGAAACTGTACAATATATTTTGTGCGCTAAATCTTTAAGCTTTTTTAATGTTTTTTTTCCCTTGTGTTCAGTGGATAGAAATTGTTTTCTTTTTATTTTAATGAAAATAATTGTACTGGGCCTGAATAACATCCAGTATGCATCTCTAGGATCACATGAGCAGGACATATCTTCTTTTTCTGGAAGTAGACAAGACAGGTTTAGATCATGATAGCAAAATGCTGAAAAACCATAAAGAACCATAAAAAAGCAATTGTTCAAAAAACTTGGGCACATTCAGCATTTGCTACCTTATCTTGCAGCTTTTACATGAAAACTTGAACCTCTAAAAAATAATGGTCTGATTTTGCACAATTTAAAACATTTTTTAAATCCTCTCATAATCTGTTGTGTACAATTGACAGCTTTTACAAATGTCACATAAGCTTCATAAATTTGACACATACATGTCATGAATTAAGCCTGGCCTCCCTACTGCCCTTCACATGGCTGGTTATGAAGTGTAAGGGGCCACTTTTTATCTCATAAAGATAGAATTATTGGATATTTCAAGGTTCTTTGATCACTCAAGGACATCCAGAACTTGGTGAATAGTATCTGTAGAAGGCTAAGACGGACTCATAGGTTGCAATAAACTAATGCAGTGCTTTTTTCCTCCCTTACTTACACTGACAACTTACAGGAGGAACTGAAAAAGTTTCTAAAGAGTTAATTCTTTAAAATAGTAATTTGATTCATGCATCTCTTCATTAAGCTAAATCATAAAGTGAAATATTTTCTAGGTGAGTAAGGAGTTCATCTTTAGCCTCCTCTCCTTACCTATCTGCATTCTATGGTCTTGAGATATGCCGAAATTAGACTATGCTTGCAGGTGGGAAAAGGGGTGTGTGGTTTATTAAAAAAGGGGAGGGACTTTTTGTTCCCCTTTCTCTCGCCCAAAAGTTGGGAGTCATGTATATGTAATATACAAGTCAATGTGGAACCCTAAACAACAATCCAGTTTGGTCTTTAAAACATTACTGTGCAGTATTCTGTATAGATAATACCCTGTTTCCCCTAAAATAGGACATCCCCCGAAAATAAGACCTAGTAGATTTTTGTTCAAGCTTAGAAATATAAGGCCTCTCCTGAAAATAAGACCTAGTGACAGCCTTTGCAGCAGCTCCCTCCATGTCGTACATTAGTATTAGTAGATCATTTAGATACCACAAGAGGTTGTGACCTGCGGGAAGAAATCATGGGATAAAATCTCTGACTGTTGCGCTGCAAATGTTAGACAAGCAGCTACCTGGACAAGAAGGGGATCATTTAAGGATAGTGCTCTAATGTGAGAGATTGGGGGCAATGATTCCAATAGAAATGGAGTCACAAGAAATTCTACATGAAATAAGTTTGGAGAGAAGGATGTTAGAAGTTTTTTTTTCCAAGAATAAATGTGAATTATTTTTCATGGAAATACAAGACACCCCCTGTTTAGGAGCAAAAATTAATATAAGACACTGTCTTATTTTCGGGGAAACAGGGTAGTGAAACATGACCATATTTCCATCACCTTACAGTACTCTGAGGAATAATGCAAGACATTAGTTATTTGAATAGTACCACTCAATTATGAAATTCAGTGCTTCCTGGTTTATGCCATTCATTTCTAAGGACACATCCTTTATTTTCATGGATCTATTCCTGTCTGCTTTGTTGCTGTGGCTCAAATCTATGGGTCCATAAACAACACTGATGCCATCTAAGTGCCTTCAATTCATTCATTGGGGGCATATGTATAATTTTTTTCTTCTTTTTCTTCTTACTTTCTATGCAACTTTTTGGGTACAGTGCCAAATTTGTGTCTCTTTTGCACCCAAGGCATCCTCCTTCAAAGTTTGCAATGGTCGCTTTTTCTGCAGTACTGTCTCATTTGTTATCATTTGATTCCATGTACAAACAAAAGGGCACAGCTTCAATGGACCGTGGCACGGGACACCGGGATTCATGAAGGAGGTGAGTAAGCCTATTTTTTAAAAAAAGGCCTCTCTGGTAAATTTTTATAATAGACGAACAACACTTTTAAGGTTACACACTGCTCTTGCACAGGGCTGAACTTCCAAGCGCAAATCACTGCAAACACAAATGAGTTCAGCCCAAGGCATCCCCCCATTGCGCTAGCGCTGTGCTTGCAAACTTAGTGCAGCGTGTGACTGCACCCTCTATGGCCCACTAATAGGGCTTCAGAATGGACAATGAAGCATACTGCCAAGCTGGTTACAAAGTGACTTACATGGTGCTTACATTGCGAAACACAACCCAAGCGCATGGGCGGATATCTGTTTCCATGGAAATGCATGTGATCGGTAACCAGCACATGATGTCTTGCATTTGAACAGGGGTGCAGTCACATGTGGCACTTGCATTGCATTTAGAAACAATGCTAGCTTACGGGGGTAACCAGCACCCTAATGCCAGGTGCTGTTTACCAATCACATGTGTTTCCATGCCCAACCCCGTGCAATTGCATTTTGTTTCTATCTGACCACACCGTGTGTTTTAAAACGCATACAAAACGCAAGTGAGAGGAGGTTTGGACAATACACATATACGTTTCCCATATATGTTTCGTTGGAAACGCATATGTGTTTTGGCCAAACCCTCTCCCACTTTAAAACGCGATAAAAACGCCACGTGGGAAATCGCCCTGACAAGTTCAGTTTTTCAGGTGCCGTTTTGAAGCCAAAAGCTGCTCCTTCTCTTTTTTCACTCCACTCCTGGTTTGGACATCAAAAACTGAACGTTGGAACACACCCTCAGGGCGCTAGCGCACAGGGTGTGAGGCTCGGGCCGATCGCATATGCTTTTCTCTGGCTCACAAACCCCGATAGATATGCCCCAAGTCCCTATAAGTAGCGAATGTGAGGACTTGGTATAGCCATAACACCAAACCAGACAGATTTAGATGCCAATGAAATGACTGAAATTACAAGCTTGCTGATATCTTTCTTCTCAGGCAGAACCAGGCTGATGGTAGCACCACATACACTGCACAAATACCATAATCAATCAAATGGTTCCCAGGGTTGGGTGTTTTCAATGTACATCTAGGACTGAGCCCTGGTCAAAGTGTAGCTGGTTCTAAACTCCATTGAAAATGGTGGTGGTACTTTAAGTGGTTACTGGGCAGTAGTAAGTGCAGTATGCAGGGCCCCAGGCAGTAATACTGATGGCCATTGTGTTAGCTACATGCTGCAATAAGTAGGAAGTGGGGGCCCTGAGCCTGCCATCCCCACCCTAACCGCATGGCCGCAGCACTGAGCACACAGCACCACGTGACCAAGTCCAGGATGAAGTCCCGACCGCGGAAGGATATGCTTCAGAGAAAAGGAAAAAAACACCACACACTGTACATCCCCCTCCGTGATTTTAGTACTGTCTCTTCGTATCCCTCCGTCAGAAAGAGGCGCCCCCTATCGGAAACAGAGTAGTGCTGTCGCCGTTCTCCCGCTCTCGTACTAGGACAAAGAGCTCCCCGCGCCTACAGCGGCACAGAGGGCGCCGGCACCACGACAGTCTACCGTGCCGCCAGGCCGTAAAGGTTTGTGTTTTCCCGGGCTGTCTTCGCCCCTTGCCCGGACAATGAGTCCCCCCCACATGCTAATGAGCCGCTGACGCCACATCCGATCTTTCTCGGACGCCATTTTGGCCAGGGCAGGATCGGAGCCGCCGTGTATTGTCTGGAGGAGGAACCCGGCCGCCGGCTCCCGCCTCATCCTCCTCCTCATCATCACCAACATCTCCCGCCGCCGGCCCTGGGCCTCTACACCCCCCTCCCTGCCGGCCGGTGAGGGGGAGCCTGGATCTGTCACATCCACCACTGAAGGTACGTGAGGGCCCCCCGTGGGAAGGAAGGGGAGCGGCGCCCCGCACTGAGGAGCCCTGCACGTACGGGGGTCTGCACACCGGTGTAGGGGCTTCTATAGCGAGGTGTCTGCTCTGGGGGAGCCCTCTTCTCTTCTCCCACCCTTGGGCTCGGTAGCAGGGGCACAGCTCGCTCGCATATATGGCGGGATGCAATAAGCTGCTTCCCCGTTTACCTCATGTCACATCTGTACGGCATCACGTGCACATAATAGTCACCTCCGAGTTACTGCATCCATGCACAGGAGGCCACCGCCATACCGGCATCTCCGTGTATAATGGATGAGGAGGGGTCTATCCTGTACGGGGTCAGGCCTGCCGGGCTGTCATCATGTCACACTGTTGTCATATACAGGGGACACGTGTGATTTATTTCCCCTGTGCTGTACCGGTTCACACCTGGGGGTGTAATATGTATAAAAGCAATGCGGCTGTGTGGAGGGAAGGGGTTAATTCTGGGGGCGGGTACAGTACTGCCCCCCCTCCTTCAGTCTGTCTGCTGTAAAAAGGCGCGATCCCTGGCTGTAGCCATGCTGTCCTCCGCACTTCCTATACTGTGTGCACTGTACAACAAAGGCACCTCCGGCCTGCCACCTCTGCCGGGGCATTGTCTCTTCTGCACGGACAGCGGCAGGAGGGGGTGGATGGGAAAATAACACGGAGTCTGTGCCTCCACCCAACATGCACCGGAGCTATGACTCCTAGAGGCCTGTAGGGGGCGCATTCTGTGCGCTGGGTGTGGGGGAGGGGAAGCTAAAGCAGGAACTGCAGCACAGCGCCTCCTACAAGGCAGCAGCAGCATCGGAGACTGCGGAGAGCAGAACGGCCTGTGTGTATGGGGCAGCTGATGCTCACATAGTGTCTGACAGCATGTCTGTATTTACTATCCCAGCAGGACACATTGGACACTAGATGCATGGATGCTGTCTGCTCCCACCTTACCTTGTGTGAAGATATACCTGGCACCAGCCTTTCTGTACCTTCTTGATCTAATTTTAATAAGCAAAAGGTTTGTTCTCATTCTTTACATGTAACCTTCCACCTGGATGGCACCACCATATACTGTAGAAACTTCTGCTACAGCTGTTTTCATGATCTTGTGATGTGGAGCCTAATAGGCCTGTAGTTTGTTGTCACATGGAGTGGGGTACATCAAGTTCCTCTGCTTTGTAGTGGCTGCACTGCTGCACCATTAAGTGGGAAGTCGTGGGTCTCCAACGACTTTTCGCAGTATTCTTGTATTTTGCATGGAATTGACTTATTTTTTTATTTTAAATAAATGTTAGGATTTTGAGTCATTCTGATGATTTCTTATCACTGTACAGTTTTTGAGACCTTGAAACAAACTTTTTTTTCATTTTTTCATCTTGCAGACACATTCCCCACCCTACCCAAGGTCCCCCTAATTAAAATTCTGATTCAGTTGAGATTCTCAAATCTAATGAATCCAGAAAAAATCCATCTCTGCTTGGGCAAGATTGGGTGACTATGTGGTTTCTGTTTCTATCTGCCTTACAAGTTTTAATTTTCTTTCAAATGTGTGAATCTGTGATAGTCTTATGTCCTCACCCTGGTAAATCTGAGTCCAGTGGGCACCACTCGTGTATATTGGTTATTTACTATTTGGGTTGTTTGCTTTAGTTTGAAGGTTTTTAATGTGCTATTAGGATCATTGTCCTTGGAGGTGTTCACCACTAGTGGTAACACTTGTTGGGTGCTCAGCATTACTATATTAACCCTGTTAATGGCCTAGAATCTGTTCTGGAGGTATTACAGTTTCGTACAACGTTTTTGACCAATCACTGTAATTTCTAGTAATGCAGGGCTTCTTAAAATCTCTTGGGAACACCTTTACTGAAGTGTTTCGGCTTCATTGATCTGACGGTTTTGGCTTATTGGTTATTATTCTCACACTTTACTCTCACATACTTATGCATATTTTGTTGTTTTGTTTTTTAAATCCACCTATTTCAGCATTCAGCTACCCAACTGATATGTACAGGGGTTAATGCCTACAAAAGACCCATTCATGTAATATGTCAATGACTACGAATAAGGGCACATTAGCGGTTTTGTTTTTCCCCATTTTGGCATATGGACACATACAGATTTTTTTTTTTTTCTCTTCCTGGCTTCCATTGTTTTCAATTGGCTTTTTCACACTTGAATATTTTTGCAGTGATCCACAAAAAGAATAAGTTCTAAACTGATCAGTGAGAAAAAAACGGGAGTGTGGAAAAAGTGAAAAATCACTGACGCCAAGAAGAGAAAAAGACAATCTGTGTATGTGTCCATAAACCAAGATAAGTTCAGTGAAAAGTCACTGATGTGAAAAAAAGCCAATGTGAGACCACCCTAACAAACTTGTCAAGACCTAGATGACACAATATACACTGCAAAATTACTTGGCACTTCAAATCCTTTTATTAATGTAAAAAAATATAAAACAAATTGGTCATTAGACCTTAAAATCATACAAAAGCATGTAGTGGTGGTCCAAAACATAGATGCATCCCCTTAATATGTATATACACATATATGCAGGCAAGAGAATAAATGCAAATCACTGTAATATATAGCAAATAAGTATGCTGAGCACAATGCCAACCTTAATATAAGAGTTATAACGTTTTGGTATATTTAATGACCCAATATGGGCAACCCTAGTAGGTGATTGGTAAACCTTCTAATATTCTAAGTAATATAGGCAGTTTTAGTTTAGCAGTTGTCTGCCTGTACAGAATAAAAAGTTTTAATTATATTCATTTTGAAAACTTTTAAACATAATCATTTAACACTTAAGCCCCATTTACCGACCTCACTGGAGGAACGCTGGCTGCTGCCTAAATTCACTCCTCCTCCCTCTGTCTGAGCACATATGGAATACTGTATAAAATTTTTGGTGCCGGTGTATATAAAGAACAGTTGAAGTGGCACCGGTGCAGTGGAGAGCAACTTGGTTTATTGGATTATGTGGGTTTAATTACAAACCCAGGTTATCAAACTTTGGCTACATTCACACACATGTATGGGGGACGTATATACGGCCTATATACATCCCCAATACACTTCTATGGGCTCACGGCCCTGTACGGGAGCAGTACGGTGCGGCACCGTACCACTCCGTAGACCGGGAAAAGATAGGACATGTCCTAACTTTTCCTGTGATACTGCGCCGTGCGCTGTATCTCCCTATGGAGAGGGGCGGGGGTGAGCAGCATCCCCTGCTCCTCTCTGCAGCGCCGATGTATGCCCGCCGTACTATGGTACGGTGGGCATACATCGTGTGAATGTAGCCTTTGTGTTTTTATTTTTAAAGTGGGGTAAATATTATAATGCAGGTATATCTGAATGGCCACTACAGAGACCTCTCCAAAGAAATTTTATACGTAGTCAAGGTAGACAAGGGAGCTTCCTCTACACCTATACCATCATCATAGGGAGGGGATGCTTTACTGCAATTTTCAAGTGAGGTCACAGATTATCAATTGGATTTTATGTCTGGACCGTAAAGGCAACCAGGCAGCAAAAAATTGACATAAAACAATAACAGTATGTTTTTAAGCGGCTCAGCACCTTCCAGATCATGTGAGAGAAAAATTGCTGCATGCACTATTTATTTTCCCACGTGCCAACTACAGACCTCCATATAAGTCAATGGATGTGGGGAAAAAAAACTGGATGGCACACGGATGACATCCGTATATATATTTTTTTAAAATGTTACTAGGCAACCATCTGGGTAGGGCAAAAAGTATAGTAGAAAATCATTTGATAAAAAAAAAACAGGTTTGAATGCAATGGTGTAAATTGGCAGTATGAAGTCAGGAAGGCGGAGAGGTCAGTTCTGAAGTTAAGCTCTACCCGCCTCAGAAAATCTGTTGCCTCATTTAATGTCCTTGCCTCTGAGGCGTGATATTCACAGAAGAGGGGGCGTTCTTTGGTAGGGAGAGCTTGACTTCAGTACTAAACTCTCCATGACTTTAGAACATCATTTAAAACTTTACAAGTTAATTTTCTGAACAATACCACCACTCTGGACCATGGCAGAAACTTCATCTGATAAGTGTTAAAATGCTTGACAACGTACTGGTAGTGGTTTATTGGGTGAATTTCTGCTTCTCTTTAACTGGGCCGTTTCAACAAATGAATATATTTGGCTTTTAACTCTTCTTTTGTAGTTATTGGCTTGATGTTTAGGGTTGTTATCCTACTGGAAGGTGAACCTAGGCCCAGTTTCGAATCTTTTGCAGCCTACAACATGTTTCCCTTGTATTTAGTTCCATCAATTTTCCCATCAAATCTTACTAGTTTCCTAGTCTGTACTGAAGCAAAGCATCCCCATATTATGCCGCCACCACTGTGCTTCATGATGGGATGATCTGGTAAGGATAATGTGCTGTTTGCTTTCTTCCAAAGTGTTTGGCTTTTAGATCAGTAAGCTAAAATTTGCTGTCATCCTGAAGAGGGCACATTCTTTCATATTCGTGATGTCTCCTATATAGCTTTTTGTGAACTTCTTATGGGTTGCTTTCAGAAATGTCTTCCCTTCTTGTCACCCTTCCTTAAAGGCCCGATATGTAGAATAGTTGTCATATGGATGCTTCTCTCATCTTAATTGTGGAATTCTTCACCCTGTCCAGAGTGACCATGGACCCTGGCTGCTTCTTTGTGTAGGTTTTTATTGTAGTAGGTGGCAATTAACAGTTGTACCATTTATGGATGATGGATTTGCTCCATGATATGCTTGGGCTATCAGGTCAATAATGTTTTCTAAGAAACTTTTGAGGCTGTGGTCACACATGGAATTCAAACTAAACAGGGAGGAGTTAAAGGTAAACAGTTGCATTCGGGAACAAAAACAATGTAAACGTGGATCACGAGTAATTCTAGCAGCTGGATATGACTCCTCCCCATTGTGCTATAAATGCATTGCTAAAGCTCTTGACTAAATGTATTTTAAGCTCATTTTCCTTACACGCTACAAAGTGTATTATGCTCTTCGCATGCGTATTGGCTCCGAGATCAGTGTGGCACTCCCATTGGCACTGATACCGGAGTTGCTGCGAGTGCACAGAGCTCCAATAGAGCCAAGAAGAGCATGCCGTGCTCGTGCAGGTTGGTGGGATTGCAGAGGCCACTGGGGTGTGGGGTAGCCTTTGCTCCCACTGTCCAGAGAGGCTACACCACGCCCCTAGTAGCCTCTCCGGAAAATGTACATATTTGCTAGATAAAGTTTAGTTTAGAAAGCATTATAGTGTAAGGTAAAGATAGATTTAGGGTTTAGTATGTTAATAGGAAACTACCATCAGTTTGACAAAAATCAGCATTTATTCAAAAATAATATCTTCATGTTTTGGAACATCAAGATAACTCTCCACACCCTGAATTTCCTTGTGAATTTCTTGTGACTTTTTTGTCTATAGAATCATTGGATCCAATTGGTGATGTCTAGCGATGTTACTTTTCTTGAATTTGCCTCCTTGTCTATGTAGCCGGTTGTGGTACATTGCATCCTCTTCTTCATACTGCCTTCAACTGACATGATAGAGGGGGCAGATTTAAGACTGATATCTTCTGAACCATGACATCGGCAAATACAGTTGTAAGTTTTAAAGGGCAGATCCTCCTCTTTAATATTGTGTACTGTGTTTCTATGGGCCACACATATGGATAAATAAAAATTAAACTCCCGACTGGGCATTATTTCAGTTAAATGGCACCTAGAAACCCTTGTTTGATAGTAAAGTGAAGATTATGCTCTTTGAAATGACTCTAAGACCCTGTTTTGGGGTGTTACAGTTCAGAAGATATAGCTATTTGTAACCAGGACTTATTTTTGGAGAAACACAGGATCTGTCTTTTCATCGTAAAATGTTGGGTTGGTTGGGTTTTATTGTACAGGTTTTATATAAAAGAATGTAGCAATATGAAGAATGATGTATTCTTTCACACTGAAGGACTGTAAAGTCTCCTGGGGCTTCCTTGTTGGGGCTTCTGAGATCAGCCAAGCTGAATGAGCATCTTATGAAGGTAGAATGCTTTGATTTAAAATTTTGAATTCCAACTTTCCCCCTTTTTTTTTTTTTTGTAGAAAATCTAAACTTTTTATCAAGCTTCCAGAGCAATCCATGGCATTTAAATGGGCTATATGGGGGTTGTAAAGCATGGCTGTTTTCTTCCCAAACGGCTCATCTCCTAACCATGGTATTTCAACTAAGCTTCACTTCCTGGTGCCACATACTTTCTTGGTCAGGTGTAGCACTGTGGATTTTTTGGGTTTTTTTTACCTGTTCTTTTAATGGCTCAAATGTATTAATGGAATTGCAGCACTAATGAAAGTTTCTTCTGTTCAGCTGAGTAGAGAATAGTCTCCTACATATTAAATGTTTTATACCCGTACATGCGTAACTGCATACACTGTGACCTACTGATCCGAAAAAAGGGGATGTGTTTTCTCTTGCTACCTCAGCCCCCACCAGAAATGCTGTGCTATGTGATCAAATATTCAGAAAAATTCTCCCATTTTCAAAGTTTCCAGGCAGATAGTTTGACCCCCCTGAAATAATTTGATGACTAAACATTTCACTGTCTGCTTTATGTTGACATGTTTTTTTAATGTGTCCTCTAATTTTTGGAGGATTATACTTACTGTATATACTCGAGTGTAATTCGAGGCACCTAATTTTACCACCAAGCAAAAAGATCCCTTTTGTTAGCTGATAGGCTGACGAAGCTCATTGATGGGGCAAAACATATGCCCCTCACAGGGGGATAAAGTATACAACAGACTCATTGGATACATAGCCAGCTACTGTATCAGTTGAGCAATAAAATACAGACAGTTGAATTTGTATGTAACTATATATTTTATAATTGTAGATCCAGACAAAAAAATGTTTTGTCCCCAGTGACAATCAGTTTCAAAAATGTTACCTGTAATGGGACCAAGGATTATCAATAAAGCTTCATTAGGCACCTTACAGCTGATCATTACAGTCTGGGACTATAGTAAAGCATCCAGAGAGCTTCACCAAAGGTCACGGTGGGCAGAGGGGTTCGTCTGTAAGTCGGGTGTCTTTAAGTAGGGGACTGCCTGTATAAGTGGTAAGGGTACCTGGGGGGGAGCCAGAAAACAGAAAAGCACGGGAGCCCTGCAAGGCGATCCAGGGAATCCATATCCCTTTGAATATCTGGAAGGCCTAAGTCCTGGTCGTTTCAATTCTCTCAACCAGCATCAGTAGATTAATTCTATTTTTTACTGCTGTAAAAGACAGATCAGCTGATTTCCATTTCGCTGCTATATGTATTCTTGTTGCCAGGGTTATGAATTGAATCAATAAATCAATCAATGAGCTTGCCAGCCTATCACCTAACAAGAGTACCGCTGTGGTCACTAATGTTGCATTACCCAATAGGGATTGGATAAGGCCTTTACCATTGTTCCATGGAACTGAACACAGGGCAATGCCACCAGATATGTGCCATATCCCCCGGAGCATTACAACACCGAAAACAAACAGGTGTTGGGCAGATGGAGGTACATATTTGCGAGACAGTTAGGTGCATGTCAGGGAGACCTGTTGGCTACCTTTTGCTAGTGTGGTGCAGCAATGTCTCCTTCTCGGCAACGAAACTGCAAGACTTGTAGCCCAGTTTGTCCTGGGTGCGCTAGTACCACAAATGTGGTGGTAACCTTCGTGCACACGAGTATTAGCAGAAAAGGGCGACATTCAGAGTCACAAAGTACAGGCTATAAAATAAATTTTTTTGATAATGTGCAGTTGTGAGGGTATATTTTTCTTTTGTGTGATGAGCTACATTTTACAGAAACTTAATATTGGGGCAACTATAACTTATTGATAAGAATTTACTAACTTTCTATGTAGAGGAAAAGAACATCTCTGATTTCTTTCTTTGGATTTTTAGCAAATTTTTTGGCCCAGCTTACCGTAGCGTGGAAATAATGTTATCTTTTCTATGGGTGACTACAATTACCCCAGTGCCCTTATTTATTTATTTTTTTTCTTTCGCCCTAATTTTAATGAATAAAAGCAAAAATTCAGTCTCGTTTGTTGTAGCATTGCCATTTTAGAGGCATAACTTCTGTATTTTTCAATTGACTGAGCTGGTTAAGGCCTTTTTTTTGTTTTTTTTTTTTGCGAGAAGAGTTGTTCTATTCAGTTGTATCGTTATGGGCCACATAACATTTTACAACATTTTTAGTGCAATATACAGCTGACATCTGCAACTAATGGCACAGTCTCTGCTTGTGAGCCTTATGTAATAGTCCTGCGTATGTCCGCAAGTGGCTCAATTTGCGATAGCTGTCTGTTAACATTATATACGACAATGAGTTATGTTTATATTTCATATTCTTCCTCGGCTAAAAATATTCATCAAAAATGGTAAGAGTATTACTCTTCTGGAAGAATGTTAGTGCAAACTCTGATGGTGAAGTCTTTCCTCTGGCCATAAATACAAGCTTTTTTTTTCTGCTGCATTACACACAATTTTTTTGTGTTCTGGTAATATCAAGGTGCTTTCCAGATGCTAATATCTTGGTAGATATACTCTGTTCTAGAGGGTTTCTGTCTTTTGTGTTCTTGATGACCTATTTGTAGGTTATCATCTGATATGTTGGCTTAGCCTTGTCTGACTCCCATGGGTCAGCTGATTTCAGCGCCATATCAATGGGGGACATGCCTGTTAGACCAGCTCAATTTCCAGTGTGGTGGGAAGCCAAGAATTACTGCCCCATTTCAAATGAATGTAGTTGAGCTGCTATACTGTGTAAGACCATGTACATGGGGGAAGAGTATAGAGTGTAGTTAAAGGGAATTTGTTAACACATTTTTACAGATACAGCTAGTGACCGGTTCTCATAGAGCCATATTAACTAAATTACAGCCTTCTTTTAGCTAAAAATAGTTTCCCCTTACATGTGCATAAAATCAGCTTTATGTATCTTTGTTACCTGGCATTAAAGGAGGTATGTCTTGCTTGGCCAGCTCCTTCCAAACACTGCTTTACATGCCTAATGCCTCCTCACTATTCATAATTTTTTGTCATGTGACCAGGGTGATGTCATCTAAGGTCCCCCAAAATTTGCCTCGTGTACCTCCATGTATGTTTCTGATCACATGAAATCACTTCTAACTCTCCCCATCCTGTAGGAAAGCATGGGGTGAGAGGGAGGGAGGTTAGTATACCTCTCCTCATTGCATGCACCAACCAATGCAGCTAATAATCTTGGTTGCTCTCCTCTGCACCCGTTCGAGTTTTACTGTGTCCTTTTTATACACTGGTGCCCAAAACTGTACACAGTTTTCCATGTGTGGTCTGACCAGTGATTTGTATAAGGGCAAACCTATGTCCTTATCATGAGAATCTATTCCTCTCTTGATACATCCCATAATTTGATTAGCTTTAGCAGCAGCCGCCAGGCTCTGGTTACCAAAATTAAGTTTACCATCCACCAATACCCCCAAGTTTTTTTTCAGCTCTAGTTTTACCATGTAATTGACCGTTTAGAAAATAATTATACTTTTTACTTCCATAGCCCAAGTTCATAACTTTACATTTATCTGCATTAAACCTCAACAACCATTTCTCTGCCCACTCCTCAAGCATCCCTCTGTAATGCTAAACTATCGACCTCAGTATTATTGAAACTTGACTGTGTAAACCCATTACAAGGTCGTTAATAAAAAAAATATTAAAAAGTGGCCCCAATACTGACCCCTGTGACATTCCACTGGTAACATCAACCCAATCTGAGAATGTGCTCTTAACGACGACCCTCTGTTTTCTATCACTAAGCCAATTACTTACCCAAATACACAGATTTTTCCCTAGTCCCAGCACTTTCATTTTATATACCAACCTTTTATGCGGCACAGTGTCAAATGCCTTTGAAAAGTCCAGATATACAACATCCACAGCGTCCCCCAGATCCAGTCTGGAAATTACCTCCTCGTAGAAACCAATCAGATTAGTGTGACATACATTCATCCATATACAACCAATTTAACACAAGGCACCAATTTAAAAAAAGACACCATTTCCTATACGTAAACCGTTTTATATTTCTCTATTTAAATATTGGCAGATGGTCCCTAAGTATTTTTTCCAGGCAGCAGAATGTCCTAACAATCGGGAACAATCAGAAAAATGTCTGTAATTAAGGTACAGTGCTTTAATTTTAGGTGATATGGGAAGGCCTTATAACTGCATTGTTGGTCTGGGGGACACACACCATGTTTGTTAACAGGTAATTGGTAGCCAGTCCAATGTCTGTAAACTGGAGTCCAATCAGTGGCATGAGTATGGTTTTCTGTTTGGGCATCTACAGGCGGCAGTGTTTGTTGCTAAGCAGGCCTGGGCATATTTAAGCTGCTGCCTGGAAAACATACTTGTTATGCATTGGGGACTCTGAAGGTCTCCCTCATGAGTAATTGTAATGGGGAATCTTCTGCAATGTGTTTTTACCTGTAAGAATAATTTGAAGAAGGGACTGGGTATATAAAGGTACAGCATTCTCCCTATGTTAGTCAATATAATGTGGTCGTCAAGTGATGTAAGGAACATGGGGTACATATACAACCAAAAAACATTACAGAGCAATAAAAATGAGGACACTACTCACGAGACCTACTATCGCAAGCTACTGCTTTGCAATGGAAGGATAGATAAACTTGGTATAAAAGGATGAAGCATTTATTTGGTCTGCAATCATGTTACTGTTGCATATACCATTCTGTTTGAGTAGTTCAAGAGACTTCCTTGATTTCTTGTTGGCATATTCATTTTTGCAGCAAGTTGCTGTTATACTGTGTGTATGTGTCAACACAGAGATCGCAATAACGCCTCTACAAGCATCTGACGCATGCAGAGGCTGATTTACTCTGGCCAGTAGTGATGTGCCGCTGCCGCCTGCTAGTGTGCAAGGAGCAGAGCGGACAGCGGAGTGCACAGAGCAGTCACGTGCACACCCACCCACTACACTGCAGAGACGTCTCTGCTTCTGCCGGCAGAAGAGAAGCTAAAGCCACGCCCCCTGAGCACTCACTGCTGCCGGTCACTGTCTTCTCCAAGCTGCTCTGTGTCTCGTGTAATATCACATACAGGAAGCAGCAGGGGAATCACATTACACTAAAAAGGGGCGGGGCAAGGCACAGGCAGGAGGACCGGAATTGTGACCACTACTGGGGTCTCTGCTCCTCCTGACCATCTCTCTAGTTCTAATAGATACGGCTGCACATGCGTGCTAGCAGATTTGGCAAAGTCTGAGAGAAAGGAGAGTGGAGGAGCGTTTGATTTCAAAGGTGTTTGTTGTCATCTGCTGTGGTGGTCCTGTGCCTGCTGTGGTGTTCTCACAGGTTTGTGTGACTGACCTATTCCCAGGGAGTTCAATTGATTAATACTGGTTATCTGAGCCTGACATTAGATGTATTCAATAAAGTACAAAATAGTTATGATTGAGATTCTATGCATGGGTGGACTGCATGGGACCCAGGAGGTGACAGTGATCTTACAATGGTCACAAGAGCTTACAATCTATGACAATGGGGGAAGGGACAGGAGGTGACAGTGCTTGTCCAATGGTCACAAGAGCTTACAATTTATGAGGAGGAGCAGGGGACACAGGAGGTGACAGTGCTTGTCCAATGGTCACAAGAGCTTACAATCTGTGTAGGAGCAGGAGACGGGGGAGGGGAGGATTGGTTAATAAGAACAAGCCTCCAACCCTTTGGTTGGATGCTGGAATTGGGCCCCCACTTACCACCATTCCGTATGGTGTGCTGCTTTATAGCCCCGTTACCCCTGAGGACGCCATGATATTTGGCGAAACACGTCGGTGGGATATACTAAGAATCTATTAGTTATACTATAGTGTGTAGTAGTCCTCCCCCTCAACACGCCGGAGGGTGGACAAGAGGAAGAATAATAAATTACTTGCTCCCCATGCGCAACCTCTACGGGGGATCATTAGGGAGACCACTGTACCCTAGCATGAGTTTGAGAAATCGGTAAGATGTGAAATGAGTTCCCACATGGAATAAATAGTGCCATACAATCATACACTCGGTGGTTTTACCTTACTCGATCAGAAACGGGGAATAAAAGTGTGTCTGCTAATAGTGACCATTTCGAGCAAATTGGGAAAATAGATATAAATCTCTCTCCTGAGATTAGGGAAATAGAGACTTGAATCCCTCTTGCTGAAGCTCATGTTTAAACCCCAGCAACTAACGCCATGCGTGTGTGCTAGGATATGTTTTCTGATCTACAGTTGTGTTGTAGTATATTATATATTCTTTTACTAGAATGCTTGTTTAAATTAAAAACATGACAGTATTCCTGCCTCGAAAATTGCCAAATTATCTCATAGGGTAAACACTGTTACTATTTTTTCCATTTAGCCTTAGACCAGGCAAAATGTTATGCTGTTCCCAAAATGGTATTGGTATAAATATCTGCTCGTCCCGTTGACACCTTCTACTACTGCATGCTATCAAGTAAAAGTACAAACAACTTAGTCGGAGATGCAAAAACCTCTCAATATACCTACAGCATACCTACCAAACTATGCACTTGGAAGAACGGCTTTTCCTGCAGGCTTTTGGAATGCAACAAGTGAAGAACAAAAACCTGAATTTAGAGCCGTCAAAGTGGTTGAAGGCCTACTTGCATTTCATTGTAGGATTTTAACCATTATGATTTTACCAGCTTTTATAGAGCAATGTCACAGCACATGTGTTGTCAATATCTTTAATTTACATTGCGATGTGAAGTTGATTTCATCGTTAGGAACTTGGGGCACGTTCATTATAGGCTGGCGCTAAGTGCCTCGTATGATGGTGTTTTCGCCCCTTGCTCACCACCTGATAAATCCTGGTGGCCAGCAGCACAGCGAAGTACTGCGCTGCTGGGGGACACTTCTACACCATGTCTGACCTAGTGTAGAATTGTGCCACCGCCTGTGCAGGTGCATGACAGCAATGCTAAACACCCCTCCCTGCCCAACAGGCATAAAGGACGAGTATTGCATTTGCAAGTTACCCTGCAGTACTCGGGCTACGCCGCCCAAGCACCACAGGGAACCTCCTATTTTAATTTATGCACTCAAGTCACCTGCCTGGGAAAGGGGGTGGGGTCAGAGCTAGACCTCCTGCCACTTGTGTTGGTCAAATTTACAGATGTTGCACTGTTTCCTGCGATAGTGTTACGATGCAGGATTATTATAATCTGCAGTGATTTAAAGGCGTTCTTGTTGCTCCTGTGTATTCCACATGAATACCACAGTGTTTAAATCCTTGATAACAGCTTTGCAGTGTAGACTATGCTGCTGTATGGGAATAAGGTTTTACACAAAACATTTTGGGGGGAAAATAAATTAACAATGTCGAAGGCTACATTCACTTGACCGTAAGAAAACGGCTGTATGCTTACTGTACCGCTTTTTTACGGGTTACATGCGGCCACATTCATTTCAATACGTCCAACCATTTATATTGCAGTTAACACCGTAACATATACTAGCCGTATAAAAATACAGAGCATGTCCAATTTTCTCTCGTATTTCAGTTCCGTATGTCCTAAAAGTCTATGGGGACGTATAAAATACAGGTTACTTACGTGCTGCATATGGATGAAAAACATAAAAAATATACAGGCTCATACGGCACGGAAATACAGGCCATGAGAAATCACATGTTTGTATGAATGTAGCCTTAAGATGTTCATGTACAAATTATGGCTATAAGGCCTCATAATGCCTGATTCTTGGTTTTTTCAGTGTTGTAGGTTGCATTTACATTGACATATGCTGTACGGCTATGGCCGGGCGGGCATACGTCCGGCGCCATAAAGAGGAGGGGTGATCCCTCTTCTCTCCATAAAAATCCACGGCGCGCAGGCTGAAACACTGGGAAAGATAGAACATGTCCTATCTTTTCCCCATGTACAGAGAGGTACGTGCGGCCATTGCCGGTCTATGGGGGTAGTAGGTACGCCCTCAGGCTTGCAGCCGTAGATATGTCCCGCTACGGTCGTGAGAATGTGGCCTTATGCTGTACTGCCTGGGTGACCCGCATGTGTTGAATTTTCATCTCTTTTCCAAGACTGCATGCTTCAGAATACTATCTTTTTCTTAATAAAATCCATTTGTCAGAGACCAAAAAAATTTTGCTTGGGTTACAATAATAAAATATACAGTTCTGACTTGGGCTGACTCACACAGCCGTTCAGGGGACGTATAAACGTCTCATACACAATCTCCATCGGCCAGCAATGAGCGCCCGGCGACGTACGGAAGCGGTACTTGTGTGTGGCACTACAGTTCCATAGCTGTGAAAAGATAGGACATGTCCTATCTTTTCTCGCCATGCGGCGCCATATATCCCTATGGAGAGGGGCGGGGGTGAAATTTTTCTGTGATGAAATTGGTAAAAACTGACGCAATGCGATTTTTTGGCAACTTTCAATGTGCACTTCAAATGATAAAACTACTTTATTCTTTGGTTTTGTAAATTTATATAGGTTTTGTGTTTTTAATACACTTTCAAAAATTAAAATGTGTACAAAGGTGTTCTAGTGAAAAGGGTGTGATTGCAGTATATGGCGTTTTGTAACTAATTTGTAAGACCCTGAGGTTGCATGACATCTGCAAAGACTTGAGGCGGTCATGGCAACCAATTTTGGGTTTACGGTCAGCTCTTTTGCATGTTAGTGGGTTATGGTGGCAGTCCTATCGTGGGTTGGCAGCCATTTTGGTATGCACAGTCAGAGCATGCCTAAATGTGAACATGCTCGGCCTGGGGAAATAGACCCATCTGCTGGTCAGATCCCGAGTGCAGTAATGGGAGTCCTTGCATCATAGAGGAATATGATCTGCCAGCCAAACAGCAGTGCTAACATTTGTTAAAGGTTAGGTGTTATATTTATTTGTATCTAAAACTTGTATCAATTATATTTTTTTTCTTCTACCAGGCGGCAATAATGTTTCAACTTCCGGTGAATAATCTGGGCAGTTTACGAAAAGCAAGGAAGACAGTAAAGAAGATCTTGGGTGATATTGGACTAGAGTACTGTAAAGACCATGTAGACGTGAGTGTCTGTTTTGGATGAAATTGAGTGTATATAACCTGTAGTAGAAACAATGCTGCTTTCAGAAGGGCCTTACTTTAACTGCAAATTTGTGTGTAGGGGGGTGTACATGTATGTAATTTAATTACTTGTTTTTTTTATTTTTTTGGTTACCTGCAGGAATTTAAGCAATTTGAACCCAATGACTTCTATGTGAAAAACACATCTTGGGATGATGTTGGCTTGTGGGACCCCTCTCTAACTAAAAATCAGGTATTATTTGCACTCTTTAATCTGTTAACCTTTATAAAGACAATGGTACCTCTGTGCTAAATTTCCACGGCCCCTTTCCACTTTGCAATATATGTATAGCTTTATACCAGCGGAAAATACCTCTTTTAAGGCCTCTTGCCCACAAACTGTGTTGAAAATTGTATGCCTTTGCTGAGCAAAAAGCGTGCAGGTTTGGTCAGATTGTGTTAAGAGTTTTTCAGAAGTCAGTCTTCATATCTATAGTTGCTATAAATAAAGCACTTTTTCCCCTCTTCCTAAGGGTACATTCACACGGCGGTGTGCGCTGAGGAGGAGGAGGTAACCCCTCCCTACTCCATAGGAAACGGGGGCACACTCGGGAAAAGGAGCATGCTCTCTTTTCCCGGTGTTCGACACTGAACTGTGCCACACATGCCGCCACCGGGCAGCCATTGCCATTTATGGGGACATATATCCCCAGAGATGGGCGCATACAGTCCCACAAACGGGCATGTGAATTAGGACTAAACGTAAAGCCATGTCCTGATATCAGTTGGGAACAGTTTTGATTTTGTTGTTGCCTGGTATATTGCAAAAGAACCAATGCACACTTTAAAAATTACGGTCGGTGCAGATTTGATACTTAGTTTTGTGACATTAAATAATTCAAGATAACTTGTCGTCTATAAATTCAGACATCTGCTTATTCCTTTATTAGCTAGACATGAGTAAGATAGTATGGACATGATGAAAATCGATAAGCTTGGTCTTTAAAAGAGTTTGATCAATTAATGGGTTGTCAGTTACACTGACCATGTATTATATGTGACATTATATTTCGTCTGTAGCGCAGCATATTACACTAGGGTTCAAATGGTCACATGTTCAGGTGCCCACGTGGGACTAATAAAACACCAAAAAATTAGATGTACGGTATTTTAATAAAATTAAAAATGTGAAGTGCTAAAATAACGGTACACGGCATGAGATATTAACCGGGCCCTTTCCTGTTTTTTCATGTCCATTTTTCACTCCCCACATTCAAAAATCTATAACTTTTTTTTTATTTTACACGTAAAGAGTGTGTGACGACTTGTTTTTTGCGTAACAAATTGCAATCATAGTTATTGTATTAAATATTCCATGCATGTACTCGGGAAGCGGGGGAAAAAAATTCCAAATGCAGTCAAAATGGTGAAAAAAACGCATTTGCACCATTTTCTTGGTGGGTTGGATTATTACGTTTTTTCACTGAGCGCCCCAAAGACATGGTCTACTTTATTCTTGGGTCGTACGATTAGGGGATACCAAATTTGTATAGGTTTTAGTTTTCATACATTCAAAAAAATATTTTTGTACAGAGGTTTAATTTTTGTAATTCTCCATACCCCTCCCCCCCCCAAATTCTGCGCGAATAACTTTCTTATACTTTGGTGTACGAGCTGTGGGTCGGTGTCATTCTTTGGCGAAATTTGATAATATTTTCAATATCATTTTTAGGACTGTACGACCTTTTGATCACTTTTTATAAAAATTTTTTAGATTTTTAAAAATGGCAAAAAAGTGCCATTGTCGACTTTGGGCGCTATTTTCCGTTACGGGGTTAAACGCATTGAAAAACCGTTAATATATTTTGATAGATCAGGCATTTTCAGACGCGTCGATACCTAATGTGTTTATGATTTTTACTGTTTATTTATATTTATGTCAGTTCTAGAGAAAGGGGGGTGATTTGAGTTTTAGGGGTTTTTTATTTTTCTTTTTACTATTTTTCCCTAGGTTGTCTGATCGATCCTATCGTATTGAGATACTGTAGTATGGCAGTATATGGGGATTTTCCTCCTCATTCCTCCTCGTTCATTACAATGTGCTATCAGCACATTGTAATGAAGGGGTTAAAACGAAATAGCCTTGTGTCTTCAGAAGACCCGAGGCTACCATGGAGACGGATCGCCGCTCCCCGATGACATCACGCCGCTATGCCGGCAGCCATCGCTGTGATAACACCCGCGATCGGTGCTGCAATATGCAGCAAAGACTTACCGGCTATGGAGAAGGCTCAGCCCGTGAGCCCTCTCCATGCAGCGCGACCCGGTCGCGAACTAGGTAATTACCGTCACTATGAAGTGCAATTTGTTACGCAGAAAACAAGCCCAACAAGCCTCTTTCCTCAGAAAATGAAAGATTATAGATGTTGTTGATAAACTGATATTCCAAATTGTAGTCTATAGTATAGTCCATATTAATTTAGTTTATCGACCACTTGTCCAGCATGCACACCCCCTTTAGAACTGTGCCCCTTAAGTTCCTCCTGTATAGAAAATGTAAATGGCACTGTGGAGTGAGGAGCTTTTTCACATTTGTCTAGCCCTGTTCCTTTGCCTGTTATAGGGATCAACCTACATTTTTACATTTTACGGCAATGATCAAAAATAATCATGGTGGTGGTACTTAAATATTTTAAGTGATGAGGAACTGCTTAGAATACCACATTGTCAATGTTGTCTAGTGCTGTATTGCTGAATTTTCTATTCTTTTCTTACAGGACTACAGAACAAAACAGTTCTGCTGCAGCCAGTGTCCTTTCTCTTCAAAGTTCTTTTCTGCCTACAAAAGTCACTTTCGAAATGTCCACAATGAAGACTTTGAGAATCGGATCCTTCTCAACTGCCCATACTGTACTTACAATGGAGACAGAAAAACTTTGGAAATGCACATTAAGGTGTTCCATGCACCAAACAACCCTCAACCAAGCCCAGTTCTCAGTGCTTTTAAAGATAAAAATAAGCTTGATAGCCTTAAACCTAAGCAGGCTGACAGTGTGGAGCAAGCGGTTTATTATTGTAAAAAGTGCACTTACAGAGATCCTCTCTATGAAGTGGTGAGAAAGCATATATACAGGGAACATTTCCAGCATGTTGCGGCCCCATATGTTGCCAAGGGTGGTGAAAAATCGCTGAATGGTGCTGTGTCAAGCCCAAGCAATGATGGGGGCATTCATTGCAAGCGTTGCCTGTTCATGCCGAAAACTTATGAAACCTTAGTTCAGCATGTAATTGAAGATCATGAGCGAATTGGATACCAAGTGACCGCTATGATAGGACATACAAATGTAGTTGTTCCTAGGTCCAAGCCATTAATGCTGATAGCTCCAAAGCCACAAGATAAAAAACCCATGGGCATTCCTCAAAGAATGGGTCCAATGTCCACAGGAAATGTCCGAACTCTTCCTTCTCAACAAATGGTGAACAGACTTTCAATACCAAAGCCATCAATGAATTCCAACATGATGTCCAATGTCCACATGCAACAGAATAACTATGGGGTGAAAAGTATGTCTTCGGGGTATCCTGTTGGGCAACAGATGAGGTTAGGAATGGGTGGTAATGCTTCTGTGTCCATCCCCCAGCAATCCCAGTCCATGAAGCAGATGCTTCCTGGTGGGAACGTGAGGTCTTACTCTCTTGGTAACGAGCAAAGATCGCCTGCCCCTTTAAGGTACTCTCTACAGTCTGGAAACTCCGGCCTTTCAGGAGGCCATCTAAAACCAGCTTCCATGACTCCATCCCATGTTGCATCTCGAGGGCTGGTTCAGTCTGGGGCAAAACCCTCCGCAGCCGCTGCTGCGGCAGCTGCAGCGGCCGCCAATTCCTCATCCTCCACTCAAAAGTGGAAGATATGTACAATTTGCAACGAGTTATTTCCTGAAAATGTCTACAGCATACATTTTGAAAAGGAGCACAAAGCTGAAAAGGTTCCAGCGGTAGCCAACTACATTATGAAAATACATAATTTCACAAGCAAATGTCTATACTGTAACAGATACTTGCCAACTGACACTTTGCTAAATCACATGCTTATCCATGGCCTCTCTTGTCCGTACTGTCGATCGACTTTTAATGATGTAGAGAAAATGGCAGCCCACATGAGAGTGGTTCATGCAGATGAAGAAATGGCACCCAAGACGGATTCCACCTTGACATTTGATTTGACATTACAACAAGGAAGCCACACAAACATCCATTTACTGGTCACCACATACAATCTGCGTGATGCTCCTGCTGAATCTGTAGCTTATCATGCACAGAACCAGCCTGCTGCTGCAGCTGCCACTGCCGCTGCTCCGCCTCCAAAATCTCAAGCAAAGACAGCCGAGAAGGTGGAGTCTTCTGTCAAAAACCTGCCACAAACGGCAGTGCCGTACAAAAAAGATGTAGGTAAAACACTTTGTCCTCTCTGCTTTTCCATCCTAAAAGGACCCATATCTGATGCACTTGCCCATCATTTGAGGGAAAGACATCAAGTCATCCAGACCGTCCATCCTGTTGAGAAAAAGCTTACCTACAAATGCATTCACTGTTTAGGCGTTTACACCAGCAACATGACTGCTTCAACTATTACTCTGCACCTTGTTCATTGCAGAGGTGTAGGCAAAACCCAGAACGGACAGGACAAAACAGGTACAATTAAAATTAATCCAACTCAAGCAATGTCTTCAATGAAACGTTCCAGTGATTTCATAGATTTTGCACTTGCCAAAAAGAGGCGGCCAGATGATGACCCTGATGCTCCGATCATTTTAGATGATAAACCTGAAGAGCCAGTTGTCTTGGCTTTGGACCCCAGAGGCCATGAAGATGACTCCTATGAAGCCAGAAAGACATTCCTTACAAAATACTTCAACCTTCAGCCCTATGCGAGCAGGAGAGAAATTGAAAAGTTGGCAGCCAGTTTGTGGTTATGGAAGAATGATATAGCCTCCCATTTCAGCAACAAAAGAAAAAAGTGCACTCGAGATTGCGAGAGGTACAAGCTCAATGTCTTGCTTGGTTTCAACATGAAAGAGCTCAATAAAGTCCAACATGACATGGACTTTGGAGATGAGTGGAAGTTTGAAAACATAGATGAGAGTCAGTCTGTTCCCAATGCAAGTAAAACAGTGGACAAGAAAAAACTGAATGAGTCTAGTTCGTCCGAGACATCTGAAAACCCTGCAGACGACTCAAGTGAAAGTGTCCTTGAGCAAACTCCAGAGAAGAATGTTAAATCACAACGTCAAGAACAAAGCATTAACCTATCGGAGGAGGATTCGGTGGAATTGCTAGAAAACCAAAATGCAAATGCTCAGTCAAAAACAAACCATCTTTCTAATGAAATCATTTTGGACAGCTCTGATAGTGATGGA
This sequence comes from Engystomops pustulosus, assembly GCA_019512145.1. Lineage (NCBI taxonomy): Eukaryota > Metazoa > Chordata > Amphibia > Anura > Leptodactylidae > Engystomops > Engystomops pustulosus. Next base: position 70,456,386 of record CM033646.1, read on the forward strand.
GAGGAAGCTGAGCCCTGTGGGCCAAAGGTTGAGGTTGTACATCGCAACAGTGATCCGGTGGTATCACAGCCAGTGTTGAATTTGGAGAACAGCGATCCAGAGGTGAGGCAGGATATACTCGGTAAGGATTCAAACTACAGTGAAGATTCTGAAAATGGCCAAAACCTGGAAAAAGAGGGAAACGCGGAGGAGACAAAATGCAAAACAAACTTTTTTGACAAATCACAAGAATTCTGGTCTGAAGAGAAGCCTGTTTCCAATGTGTGTACAAAAGAGGAAAAATTGTCTGAGAAGCCGATGGAGTGGCAAACTAGCACAGATGACAGAGAAGACGGTGATCACTTTAACAAGACTGTTACAGACAAAATGCACAACAGTCTACAAGGAGTAGGACTCGGTAGCCAACAAGTATAGGTTTAATCTTTTTAGATACCACTTGTATGTACAGGATTGTTAAGCTCCTCTATCAAACTGTTACTTGTGGTAGGTTTCCTGCACAGTGATGGAGTCTGACGCTGGAAAATCCACCCTTTATTTCAACCGCTTACCTTCCTCCTGCGTTTGGCACATACTGATGTGACAAGCAACATTGGACGATACGAAAAGATGTTTTATCCGCTTCCTTTTGAGTTTCTCAAGATGTTCATCATTTTTGTTATTTTTCTATTTTTGTTTTCTCTTACAAAAAATTTAAAAGGTAAAAAAAAAAAACTTGATGCAGAGAAACTCATCAAACTTCAATGAATGCAAGGTTTCCCTCCCCTGAACTACATGATGCCCTCTGCAGGTTATTCAGAAATTTTCTGGCTCACTGTGTATAGAAATTTGGGACACACATTTTTTTTTTTTCCCCACTCCTCCCCTGGACATGTATTCATTCTGAATAGTTAATATGTATATTTGTACAGTATTTTAGATTTCTTCAAAGTGAGACTTCTGAAATTGTTCTTGTGTACCCACTATAGGTTTTTTTATTTAGTGACGGCCTGCTGTGTAATAACGCTGTATCTAGTTTACTTGGCAAAAGGCTTGAAACTGCTATAGTTAAGAAAAAAAGATAAAAAAACACACTTATGAATTTTGAACTTGGGTTTTTGCACATAATCTGTACAATCTGAAAAAGGACTTGGTAATAAGAAATATATCTGGACTATTGTAATACATTGTTTGCTGCCCCAAACCTTGATCATTGAGCTGATGGAAAAGCTGGTATCCTGGAAGAGAGGTAACTGTATATTAAAGCTGCCATGGTGCTAACGTACTGCTCAGGCGACTATTCCGTGGAGTGAGTATCCAGGATGCCCATCCTTTACTTGGCCTATGGTGTCATAATGATGATGATTCCCAATAATGGGATTGACTGTGCATTCCACAGAATGGCCGCTTCTGCTGTTTTGTAAGTGGCATGTATGCTTTAAACTAAGGGGATCCATTGCAAGGACAAACAAACAGTTTGCTAGTCAGAATATTCCGATACCTTTCTAAAGGTAGAGGTCTGTATAATATGTATTGTGTTTTAAGTATCAAGCAAGAGAAAACACAATGCCGTATTTTTTGTTATTAGTATATTTAGTTGCCCACCTAGTGGTGATCATTTATTCCATCTAATATTTGGCACACTGTTGTAGTAGTATTTTGTGATCTTTCTTTCCCTTTGTATTCATTTAAGCATCTAAATAAAAAGCTGTATTGTGCTTAATGTCAATCTTTGGCTGTATTCTGTGGATCCGTGCTCAGGTGAGAAAAATGTTTTGTATGGAAGTCCATACAGCTTTAACAAATCGTTTTCAACTTTCTCTCAAGTGATATCAGGTGCTGTCCTAATATCATAGTATGCAAGGTTGGAAAAAGACACAAGTCCAAACTATAAGATTAATATGATTGTCTACTTTCATGAACTAATGCATATGGTTTGTATAGTGATGTTTACTTCCACAAATCTCATCTGTCCATGGTCAAGCCGTTAGTATCACTCAGCTCTGAATACTGTATTTTTCGGACTATAGGGCGCACTGGATTATAAGGCGCACCTAATTATAAGGATGAATGACCAGCAGGTGGCAGACTTGTGCACAGTTCAAGGCAGCTGCAGTTCCAGGCAAACATGTCTCCAGTTCAGAGTTCGGATCTCAGAGGTATGGGATGTTAGGGGTTAATGTTGCAAGGGTGATGCTGCAGGGGTTAAGAGGCCTCCCTCTGCCCATTCTCTTCCCCCCCTCAGGCAGAATGTTAGTTAATTCCCGTTACAGGGCTAAAAATCTGAAAGAGTGGAGAAAGGGGCGCTACTATAGTGCAGTATCCTCCGTTAGTTGTAATGTGAAAGTAGTAGTGGAACTACTAACCTGGCAGAGTTGTGCTGACAGGCACAACTCTGAAAATCGCTTGTGGTTTTTCTCTGTTGGCATCCTCCTGCAGCCACTCTCCCGGAGCCGATTATTCTCCTTCTTGGGAAAACGGCTCTAATAGTAAAATTTGGAAAGTAACGCATATAGAATAAATGCTTTGTTGAGCGTCCACGCATTTCTTTCACCTTGATCCATATCGGCTTCCGTAGTTGTAGTCTTAAACAAGGGTTTGATCCATATCAGATCCCGTAATCGTAGTCTACACCATCCTTGCAGTATTCCATACCTGCCTACCATGCGTTCTGGCCATACCGGCTTCCATCATTATCTTTCGAGAAAAGAGCCTTTTGTACCCCTCATGTCTCCTTACCCCAGAATCCGCCCCCTCAGCCTGTCACTCTGGTGACCGGATGATACTTGACATTTTATATCAGTGTTCTTATGTTTTTTTCGTTATTTATGTATGGTCTATACAGGTAATCTATATGTATTAATGTTGTCTTTTTGTTAACCTGTTATTACTTGTTAATATATTATCCATGGAGTCTTACCGGAAATGGTCATACCGCTCGGAAACTGTCAGACAAGGACTCATTTGTCAATATAAATATTTCCATGTATGCCCCTAAGATCTATGAACCAGATGAAGCGCTCGGTCTGAGCATGAAACGCGTTGTTCTAATACTTATAAGATTTTATATCGCCTTTCCTGGCAGGTATAGGGGTAAAATTGCTTACTCAGGCGGACGATGAGGATTGCTGCATGGTCAGCACAATGGCGCTGGTGGAACTGCTTGTCCTGCCAGTGTGGGGTATTGTGTACTGTGTGGGTTGGTGCAGAATATTGCTGGCGCGGAGCTAAATGTTATACAGTACATGTTGTTTGTAAATACGGTTCATATACAAGGCGCACTGGACTACAAGGAGCACCTTTTGATTTCTGAGAATCAAAGGATTTTTTGTGCGCCTTCTAGTTTGAAAAATACGGTACTCTGATACAATACTCTGTGTCCACATGGACAGATTTCTATCCACTGGAAGTAAACATAGAAGCTTTCTATAGAATGACAGCAAGCAGAGAACTACAAAACTGAGGAACTGATACACATGAGGTCTTTCCCCAGCCATTTTTTTTTTTTTTTTATTAAAGCGTTCCTGAGGTTTGCCGCAATAGTACGGCTGGCGTCGGGTTCATGGGCTGAGCCCTCTCCATAGCCAGTAAGTCTCTGCTGATTATTGCAGCAAACCCTTACCGGTAGCACTTATTTATCACAACCTTTGCCGCCGACAAAGCTGTTGGCGGCTTCTAAAAGATGCCGCATGGCCCTTCGAAGACCCATTAATGTTTTAACCCATTAATTACAATGTGAAAATCGCACATTGTAATAAATGAAAAGGAAAATCCCCGTATACTGCCATGCTGTAGTATGGCAGTATATGGTAGGATTGATCAGAAAACCTAGGAAAATGCTATTTTGAAAAATATTCAATAAAATTGATAAAAAGGTTGTACAGTCCTAAAAATGGTAGCATTGAAAATGTCATCAAAAGTCACAGAAAATGACACCACCCACTGCTTCCTACACCAAAGTATGAAAAAGTCATTAGGGTCAGAAGATGGCAAAAACAAACACTTTTTGTACAGAGGTTTAAATTTCATAAATGTATGAAAAAATTATTAAACCTACACAAATTTATCCCCGTGATCGCACCAACCAACAATAAAGGAGACATGTCATTTGGGTCGCACAGTGAATGCGTGAAATCCAAACCCACAAGAAAACGGTGCAAATGCTTTTACCATTTTCACTGCATTTGGAATTTTTTTCCCCCTTCCATTACATGGCATGGAATATTCAATATAATCACTATGAAGTGCAATTTGTTACAACAAGTTCTCACAGAGCTCTTTACATGAAAAATGACCCCAATTATTGGGTGGTTCTCCTCTGATCTAGGTCCACTTCTATAGTCCTCTTTACACACAGGTGGCCAACCCTACCTAACGTGTGGTTTGTCCAGTGATTTGTAGAAGGACTAAACTATGATAAATCATATATGTTCCGTATATGACATTAGGCAGTCCCTGGGTTACGTACAGATGGGGACCGGGGGTTGTATTGATTTGTATGCAGTTGGGTTGTGGTAACTAAGGATGCATTAGCTGGTGAGATCGCACCAGCGAACGCTCCTTAGTTACCTGAACCCCAATACTGCCGGCAATTACTTCATATCGGCACCAGATTGCGATCCCGGGCACCTATGGCCGCTTCAGCCTTCGATGCTCCGCCCAACGATTCCAGCACCTCATGGCCGCCGCGAATGAGGAGGCACTGCACTCAAAGCAGCGCTATTGAAACCGAAGTTGACTGCGCCATGTGGGGGGTGCCGAGTGCCCCGATCGTATCTACGAAACTCGAAACGCCGTAATCGGGGACTGCTGTACATAGTGCAAACATGGCTACTGCATGCCCCTTCTTCCCTCTGCACCATGCTGTACACCCATACAAGTAACGTACATATGAGGGGCGTCTGTGCTTGGGAGAAATTTGCATAACAAATTTTAAGCATTACAAAATTTTAGTAGCAAATGAATGTATTGCTAAAAAATTGCTTAAATTAGCCCATAAAATTTCACTTTTATCATTTTATAACAACTCTTTAACAGGAAACATGTAACTAAAATCTGGTCTAATGGTTGATGCACTTTTGAAAATGGGTGGATAGATAGGGGTTTTTCTAAAATTTATTTCAAAGGTCATTTAAAATGATGATTCCCCCACCCCACCCCCTTTAAAAAAAATAAATAAATATCCCCGATCCGGTTCTAGCGAGCACATGGTGGTTAGAGTGATGCCATAACAAAATGGCTGTGTCATGAGCAGCTGTATATGATATAAAGTGTAAAGTAACCCAAGACAGGACCGGAAAATTGTGAGGGATAGAGGAAAGGAAAATTAAGTAGGGAATTCATTATTAACCCCTTCAAGACGCACCCATTTTGTATGTTAAAGCTTTCTCCAGCAGGTTTCTGCTATATCCCCTCAGATTATGGCATAGTCTTCAGTAGCTGCTTCCTCTACAAGTGCTGTAAGCCCTGTGAGTCCGAGTTTGTTTATAGTTATCAGTCGGTTTTAGGGGAGAGGATGCTGCTGCTCACAGAGGTTGTATGTGACAGAGCTCTCTGTGTATGTAGCAGGCGGATGTGTTCAGAACATGGATAGCATGTTCCTGCAAAGAAAAGTGAGGTACAAGACCTCCTTTGTTCCCTATGAGTCACTTATCCCAGTCTGTGATTCTACAGAACTTTCTGTTGTGTCCTCATGTGCAGTCCCCCATCCCCCCCCCCCCCCCCTTGTTATCAAGCACTGTGCAGATAAGCTATCAGCTACCTTAGTGCTCACACAGCAAAGCTATAGACTACAGTAACTGGATTACTTTTGATTCTACCACTTAGCATGTTACCGCTCCCCCATATGTTGGAAGCTGCCAGGCTATCACCATATACACTCTATGTGCAGTGTCCATTGGATTTACTTGTGGGAAATTAATGATTTTGTCACACCACTTTCAGAACAGGAATAGCCATAACTTTGGAAAAAAAAAGGGTGAGCAGCAAAAATAGGACTCATTCTGTTTGGTTTTAATCATATAAAGTTAGTTACGCTTTAACCCAAAGAGGCAGCCATTTTGTATTTAAGATTCAGCCAGTTTTTTTTTTTTTTTTTTTTCCGACTGGCGTCGCTTTATATGGTTATAACTTTTGAAACTCTGTACTTATCAAAGTGAAGCGGAGATTTTTCCCCACATGTTGTACTTCTTCATTTTATGGGTAAATATGGTTGATAGTTTTGCGTTTATTTACAAAGAAAGGGAAAAAATTATGAATTTCAAAATCATTGCGTTTTCAGGAGATTTACCACTAAATAAGTTGCTGAATAACAATTCCCATATGGTCTACTTTACATTTTCATCTTTGAAATTTCTGCGAAAATTGATTTTGATGTCGAGCGGCTTACAAATAGATTATCGCTTTTCCGTATTTACAGAATTTACTATTTTGGGGATTACATAATGTTTTGAAGGAGATTTTACATATTTAGCATTAAAACCCCCGTATATAACCAATCCATTTTCAAATCTGCACCCCTCAAACATCAGAAACAGCTTTTTTAGGAAGATTGTTAACCCCTTGAGATTCCTAGTAATTGAATCCAAATGGAGGGTGAAAATTGAGACTGGTCAAATTTGTCGGTTATACGTTCATTTACCTTAAATTTGCACATTTCCAAAAGATAAAAAAGAGGAACCCACCATACATTTTGTTCTGATTTCCCTAAGTGCAGAGACCACACATGTGGCCATGAATGTTTTATGGCGCACTTTTTTTTTTTTTGGTGTCACTGTTTAGCCTAATAATCATATCTTTTTCTATGGGTCAATACGATTACGAGAAGATACCAGACGTGAAATTGTTCTTATGTTTACTAAATTTGCCAAATTAAAATCTTAATGTGGGGAAAAAATCTATCATGTGTCTTCCAAGTGGCATAACATTTTTATTTTGTGGTTGTGGCTTATTTTTGCACGGACATGTTGTTACAGTATCATTCTGAGTATATAGTTTGTTGATAACTTTTTTTAATTCATTTTTTTTGTGGAATTCAATAGGTAAAAATCTTAATTTTTCGCAGGTTTTAAAGGGTTTTTTTTTTTGTTTTTTTACAGCGTTCATTGTAGGGTTCAATGATTATTTTTGTGAAAGGCGGTGGGGTTGTGGTTTGTTAGATTTAGACTTTTTTGAGCGTTTTATGTCTCATTGAGGCTTGGGAACTATGGATGTTTATTGATTTATGAGAATATAAGTATATAGATAGATAGAGATAATAGAATAATATATATTTCAAAAAAAATGACACCACCCACTGCTTCCTACACCAAAGTATGAAAAAGTCATTAGGGTCAGAAGATGGCAAAAACAAACATTTTTGTACAGGTTTAAATTTCATAAATGTATGAAAAAAATTATAAAACCTACACAAATTTATCCCCGTGATCGCACCAACCCAACAATAAAGTAGACATGTCATTTGGGTCGCACAGTGAATGCCGTGAAATCCAAACCCACAAGAAAACGGTGCAAATGCTTTTACCATTTTCACTGCATTTGGAATTTTTTTTCCCCCTTCCCATTACACGGCTTGGAATATTCAATATAATCACTATGAAGTGCAATTTGTTCCACAAGTCCTCACAGAGCTCTTTACATGGAAAAATAAAGTTAGTTTTCTTGATGGTGGGGAGTGAAAACTCGAAATGAAAAAACAAAAAAGGGCCAGGTCGTTAGGAGGTTAGTCTCTCATTTATTCTAGTCCTTCACCCCCCCCCTCCCTACGCCCAATGACCCCTAATTATAAAAAGTCATCAAAAATCACAAAAAAAATGACACCACCCACTGCTTCCTACACCAAAGTATGAAAAAGTCATTAGGGTCAGAAGATGGCAAAAACAAACATTTTTGTACAGGAGGTTTAAATTTCATAAATGTATGAAAAAAATTATAAAACCTACACAAATTTATCCCCGTGATCGCACCAACCCAACAATAAAGGAGACATGTCATTTGGGTCGCACAGTGAATGCTGTGAAATCCAAACCCACAAGAAAACGGTGCAAATGCTTTTACCATTTTCACTGCATTTGGAATTTTTTTCCCCCTTCCCATTACATGGCATGGAATATTCAATATAATCACTATGAAGTGCAATTTGTTACACAAGTCCTCACAGAGCTCTTTACATGGAAAAATGACCCCTAATTATTTGGGTGGTTCTCCTCTGCTCTCGGTCCACTTCTTATATGTCCTCTTTACACACAGGTGCCCAACACTACATAACGTGTGGTTTGTCCAGTGATTTGTAGAAGGACTAAACTATGATAAATCATATATGTTCCGTATATGAACATATAGGCAGTCCCTGGGTTACGTACAAGATGGGGACCGGAGGGTTGTATTGAATTTGTATGCAAGTTGGGTTGCTGGTAACTAAGGATGCATTACCTGGTGAGATCGCACCAGTGAACGCATCCTTAGTTACCTGAACCCCCAATACTGCCGGCAATTACTTCATATCGGCAACAGATTGCGTTCCCGGGCACCTCCATGGCCGCTTCAGCCTTTCGATCGCTCCGCCCAACGATTCCAGGCACCTCATGGCCCGCCGAATGAGGAGGCACTGCACTCAAAGCAGCGCTATTGAAACACGAAGTGGACTGCGCATGTGCGGGGTGCCGAGTGCCCCGATCGTATCTACGAAACTCGAAACGCCGTAAGTCGGGGACTGCCTGTACATAGTGCAAAACTGGCTGCTGCATGCCCCTTCTTCCCTTCTGCACCATGCTGTACACCCATACAAGTAACGTACACATATGAGGGGCGTCTGTGCTTGGGAGAAATTTGCATAACAAATTTTAAGCATTTACAAAATTTTAGTAGCAAATGAATGTATTGCTAAAAAATTGCTTAAATTAGCCCATTCTAAATTTCACCTTTTTTATCATTTTATTAACGAACTCTTTAACAGGAAACAATGTAACTAAAATCTGTTTCTAATGGTTTGATGCACTTTTGAAAATGGGTGGATATATAGGGGTTTTCTAAAATTTATTTCAAAGGTCATTTAAAACGGATGATTCCCCCACCCCACCCCCTTTAAAAAAATAAATTTATCCCCGATCCGGTTCTAGCGAGCACATGGTGGTATGAGTGATGCCATAACAAAAATGGCTGTCTATGAGCAGCTGTATATGATATAAATGTTAAAGTAACCAAGACAGGACCGGAAAGTTGTGAGGGATAGAGGAAAGCAAAATTAAGTAGGGAATTCATTATTAACCCCTTCAAGACGCAGCCATTTTGTATGTTAAAGCTTTGCCTCCAGCAGTTTCTTTGCTATACCCCCTCCGATTATGGCATTGCTTCAGTAGCTGCTTCCTCTACAAGTGCTGATAAGCCCTGTGAGTCCGTAGTTTGTTTATAGTTTATCAGTCGGTTTTAGGGGAGAGGATGCTGCTGCTCACAGAGGAGGTTGTCATGTGACAGAGCTCTCTGTGTATGTAGCAGGGCTGGATGTGTTCAGAACAGTGGATACAGATGTCTCCTGCACAGAAAAGTGAGGTACAAGACCTCCTTTGTTCCCTATGAGTCACTCTATCCCAGTCTGTGATTCTACAGAACTTTCTGTGTCTGTCCTCATGCCCCGCCCCCCCCCCCCCCCTTGTTATCAAGCACTGTGCAGATAAGCTATCAGCTACCTTAGTGCTCACACAGCACAGGCTATAGACTACATGTAACTGGATTACTTATGATTTCTACCACTTATTGCATGTTACCTGCTCCTCCATATGTTGGAAGCTGCCAGGCTATCACCATATACACTCTATGTGCAGTGTCCATTGGATTTACTTGTGGGAAATTAAATGATTTTTGTCACACACTTTCAGAACAGGAATAGCCATAACTTTGGAAAAAAAAAGGGTGAGCAGCAAAAGTAGGACTCATTCTGTTTGGTTTTAATCATTATAACGTTAGTTACGCTTTAACCCCTTAAAGAGGCAGCCATTTTGTATCTTAAGATTCAGCCAGTTTTTTTTTTTTTTTTTTTTTTCTGACTGGCGTCGCTTTATATGGTTATAACTTTTGAACTCTGTTACTTATCAAAGTGAATCGGAGATTTTTTCCCCACATGTTGTACTTCTTCATTTTAGTGGTAAATTTTGGCTGATAAGTTTTGCGTTTATTTACAAAAGAAAAGGAAAAATTATGAATTTTCAAAATCATTGCGTTTTCAGGCAGATTTACCACCTAAATAAGTTGCTGAATAACATTTCCCATATGTCTACTTTACATTTTCATCATTTTTGAAATTTCTGGAAAATTGATTTTGATGTCGAGCGGCTTACAAATAGATTATCGCTTTTCCGTATTTACAGAATTTACTATTTTGGGGATTACATACTGTTTTGAAAGAGATTTTACATATTTAGCATTAAAACCCCCGTATATAACCAATCCATTTTCAAATCTGCACCCCTCAAACTATCAGAAACAGCTTTTAGGAAGATTGTTAACCCCTTGAGATCTTCCTAGTAATTGAATCCAAATGGAGGTGAAATTGAGACTGGTCAAATTTTGTCGGTTATACGTTCATTTACCTCTAAATTTGCACATTTCCAAAAGATAAAAAGAGAGAACCCACCATACAATTTGTTCTGCAATTTCTCCTAAGTGCAGAGACCCACACATGTGGCCATGAATTGTTTTATGGGAGCACTTTTTTTTTTTTTTCGTGTTCACTGTTTAGCCTAATAATCATATCTTTATTCTATGGGTCAATACGATTACGGAGATACCAGACGTGAATATTTTTTCTTATGTTTTACTAAATTTGCCAAATAAAATCTTAATGTGGGGAAAAAATCTATCATTTGTCTTCCAAGTGGCATAACATTTTTACTTTTTTGGTTGGTTGATGGCTTATTTTTTGCAGGACATGTTGTACAGTATCATTCTGGAGTATATATGTTTTGTTGATCACTTTTTTTAATTCATTTTTTTTTTGTGGAATTCAATAGGTAAAAATCTTAATTTTTCGCAGGTTTTTAAAGGGTTTTTTTTTTTTTTTTTACAGCGTTCATTGTATGGGTTCAATAATTATTTTATTTGTTAAAGGCGGTGGGGTTTGTTATGATTTAGACTTTTTTGAGCGTTCTATGTCTCATTATGTGCTTTGGGAATTATGGGCATGTTTATTGATTTATTGAGATATATATAGATATAGATAGATAGATAGATATATATAATATATATTTTTTTTTAACCCCTTCCCGACGCGCACTGTACTAGCACGGCACGCGCCGGGTCCCGGTGCATGGAGAGGGCCCGCGGGCCGAGCCCTCTCCATAGCCGGTAAGTCTTTGCTGCATATTGCAGCACCAATCGCGGGTGTTTTCACCTCGATCGCCGCCGGCAATGCTGCCGGCTGCTTCATAGAGATGGCGCCGCATGGGCGACGCCATCTTGTCGCGGATCGTCGCTCCCCGATGACGTCACGGGGAGCGGCGATCCGTCGCCATGGTAGCCTTGGGTGTTCCGAAGACCCGAAGCCATTTTGTTTAACCGCTTCATTACAATGTGCTGATAGCACATTGTAATGAATGGGTAGTAAAATCCACATATACTGCCATACAGTAGTATACCGCCTGTCAGTGCGCCGCGGCCGCATCTCGGAGAGCCCGCAGCGATTTAAGCAATACTTGCGATGCTGCCGGCTTCTCCTACAGGTCTCTGCAGAAGGGTGGGGGGTGTCAGCCGGCCCCCCAATGAATAAGGCTCACTGCCCGGGCACAAGATAGGAGAATCCGACCTCTTATTTAGTAAGCTGTCGGATCGCTTTAAAGCAATTTACCAAAAATAATTTTTTTTAAAAAACTGTCTGGGGAGAAAGGGGCTGGGGTGAGGAGTATGGGGGGGCACATTTTGTGGGGGTATAGTAATTTTTGGTTTACGGAGCTGGTTGTAAGCTTATTTTTTGCGTGACAAGTTGCTCTTTTTATTGGTATCATTTTGGTGCTTGTAACTTTTTTGGATCACTTCTTAGAACATTTTTTGTAAAGCAATTTGATAAAAAGTTTTAATTTTTGGCAAGTTTTGGTTTTTTTTTTTTTTTTACCACGTTCACCGAGCGGGTCCAATTATGATTAGGATTTATTGTACAGATTGTTGCGGACGCGGCGATACCAAATAAGTGGGGGTTTTTCGTGATTTAGTGTTTTTTTATACTTTATTACTTGTGTAAAGGGAAATGTGGTGTTTGGGGGGACTTTCACTTTCTTTTATTATTTATTTTTATTGTAAAAAACCTTTATTTATTTATTTTTCCTTTTTTTACAGTGACTGACATCTAAGCTTGAACAAGTGATCTTCTGATCACTTGTTCAAGCTTTTTTACAGGTTACACAGTGCAATACAGATGTATTGCACTGTGTAATGTAAGACACTGAGCATGCTGCGCATGCCCAGTGTCTTACAGCCGGGTCTTGCCAGAAGGCACGGACCCGGCACCGGGAGGAGGATCGCGCAGCCCCGGGCACCGGCAGTCCCGGGGCTGCGATCGGAGTAGCGGACCCCCCCCGGTAAGCGCCGGGGGGGTCCGATTCAGCTTTAAATATCTTTAAATGCCTCTAAATGCTTAAATGCTGACCGCGGTGTGTTAGGGGTTAACACCCGCGATCGGAGAAATCTCCGATTGCGGGTGATTTTCGGGGTGACAGGTCCTCTTTAATGTTCTTTTTGAGTTGCTGTAAACACTGGAGTATAAGCCTATCTTTTCAGTGCAATTTGTGCTGAAAGGGCACCATTTTGTTTATACTTGGGTATATAAAATAATAAACTCTGTACTCTCCTTCCCTCCCAGGTCCTTCTCTTGATCCCTGCCCTCCGGCATCGCCAGGTCTAGAGGCGCACAGACTGACGGTGGCAAGCGGCTGTATACTTCTGTATTATAGTATTTTGTACATGTTTAGCAGAGGCCTGTTTGGATGGCTTCTGGTTAAGGCTTGTATCATCTATACATAGGTACATGGAGGCAGTTCACTCACTGTCATGGCAGTCATTTGACACCTTGTGAGGTTTTCCCCTTCCCCTCAAAACCATGTTCTGTGCTGGCAACATAATTTTATGTTGCTAAACATTAGCCATTCACCACACCGCAGTAGTACAGTGAGAAGGGGTTAATAACTAACCCTTGTGACATGTTCCTGTAAATCTGCTTGAAATTGCTTGTTATTCTCAAGCCTACTGTTGCTATGCATTCCTTAGTTCACCAGTATCTGTAACCATGGGAACTATGGTGCATATTGTTACTATAGTTGCAGGTTTGTAAACCGCAAGTTACCAACCTTGAATTTTTTTTATTTTTTTTTTGTCGCATGTTTAAATCCTGTTTAATACACCTTGGCATCAGACTGCAAGCTGCCACTTTCTCATTATCTTCTTAATACACAAAAAACTTAAGTTGCATAAATCAATAGTGCAGATGAAAGTTGCTTCACTTTTAAATGAAAACCTCTTTTGTACTGTTTTTTTTCCTATTGCAGACTAGATTCCATGGACTTCATTTTGTTATGTGCAAAAAGACTTGTCTGTGGTGTTTTGTGTTTTTTTTTTTCCCACTTTGTTTAAAATGGATGGTTGGCTAAAATTATGACAAAAACCTGTTCCCCAGCATCGTGTGTGTGTGTGTGTGTGTGTGTATACTGTGCTTCATTTCTCAAACTCAATAACAAAGCCAAATTGTGGCATTATACCTCAAATAGAAAAACAAATTAGCTCCAGGCTATATAGTTAATGGATCCTCGAGCCCCTCAGGCTCATTTGCATATAGTCTTTCATCTTGGTGGTAGATGTCCTTTAAAGGAAATCTACCTTTTGCTTTTATGAATTATGAACCACACATACCTTGAGAAAGCTGTAGCTACACTGATACAGAAACCTATATGAAACCTCACTGAACTGAGTGGTTTTGTGGAAAAAACAATTATAAAATTATTATGACGCCTTGTCGCTCCTGTGGCTGCTCTGGTGCTCTCCTCACCCTAATTATGCACTGCTTCAGTCTTGTCCTGCCCAGCACGAGCCGAATATGTCATCTCTGTGTTTTCCCTGACAGGTATACACAGCCGCTGGGGGATGTGCAGTGGATTGTTTCTGAGTCATCCAGCTCAGGTTGATTAGTCCTGTCTGGACAGTTCAGGCATCTGCTGTGTATGTTGAAGTAAATGTTTATGTTCGGCAGCCAGGGTACCCAACTTTACCAAAGTCCTGAATTTTATAATGTGTGTGTTTTTTTTTTTTTTTTTTTTTTTTTTTAGCAAAACTACTCAGGGATTAAACAAGATGTTTTTGAATCCGTCGTTACAGCATTTTCAAGATATGTTTGGTTTATAATGCATAAAAACAAATGGTAGCTTTCCTTTAAGCATTAGGCAGAGAGGACATGAGTGTCATGACAAAATCAGTGGTGTTCTATAGCTAGGTTAGGGTGATACCTGAATAAGTATATGGTTGGTTAGGGAGGTAACGAGGTAGTTCCAGAAAAAGATGTCTTTAAAGCAAATTTACTGTCAAAATCAAGCATTATAAACCGACATAGATTTAGGCACCATGCTTGTTGCAATTTCTTTTATTTATTATCCATGGCCTCTTTCCTCTTTTCCTTCATGCTGATGGGCATGAAGGGCCCCATGGGCAAGCTGCAGATTTAGGCTTTCACACTGTGCAGAACATGTCTTGCCCAACCACACACATACTCTCTCCTCCTTCAGCCTGTGTATTCTAGCAGCAGCAGGGGGAAGTGAAACCTTCTCTGCTCACTTTAATATCATGTGAAGCTACAGCACTGAGAGGCTCTGGAGCTGCCCTTCAGGCTCATTGCATGATTTACAAAGTTGATTTTATGAGGTAGGAGGCCATGGATATCAAGACAATTTCCACAGTCTCTGTGCTTGGATCTATGACTAGATGCCCCTGGTTTATCATGCTTGATTTTGACGGTACAGATTAGATTTTAAAATACAGATTAGAAAAGTATCCAAGCACAATTTTCCTTTAGGAGTATTCTTATGCCCAATTGTGTGAAGCATCCTGTGAAGGAGCTTGGGTGTCCTAACTTTGCTGAGAGATTTGGAAAGAGTAGAAAAGTTGAGTGCATAATGCAGAAACAAGATTGTAAGAGATTGATTAAACAGGGAGAGAATAGGGAAATATGTAAATATGTTTTCCAGTATGGGATAAGGAAGTTCAAAAATTCCCAGGGGAGCAGCAATCTCTGCAGGTCTCCACATGCCTGCAAGGCTGCTTTAATTGGATAAAAGTAGTCTTTGGGAGGGCGCATTCACACATGTTGTTTTAACACTTGTATCAAAACGCAATGCATAAGCTAAGAGGTTTACATAATTAAATGATTGTCAACAATGTATGTGTTAACGGAAGCATTTAGTAAGCCCAGATATTAACATCAATTTAATTAGGTTCTCATTTTAGCAGTTGCAGTTTTAAACGCATGTGTAGAACGTCACGTGTGAATGTATCCTGAGGAGAATTCTTACTTTCTAACCATAGTCAAAAGCCTTTGTCAGCAAAACCAGTTCAATACCTCATACTGAAAGGATTCAAACACATTGAAACTGTAATACTTACCTGGCAGGGGCTATACCATGATCACAAAGGTCTCCACTGAGATTGGTTGTTTGCCCTGCCTCTAGGTATCACCTGATCAAAAGATTAGGTGTAGTGTGTGTTTTGTTTTTTTGTTTTTTTAAGAACCGTGAGCTAGCACCCATCCTAAATCGCAGGAAGAAACCTTGGATATATGCAAATGTATTTTCCAGTATGGGACAAGGAAAACAATGCCTCTTTTTCGTTACCTTGAAAGGCAGCCCCCTTAAATGGAACCTGTCACCATATTTTTCACGAATACAGGTAGTCCTAGTAGCTAAATGACACCCTTCTTTTAGCTAAAAATGATTCCCATATATTCAACTTTATAGTTGTACCTGGTATCTATGCATGGCTACGTTGGGTGGCCTCCTTGGGCTGAATCCAGCAGCTCTTCTCCTTCTTATCTCTGTATGCAGTTGTAATGTCATGTGACCAGGGTGACATCATCGCAGGCCCTTTTAGATTTTTAGCATTAGAAAGCTGTACACTAAGCATATATCACATGAAATCACAGCAGCCTGCATTGCAAGGGGTAAAAGTCCATGCAGGCTGTTGTGATTGTTTTATGTGGTCAGATATGTACATGGGGTACAGTTTGCTAATTTTCAGTAACTAAAGGACCTTTGATGATGTCACACTGGTCACATGACATTAGGCCATGCCTCTCGACTTGCTCCAAAGATGCATCGATACCAGGCAAGATAATAACTCTGATTTTATGGGGATCCGAGGGAAACTATTTTACCATAAAAGAAGGGGATCAGTTAGTTACTAGGGCTCTATATGAACCTGCCACTAGCTGTATTTATGAAAAATGTGATGACAGGTTCCCTTTAACATCAAGCATGACTTACAAAAAGTCTAACAACATAAAGCGGGATAAAAGGCAAACCAGTATGTTTATTCCAGAAGGAATAAATTCCCAACTGTAGACAGCACTGTTTCGATCTGACTGCGTCTTTTCAGTACAGCATAGGCAACTGGTTTGGCTGTGTTAGAGACTTGATTAGGGTCAGGAAGTAAGGGTTCTTTCTCCTTATTAAGAGTTTGCCAATTAAGGACACCTTATAGGCATGTAGAGATTTTTATAGCTATTAATGATCCATTAGGGGATTCAGGGAAATATGCAAATATTTTTTTCCAGGGTTAAAAAAGGAAAACAATGGCTCTTTTCGCTACCTTGAAAAAGCCTTGCAAGACTTCAATCGAAACAGTGCTGTCTAAGCTGTCCTCCCCTGCAGAGAAAAACAACATTGCTAGACAAACAAGCAGACATACCTGTGGAGTAACCCCTTTAGGATGCAGCTTGTTTGTACATTAAGGCTTAGTCCTTTTTTAAAAAAAATTTGACCGGTGTCTCTTCCTGTTGTTCCTTTTCAACACTTTAACATATCCCTGTGATTTTGCAATTGTTTTCTCCTGACACATCGTAGTTTGTTAGTAGTATAATTTCGCTGACCAACTTATTTGGCGGGTAAGAATACAATAGTTTAGGATAAATTTTAAAAAGTACTATTTTCAAAGTTTCAAATGTTCTACTTTATAGACAAAAAGACATGATAAATTTTCTTTGTAGAAACTTTTCGCCATTTGTCTCTTTTCTTTCCATAATTTGTTTCCTTTTTTTATTTTTTTGTATATTTTTTATTTTTTTACGGATGTTAGAAGGTTTATAGTTTTAGTAGCAAGTTCTTAAATTTTCTAGAGTTTTGAAAAACACTACATTTTTGGGGACCAATTTAGTTTGGAAGTGCCTTCTAAAGGTTTATGTACTATAACAAGTAACACCATTTTATGAACCTAACATCTTAAACTATTCAAATCACTACAATAAAAACTCCTGAGAAGTGACACTATTTTGTAAACTACACCCCTCAAAGAACTTGTCTGGGGTTGTGGTGAGTAGTTTAAAATGTAATACAAAGTAAATGGTGCAGAGTAAAAATTTAATTGCAATTAATCAAATATGCCACTGTAGTTACAAATGTATTTTGCCCAACTCATGGCACTGGAGACAAATACTTCAAAAAATCAATCTGCGGGGTACCCCGGTTAGTGCAATAGTCCATATGTGGCGATAAATAACAGGATATGCACATGGCAGGGCTCAGGAGGAAAGAGTAAAATTTAGATTTTGAAGTTCTGTTTTCACTAGATTGTTGTTGCAGAGCCCCTGAGGTACCAGTACAATAGAAAGACCCAAGAAGTGACCATTTTGGAAAGGGCACCCCTTAAAGAATGTATCTAGTTTTCTCAAATGTGCCATTGGCGTGACATATCAAATCAGCCCAACTTATGCCACTGGGGACAAACGCCCCCAAAATCTTTCTGCGACTTAATCCGGGTATGCCAATATCCTATATGTGGCAATAATCTGCAGGATGGAGACACGACAGGGCTCAGCAGGAAATAACATTTTTTTTAAATATGTATATTTATTACATTTTATGGCATGAAGCATTTGTAGATCCCAATAGGGACCATTACAGTAGAAACCTCTAAGAATTGACCCTATTTTGGAAACTCCAGAGCTCCACGAATTAATCTACTTTTAGATTATAGTTAGCATATTACTCCCACAGGTGGACCCCAAATAAAATGTATAATGGATTATGCATAGAAAAAAAAATATCCATTATGTCATATTGTAATCAGCTCCTACCTCGGGAGACAAACACCCCAAAAAGCATGATGACTATTCTCCCGGGTACAGCAATACCCCATATGGGGCAATAATCTACAGGCTGGGCGCATGACAGGGCTTATAAGGGATGGTGCGGCATGTTGTATAACCTGTGCATAGTACATGATGGTAAAATTTACATCTAAAGGTCCATGCATAGTACCTTTTGGCAGTTTGGGGAACTTTTCCTGGAAAGTGCTGCCACTCCCCCTTCATGGTCTCCAAAAAGAAAATACTTAATTACCACCTCTTAAAATTCCAGGAAAGTTCCCCTCTGGCCTGCACATGGATATAACACATAATCATTATATAGTGCTATCTGCACTATGTGCACGGCCAACTTCTTGTACCACACCCTCAATTTCCCCATGGAACCACCATGTACTTGTTATAATCCAGTATGTAGTTAGGTTTAGGGGTTTCTGTACTGGTTCCTCACACTGGGACAGGGGTGCTTGGGTTCCCATGTATTATTGTTAATACAAGGACCTCCATAGTGCCCTGTTCTCGTGCCTTCTAATTTTTTACCCAAGCAGCGACTTAGGGAGACCTCTCTGATTTCTCTTTACAGTGCCGAATGCCGCAGTATTTCAGGCACTTGAACAGGGTAGCGCTGGTGTAGAAATTGTTCAGATAGTGGTGGTAGCACTAGTCCAGCAGTGGGCGCATCAAATACCACAATATCTTCGCAGTAATACCCAGGAAGGCGGGTGACATTCTGGGGGCACAACAGTGGAGTCCTTCCTTTCATATACCCTGAACTTGTAGGTTTACCCTGATGTACTTTCGCACAGCTTATACAACTTCACTTCAACGTGAGGCCCAAAAAGTCTGGTGTATAATTATCTGGGGCTACCCATGTGAGGTAAATGGAAGCCCCAGGCACTTCTACAGCATAAACCCTTATGGCACCTTCTTGTGGGAAGATGAGGAAGAGGAGAGGTAGAAGGGTCGTCCCCACTAGTTGATTGTGTCAGAGGTCAGCATGTTGTATGCCTCCAGCACAGTGTACGTCTTCTGAGATTATGCACAGAAAAATAAGATAATGCGCACCCAACTACACGGATAAAATGCCTAGTTGGCACACACAATAAAATTTGATAATGTGCACCTAACTACACGGACAAGCCGCTCAGCCGACACACAAAAAAATTAGATAATGCGCACCAAACTACACGGATAAGCCGGACAGAAGGCACAAAGAAAAATTTGATAAGTGAAAAAAAAAAAAAAAAAAAAAAAAAAGGAGGCCATGCATAACATAAGAAGTATATAAGATCTGTGTGCCCTTGGATTATCGTGATTGATTTTGATATTTTTTTTTTTTTAACAGACATCTACCATCAGATTACCTGATGGTAGATGGCTATTATGTACCGTCCCCGTGTGTCCTAAGCTTCATTTCTTAAATCTTTGCATGGTTGCATTTCTGTAAGAAATGAGTTTATAAAATATGCAAATTAGCCTGTGGTGCTCTGCACCATCAGGTTCCACCATAATATAATGCCAGCCGCATTCTGAGAGCCGGCTCTTTTCAAATCTCACTGGCTCTTAAATTGCAGAAGGCATGGCCCCATGTGAGCATAAATTATATTACAGTGGAGGCTATTTTGCATATCTTATAAACAATTTTTTTACAGAAATGTGGCCATGCAAAGATATACCAAATTAAGCTTGGGACACTCAGGCATGGGACGGGGAGGTACATAATGGTCATTTACCATCTGGTAATCTGGTAGATGTCTGGTATGCCAAGAGATGCCTGGCTTGGCAAAATAGGACTTTGTCTAGCCAGTCCTCAGAAATGTGGAGGAATGAGCCCCAAATTGCCTTTTAACTTCACTTTAAAGCGATCCTGTCACCAGGTCATTTTTAGTGTACAAATTTATATAGGAAATAAAACAATCCCTGTCCATCCAAGATCAGATGTTTTCGGGTTTGAGTGAAAAAAAGATCAGAGTTCCAGTACATATAAATATAGATGCGTTAATTAACGCGTGGAAAGATCCAGAAAAGTGTGTAGGTGTTTACAAGAATTTCAATAGGAAATACTGAGGAGGACTGCAACCACTGGGATTCAGTGCTAAAAATTGATGTGCCAATAGTGAAGATATACAGAAAGATGTCTTTGCCATTTGGGGATCTGGTATTGCTTAAGGATCCTATGGACAAGATAGCGGAGAGTCTGTTAAAAAAGAATCCTGTGAAAATTCGATGGCCATGCTGGAGCAGCCAATAAAGCATTTAATATCTGGTATCCTCAGTGAAAATTCTGCAACAAGCTACAAATTTTATTCCAAATGCCTCAGCAAACATGTCCGCTTGGGGGCATGGCCTGACCATGGTGACATGAAGACGCCTACAAATAGTACTCTGTGCCATCGGAGCTAAAGACCTCAAGACAAGGACCCGCACCAGCAGCACCTCTGAATCATTGGGCACCACTGTGCAACATTGGGCATGGGCTGGTTCTCCTCCATGGGTCCTGCCATCGCACCTCCCAACATGGCGTCGCCACAACCCACCACTCTGAGGCAGCACTGAGATCCTCCACCTTCTTCTTCATCCAGAGCAGTGCCAAGACCGAACTCTAGCTTCACTGCAGGAAGCAACAGAGAGCCCATCACTACATCATAGCAACACCATCTGCCAACTCCAGCCCTGGGAGCAGTCCTAAATCAGGTCAGTTACAGATCCATGGGGGATCCCTTATACTGGTGGTGGACCACATAGACCAGCACTCAGTAGCCTCAGCTATTGCCTCTTGCCCTCACACATATGTTCCCACATGCAGTACACAGGCTGCCTGCACCACTGATCTGCAAGTTCTGAAAGAACTAATCTAAGCTCTCCCCACCAAAGGGGAACTGTACTCCATTGTGACCTGCCTAGAGCAGGAACTGGACCTTATATTTACACGCTCTTGCTACCAGTCATCCAGACCCTCTATTTGCAATTAAATGACCAAGAAAACATGACACGACAATGTAAGACTCAAGGGATTACCTGAAAGTGACTCTAATGACGATCCATCTTAAACTTAGTGACCAATAGCCCAGCTGAGACATCCCATGTTGTAGACTGTCTGCATCATGTGCAGTTTCCTCGCTGTCTTCCAGACAGTTTCCAGACTCCCCACTCCGTGATGTACTGTGCAGGCTGCACTATTTCACTGATAAAGAGTGCACCATCCAAGCGGCATGGTCCAATGGTATCTTTTGATGAGACCCAAGTTAGGCTCTTTCCTAATGTGTCCACCCGTACCATCTATATTTGACGCTCCCTCCAACCGCTCTTGGTGAAGATCAAGGACTAGGCTCGCACATATAGAGTCACCCTTTTCACCTTATTGTTCAGAAGGACGCAGACATGCTTATTCTGAGACACCATGCCGATCTATCAGGTATCTTTGTTAGGGGATGATTTATGATATCCTCTTTTAGTGTGCGTTGGTTGTGTATTTCAAATCGATAAAGCACATTATAAGGAATGACTCTGACACCTGCTGATTCAAGTCTCACTTGTGCTACTGCCCTGGGCAAATCAGCACTGCGCAAGTTTATTTGGTTTCACAAGTCTATATAGAAAAGCAGGAAAAAAGAGACCAGAGATTTTCCCCCCTTTTTCCCCCCCCCCCCCCTGGGGTGGAAAGGGCTCTAACCCCCCCCTCTCATCCATTTCTTCCCTCTCCTTTAGCCCAATACCCTTCCTGTTTACTTTTGTGGGCCTCCCAATGGTCCTATTCCATCCTAGTTTTTCCATCTAGTCTCCTCTTACACTTACATTTCATGTCTGTTTTTGTTTCTTTTGTTTAAGTTGTGGTGTCTAATTAATTGGGACAAGATCGATTTACTACTTAAAAGGAAGATCTTTTTGGGAATTATGCTGGATACTGCAGAAAGAAAATAATTCCCACCCTAAGAACAACTTGCTTTGCTGTCAGATCAGATTTCTGCTTTTCCCCATAGACCAATCGGTTCCATACAGAGAAGTAAAGAAGCTCATCCCACACAGTGTAAATATATTGCTCTGTTGGTGGAAAATTTGAAAAAAACCTCAGTTTTGAAGTAGCATGGAGAGCATCCCTTTTCATCACAATTTCAACAAATGCCAGCAGGTATGTTATCTATAACAGGCAGATGGGAAACCACGTGCATGGATTAGTTTGCCTCCAATCAGAATCCTCAAGCTACAGCATAATTCTCACTAGAAAAAATCTGTTACCTCATGCCATACAGGTGCTTTATGTCAACCTTGGCCTCAGGGTTTTTTGGACGTTTTTTTCCCCCTTTCTCTCTCTTCTTGAGGGTGATAACCAGCGTAAAAGAAACCAGAGCATGTGTGATCCTGGTAGCTCCATACGTAGGTGTATTCTTCAGTATGTACACAAAACTGATGAGTTTAGATCTTCTGATCACCTTATTATACAATTTCAGGGAGATAATAGGGGTAAAGATGCAAGCAAAGCTACCATATCTCGCTGAATGAAAACTACTATGGCTACCTGTTACCAGATTAGAGAATTGCTGTTCCCAGAAGGACTTAAAGTAGTATGCATCAGCTTCTTTAAACCAGATTTCTACAGTTTTGCAGCGCTGGGGTCCTGGGTTCAAGTCCCTTCCAGGTTATCATCTGCAAAGAGTTTTGTATGTTCTCTCCATGTTAGCATGGGTTTCCTCCAGGTCCTCCGTTTTCCTCCAACACACCAATTCCGTATTTGCTACAAGAAGTAATCCACATCACTACCGCATCTTCAGATTCATTATGTCTTTTTATTGTTATAGATTAAAACAGGTCAGTATGTGTTTCTGCGCTGAACTAGCGCCTTCATGAGGTTGATAATAAAAACTATGAATATCTCAGAATGTTTGGAGGGTGACATTTGTATGGGTATATAGAGCCTCATTCCTGCTTTGGGAAGTACGTCAGAGAGGTGATAATGGTAAAAATGGTAAACAAATTTCATAGTACACTGATATTAACCCCTACGGGACTCAGCCTCTTTTGGCCTTAAAGGGGTATTCCCATCTGGGCATTTACATTTAATTAAATTCATTTGCCATATGTAAACATTTCTTCAATTGGATGTAAATAAAAAAAATGTTCCTGTGTGAAGATAATTTCTCATAAATGTAGCCATGTTGTCCCTTAGAAACCAGATAGCTTCCTCGGTTACGACCACGTCACACCCTGGGAGCGGTGGCCAGACATGCGCTATTGAGCCCTGCCGGACCACCAGGATTCAGCAATCATTACCACAAAGCGGCTGTGGGACCTGCAGTAACTCCCGGACATTTCATATACAAAAACTTTTTGTTTCTTTGTACAATCTCTCCAGTAGAGGTGGCCGTATCCAGGGACACAATCTTGTTTCTAAGGGACAACATGATTACATTTATGAGAAATTATCTTCACACAGGAACATCCAATGGAAGAAATGTTTATATATGGGCAAATTAATGAAACTGATGATGGAGTGCCCTGACGAGAATGGCCCCATTTTTCAAATCTGGCCTGTGTCACTATAAGTGGTTATAGCGTGGGAACGCTATGAGATATCCAGGGGATTTTGAGATTGTTTTCTCGTGACATATTGTACTTCAAATTAGTTTAAAAATTTGGATGAAATCTTTTGCGTTCTAAACGTTCTAAATGCTCTACTTTTAATGCAGATAGTCATAGCACCCAAATAAATGCATAACTTCTATAACTGCTATATGTTAGATGGTTTTTTAAGATTTCACATATTTTACTAGAATGTTATAAGGCTCAGTATTTAGGTATCATTTTTTACATTTTTTCTAAAATCACCAGAACCCGTATTTAGATGGACCTGCTCAACTTCTAATTGACACTGAGAGGCCTAAATAATAGCTAGACTCATAAATTACCCCATTACGGAAACTACACACCTCAACGTATGAAAAACCACTTTTAAGAAGTTTGTTAACCGTTTAGGTGTTTTATAGGGGTTAAAGCAAAATGGAGGTGCAGTCTGCAAATTGTAATATTTTTTCACAATACACTCATTTTGGGTGGAAAATTAAACATTTACAATGGATTAAATGAAAATTCTTTGTAAAAAAAAGTGCGCTTCTGACACGCGCATTACCCTGCACCCACGATAGGACGGGGAACTCCAGTGCATTCCGATGAACGTCGCGCAGCAGCGAAACGTGTGGACCATCGGAGGAACAACCTTACGAACTCCCGGCGAGAACCCATCCTCCGCAGGAGAAAGCGCCGCTGGATCGCGAATATACCTGGTAAGTAAATCTGCCCCAAAGTCTCCATATACCACAGCGAGTATATACACCTACTTTCTTAAACCTTGGTGGTATTGGAAGTGACATATAAGCAGACTTACGTTCCATATATAGCAGCACATTTATCTGTAGCACAGTAGATCCTGCGTATTCAGACATCATACAGCCGCTACTACGTATTCAGATAGCTTTATGAGCCTTTGTGGCTTCCGTAGAAACCAGCAACTAGAGAGATACACCAATAAGTCCACAGGTTCCCTATATCTCACGGACAGCAACTTAATAAAAACAAATATTATCATCAGTCTCAAAGACGCATACTACAACTGCAGTGTAAGATTGAATGAAGTTTTTATTATCCATGGCTTTTAACTCTTATTGTGTAATTATTTAATATGTGTAAATACTTTGTAAATTCTATACAGAAAGCTACACCATTATATTTTACTTATGTACGTGTATTTATTTATGTATTAACCCCTAGGCGCACCAGGACGTTATAGTACGTCCCTGGGGCTAGATACTTAGTGCACGGGGACGTTCTACAACGTCCTGCTTCTGGCACCAGCTCACGAACGGAGCCGGCACCAGAAGCAGCGGCTGTCAGCTGTCTATCACAGCTGACAGCCTGCGCTAACACCCGCGTTCGGAGCCGGCTCCTGTTGGAAAGTCACTACCCGCCGCACCGTTCTATAACAACGACCTCGTTGGGATAGGCTATACAATCTTTATTTAGTTTTTAAGCAATTTAGACAAATAAGGGCGTATTTTTTGAGAGACGAGATGAACTGTAAAAAAAACCTTATTTTTGTGGGTTGTTTTTAGCTTTATTGAAGAAAGAAATTTTATTAACTTTTTACGTGTGTGTGGAGGAAAATAAAATATCAATTATTCTTTTGATTTTAGCATTGTTTTGGTGGGGTGTGTCACTTAGCATAAAAAGAATATCATTATCTTTTTCTACGGATCACTACGATTACGGGATACCTCATTTATATAGTTTATTATATTTGTCCCATTTCTTGAAGGAAACTAGAATAGAAAAAAATGTGCATTTGTTTAGTATTGCCATTGTATTAGTGGCATAATTTTCGTATTTTTTGGTTTACGGAGATGGTTGTAAGCTTTATTTTTGCGTGGACAAGTTGCTCTTTTTATCGTATCATTTTGGGCTTGTAACTTTTTCGGATCACTTTTTTAGAACATTTTTTGTAAAGCAATTGATTAAAAGTTTTAATTTTGGAAAGTTTTTTTGTTTTTTTTTTACCACGTCATCCGAGCGGGGGTCCAATATTGATTAGGATTTATTGTAAAAGATGGTACGGCGCGGCGATACCCCCAAAATAAGTGGGCGGGGTTTTCTTTCGTGATTTAGTGGTTTTTTTATAATTTATTACGTGTGTAAAGGGAAATGTCGGTTGTTTGGGGGGACTTCACTTTCTTCTTATTTATTTTTTACTGTAAAAAACTTTATTTATGTACTTTTTCCTTTTTTTACAGTTAATGGACACATAAGCTTGAACAAGTGATCTTATTGATCACTTGTTCAAGGCTTTTACAGTTACACAGTGCAATACAGATGTATGCACTGGGTAATGTAAGCATGAGCGCTGCGCATGCCAGTGTCTTACAGCCGGGTCCTGCCTGAAGGCACGGACCCGGCTTCCGGACAGGAATAGCGAGCAGGCAAGGAACCGGCAGTCCCGGGGCCTGGATTCGGAGGAGCGGACCCCCCGGTAAGCGCCGCGGGGGGGTCCGATTCGCTATTTTAAAATACTTTAAATGCCTCTGACACACCGCGGTCAGCGCGACCGAGGCGTGTTAGGGGGTAAACGCGATCTTGAGAAAATCTCCGATCGCGGTGTGTTAAGAGGAGGTGTCAAGCTATTAACATTAGCCGCACAGCGCTTCTGGCCCCGGTCCGTTTCAGGAGCCTGGGCCAGAGTCTTGACGTATAGTACTGCCAATTTGCGGAACGCATCCCGCGATGCAAGAAAGAGTACTATTAGGTCAAATGCGGGAAGGGGTTAAGATTCAGCCAGTTTTGGTTTTGTTTTTTTTCTTTCTGACTGGCCGTCGCTTTATAGGATAAACTTTTGAACCTGTTACTTTCAAAAGTGAATCGGAGATTTTTCCCCACATGTTGTACTTCTTCATTTTAGTGGTAAATTTGGTGAATAAGTTTTGAGGTATTACAAAAGAAAAGGAAAAGAAAAATTATGAATTTTCAAATAATGCGTTTTCAGGCAGATTTACCACCTAAATAAGTTGCTGAATAACATTTCCCCTATGTTAATTAATTTTTATCATTTTGAAAATTTCTGGAAAATTGATTTTGATGTGAGCGGCTTACAAAATAGATTATCGCTTTTCCGTATTACAGAATATATTTTGGGGATACATACGTTTTGAAAGAGAGAGAATTTTACATATTTAGCATTAAAACCCCCGTATATAACCATCCATTTTCAAAATCTGCCACCCCTCAAACTATCAGAAAAAGCTTTTAGGAAGATTGTGAACTTGAGATCTCCTAAGTAATGAATCCAAATGGAGGTGAAATGAGACTGGTTCTCAAATCTTGTCGGTATACGTTCATTTACCTTCTAAATTTGACATTTCCAAAAGCTAAAAAGAGGAAACCCACCATACAGTGCAGAGACCCAAACATGTGGCCATGAATGTTTATGGGAGCACAGCGAGGCGCAGCAAGGAGCCACCCTGCAGGCTGCCACAGGATTTTGCGTATCCTCAATGGCCCCTTTTGTAGGCTATAAAATTTTCGCTTTTTCGTTATTGGGGCCAGTAGGACAGAGGGTTTGGGGGGGTGGGTGGAAAGAGAGGAAGGGAGGGGAGGGAGGTTGGGGAAAGGCTTGTGGGGGGGCGAGGGGGGGGGAGGAGGAGACCGGGGGGGAGCTGGTGAGAGGGCGCAGGAGGGGCGGGGGGAAGGAGTGGCAGGGGGATACAAAGAGAGAGAGAGAGAGAGAGAGAAGAGAGAGAGAGATAGAGAGGGGGGGGGACCCGTTCCCGACGCGAAATGTACTAGAAAGGAAAGCGAAGGGGTCCGGGCATGGAGAGGGCTCCGGGCCGAGCCCTCTCCATAAGCCGGGTAAGTAGTTGCTGCATATTTGCAGCACCATCGCGGGTTCGTTTCACCTCGATCGCCGAAGGCTGCGTTCATAGAGATGCGCCGCATCCCATGGGCGACGCCAGTCTTGTCGCGGATCGTAGATACAAGAGGAAGTAAAGGGGGACCCGCGGAGATCCGTAGACTCGGGGAGACAACTTGGGTGTGACTGTTAAAGGAAGACCCGAAGCAATTTTGTTAACCGTCATTACAAATGTGCTGATAGCACATTGTATAGCCGATACTCCCCAGGGGGTTAGTAAAAAGACAAATAAGATAAGGAATATACAGGTGGGTACTGTCGCATATAAACGATACCTGTCAGTGAGACCGCCCGGGCCGGCATTATCGGAGGAGCCCGCAGAGAGTTTAAGCAATAATTGCGATGCTGCCGGTTATCCTACAGGTCTCTGCCAGTAAGGGTGGGCGTCTCTCTTTTATTTTATTCCTTCTGGGTGTCAGCGGACCCCATGAATAAGGCTCACTGCCCGGGCACAAGATAGGCGAATCCGACCTCTTATTTTGTAAGCTGTCGGATCGCTTTAATTAAAGAAAGGAAAAAAAAATATGGTTGGGGGAAAAAAAGGTTCATGGGTGCGATGAAAGGGGAGGGGCGGGTGAGGAGTAGGGGGGGGGAAAAAATGTGGATGGTTTGTGGGGGTCATGTTCGGCCTTCAGGTGACAGGTCCTCTTCAATGTTTCTTTTTGAGTGCGTAAACACGTGGAGTATAAGCCTATCTTTTCAGTGCAATTGGTGCGAAAGGGCACCATTTGTTTTACGGTATATAAAATAATAAACTCGTTACTCTCCTTCCTTACCCAGGTCCTTCTCTTGATCCCTGACACTCGGCTCGCCAGGTGTAGAGGCGCACAGACTGACGGTGGAACGGATGGCTGTATACTTCGTATATAGATTTGTACATGTTTAGTCGAGAGGGCCTGTTGGGATGGCTTTTGGTTAACAGGCTTCCGGTTGTATCATTATACCTAGTACATGGAGGCGGTTCCTCACTGGCATGGCATCATTTGACACCTTGTGAGGTTTTCCCCTTCCCTCAAAACGCAGTGTCTGTGCTGGCAACATAATTTTATGTTGCTAAACATTAGCCATTCACCACACCGCAGTTTTAGTACAGTGAGAAGGGGTTAAAACTAACCCTTGAGACATGTTCTGTAAAATCGCGTGAAATTGCTTGTTTATTCTCAAGCTTCCTGTTGCTAGGCATTCCGTAGTTCACCAAGTATCTGTAAAACCATGGGAACTATGGTGCATATTGTTACTATAGTTGCAGGTTTGTAAACCGCAAGTTACCAACGAAATTTTTTTTTTTTTTTTTTGTTGCATGGTTAACCCTTGTTTAATTTACACCTTGGCATCAACTGCAAGCTGCCACTTTCATTATCTTCTTTCATACACAAAAAACTAGTTGCCATAAATCAATAGTGGCGATTTGAATGTTGAAAGTTGCTTCACTTTTAAAGAAAAAAACCTCTTTTGTACTGTTTTTGCCTATTGCAGACTAGATTCCATGGACTTATTTTGTTATGTGCAAAAAAAGACTGTATGTGGTGTTTTGTGTTTTTTTTTTTTCCCACTTTGTTTAAAGGATGGTTGGCTAAAATATACAAACCTTTCCCCAGCATCGTGCTTGTGTGTGTGTGTGTGTTGTGTATACGGTGCTCATGTCTCAACTCAATAACAAAGCCAAATTGTTGGAATTATACCTCAAATAGAGAAAAACAAAATTTAGACTCCGGCTATATAGTTAATGGATCCTCGGAGGCCCCTCAGGCATTTGCATTTATCGTCTTCATCTTGGTGCGTATTTTTTTTTTTAGATGTCTTTAAAGGGAAATCTACCTTTTGTTTTATGAATTGAACCACACATTACATTGAGAACGCTGTAGCTACACTGAGACGAAAACCCTATATGAAAAACCTCATGAAACTGACTGGTTTGTGGAAAAAACAATTATAAATTATTATGACGCCTTGGTCGCTCTTGGCTGCTCTGGGCTCTCTCACCTAATTATGCACTGCTTCAGTCTTGTCCTGCACAGCACGAGCCCGAATATGTAATCTCTTGTGTTTCCTGACAGGGATACACGACGCTGGGGGAAGGTGCCAGTGGATTGTTTCTGAGTCATACAGCCAGGTTGATTTAGTCCTTGGACAGTTCAGGCATCTGCTGTGTATGTGGAAAGTAAATGTTTATGTCGGCAGCCAGGGTACCCAACTTACCAAAGTCCTTGAATTTTATAAAGTGTTGTGTTTTTTTTTTTTTTTTTTGTTTTTAGCAAAAACTACTCAGGGATGAAACAAGATGTTTTTGAATCCGTCGTTACAGCATTTTTCAAGATATGTTTGGTTTATAATGCATTAAAAACAATGGTAGCTTCTTTTAAGCATTAGGCAGAGAGGAATGAGTTCGTCCCCACCTGCCAAAAATAATGGCTTTTATAGACCTTGTGTGTGGCGTGTCCGCCGACGACATAGGGTGATAAATGAATAAGTATAGGTTGGTTAGGGAGATTCGATTAAGGTAACGAGGTAGGCCAGAAAAGATTTGTCTTTAAAACAAAAGCAAATGTACTGTCAAAATTCAAGCAATTATAAACCGACATAGATTTAGGCACCATTGCTTGTTGCATTTCTTTTATTTATTATCATGCCTCTTTCCTTTTCCTCATGCTGATGGGCATGAAGCCGGCCCCATGGGAAGCTGCAGATTTAGGCTTTCAAATGTGTCAGAACATTGTCTGACCAACCAACACACTACTCTCTACCTCCTTCAGCCTGTGTATTCTAGCAGGCAGCAGGGGGGAGTGAAAACCTTCTCTGCTCACTTTAATATCATGTGAAAGCATACAGCACTGAGAGGACTGGAGCTGCCCTTCAGGCTCATTGCCATGATTACAAGGTGATTTATGAGTAGGCAGGCCATTGGATATCAAGACAATTCCACAGTCTCTGTGCTTGCGATCTCATGACTAGATGCCCCTGGTTTATTATCATGCTTGATTTTTGACGGTTACAGATTAGATTTAAAATACAGATTAGAAAGTATCACAAGCAAAATTTTCCTTTAGGAGTATTCTATGACCAATTGGTGAAGCATCTGGAAGAGCTGGGTTGTCTAACTTTGCTGAGAGACTTGGAAAAGAGTAGAAAAAGGTGAGTGATCAATGAGCAAAAAGATTGTAAGAGATTGATTAAACAGTTGAGGAGAATAGGAAATAGGTAAATATGTTTTCAGTATGGGATTAGAGGAAGTTTAAAAAAATCCCCAGGGGAGCAGCAATCTATTGCAGGTCTCCACATGCCTGCAAGGTGCTTAATTGGATAAAAGTAGTCTTTGGGAGGGCGCATTCACAATGTGTTTAACACTGTATCAAAACGCATGCATAAGCTAAGAGGTTACATAATAAATGATTGATCAACAATGTATGTGTTAACGGCAGCATTTAGTAGCCCAGATATTAACATCATATTAATTAGTTCTCATTTTAGCAGTGCAGTTTAAACGCATGTGTAGACCGTCAGTGTGAATGTATCATGAGGAGAATTTTACTCAACCATAGTCAAAAGCCGTTGTCAAGCAAAACCAGTTCTAATACATTGCATACTGATAAGGATATTTCAAACACATTGAAACTGTAATACTACCTGGCAGGGGCTTGTATACCAGATCACAAGGTCTCCACTGAGATTTGGTTGTTTGCCCTGCCTCAGGTATCACCTGATCAAAAGCATTAGGTGGTAGTGTTCTGTGTTTTTTTTTTTTGTTTTTGTTTTTTTAAGACGTGAGCTGGACACCCATCCTAAAGCACAGGAAGAAACCTGGATATAGGCCAAATGTATTTTCCTAGTATGGGACAAGGAAAACATGCCTCTTTTTCGTTACTTGAAGGGCACAACAGCCCCTTAAATGGAACATGTCACCATATTTTTCACGAATACAGGTTAGGGACAGGTACCCTAGTAGCTAAAATGACACCTTCTTGTATAGCTAAAAATGATTCCAAATTCAACTTATAGGGGTACATGTATCTATTGCATGGCTACGTGGGGTTGGCCCTCCGTGGCTGAATCCAGCAGCTTTATCCTTCTTATCTCTGTATTGCAGTTGTATGGTCATGTGGAACAGGGTGACCTCAGCGCAGGCCCTTTTAGATTTTTAGCATAGAAAGCTGTACACTAAGCTATACACATGAAATCACAAGCCTGCCATTGCAAGGGGTCAAGTCCCATGCAGGCTGGTTGTGATTTTTCTATGTGGTCAGATAGTAATGGGGTACCAGTTGCTAATTTTCAGTAACTAAAGGACCTTTGATGATGGTCACACTGGTCACATGACATAGGGCCATGCTCTCGACTTGCTCCAAAGATTGCATTCATACCAGGCAAGGATAATAACTCTGATTTTATGGGGATCCCGAGGCGAAACTATTTTACCATTAAAGAGGGGATCAGTTAGTTACTAGGGTTCTATATGAAACTGCCAACTAAGCGGGATTTATGAAAAAATGTGATGACAGGTTCCCTTAAATATCAAGCTGACTTACAAAACGTCTAACAACTAAAGCGGGATAAAAGGCAAACCAGTATGTTTATTCAGAAGGAATAAATTCCCAACTGTAGACAGCATGTTTCGATCTGACTGCGTCTTTTCAGTACAGCATACGGCAACTTGGTGTAGCTGTTAGAGACTTGATTTTTTTAGGGTTCAGGAAGTAAGGGTTCTTATCATTAAGAGTTTGCCAATTAAGGACACTTATAGGCATGTAGATGATTTTTATAGCTCTAAGATCCATTAGGGATTCGGGGCGGAAAAGGGGGAGGAAGGGATGGCTGTTCAAATCTGTTCAAGATATTTTTTTCCAGGGTTAAAAAAGGGAAAACAATGGCTCTTTTAGCTACCTTGAAAAAGCCTTTGCAAGACTTCAATCGCAACAGTGCGTCTAAGATGCCTCCCCTGCAGAGAAGAAAAAAACAACATTGCTAGGACAAACAAGCAGAACATACTTGTGGAGAACCCCTTTAGGATGCAGCTTTGTTTGTACGTTAAGGCTTTAGTCCTTTTTAAAAAAATTGCCCGGTGTTTTTTTGCTCTTCCTGTTGTTCCTTTTCAACACTTTTAACAATCCTGTGATTTTGCAATTGTTTCTCCTGGAAACATCGTAGTTTGTTAGTACGTCTAATTTCGATGACCAACTTATTGGCGGGTAAGGAGGTAAGAAGGTAAAAGAATACAATAGTTAGGATATAAATTTTAAAAAGTACGATTTTCAAAGTTTCAATGTTCTACTTCTAGCCAAAAGTCATGATAAATTTCTTTGTAGAAACTTTTCGCCATTTGTATCTTTGTTTTCCATAAGTTTATTTGTTTCCTTTTTTTTATTTTTTGTATTTTTTTTTTTTTTTTACGGATGTTTAGAAGGTTTATAGTCTTAGAATAGCAAGTTCTCTAAATTTTCTAGAGTTTTGAAAAACACTACCATTTTGGGGGACCCAATTTAGTTTGGAAGTGCCTTAAGGTTATGTACTATAACAAGTAACACCATGTTATTGAACCTAACATCTTAAACTATCAAATTCACTACAATAAAACTTCCTGAGAAGTTGACACAATTTGTAAACTACCACCCCTCAAAGAAAAACTTGTCTGGGGTTTGTGGTGAGTAGAGTAGTTTAACATGTAATACAAAGTAGTAAATGGTTGTCAGAGTAAAAATTAATTGCAATTAATAAAAATGACACTGTAGTTACAAATGTTATTTTGCCAACTCATGGCCACGGAAGACAAAAACTTAAAAAAATCAAATCTGACGGGGTACCCGGTTGGTATAGTGCAATAGTCAATATGGGCGATTAAAAACCGGATATGCACATGGCAGGGCTCAGGAGGAGGGAAAGAGTAAAATTTAGATTTGAAGTTCTGTTTTCACTAGATTGTTGTTGCAGAGCCCATGAGGTCCCAGCATCCAATAGGAAAGACCCAAAGAAGTGACCATTTGGAAAGGCACCCCTTAAAGAATGATCTATTTTCTCAAATGTGCCATTGGCGTGACATATCAAATCAGCCTAAGTGGCCACTGGGGACAAACGCCCCCAAAATCCTTATGCGGACTCTAAATCCGGGTTATGCCAATCTCCTATATGTGGCAATAACTGCAGGATGGGAGGACACGGAAGGGCTCAGCAGGAATAAAAAGTTTTTAAATATGATATTTATACATTTTATGCATGAGCATTGTAGATCCCAATAGGAGCCCATACAGAGAAACCTCTAAGATGACCCTATTTTGGAAGAAACTCCAGAGCTCCACGAATAATCTACTTTTAGCTTATAGGTTAGCATATTACTCCCCACAGGTGGACCCAATAATAAAAATGTATAATGGATTATGATAGAAAAAAAAATATCCATTATGTCATATTGAATCAGCTCCTACCTCGGAGACAAAACCACCCAAAAAGCATGATGACCTATTCTCCCGGGTACAGCAATAACCAATATGGGGAAATTATCTACAGGCTGGCGCAGACAGGGTTATAAAGGGAAGGTGCGGCATGTGTGATAAAATTGCATAGTACATGATGGTAAAAATTTACATCTAAAGCGTCCATACATAGTACCTTTTGGTCGTTTGGGGAAATTTTCTGGAAAGTGCGATGCCACTCCCCCTTCATGGTCTCCAAAAAGAAAATACTTAATTACCACCTCTTAAAATTCCAGGGAAAGTTCCCCTCTGGCCGGCACATGGATATAACAACATAATCATTGATAAATGCTATCTGCCACTATGTTGCACGGCCAACTTCTGTTACCCACACCCAATTTTCCCATGGAACCACCATGCACTTGTTTTAATCCAGTGTGTAGTTAGGTTTAGGGGTTTCTGCACTGTTTTCCTCACACTGGGACAGGCGGTTGTGGGTTCCCATGGATTATGTTATACAAGGACCTGCATAGTGCCCTGTTATAGTGCTTTCTATTTGTTACCCAAGCCAGCGACTTAGGGAGACCTCTCTGATTTCTCTTTACCAGTGCCGAATGCCGCAGTATTGCTGGGCAAGCCAGGCACTTGAACAGGGTAACCCCCCGGGTTAGCGCTGGTGTAGGAAGATTGTTCAGGGTGTAAGGGGTGTTAGCACTGTGCCAGCAGTGGGCGAATCAAATACCACAATATCTTTGCAAGTATATACCCAGGTAAGGCAGGTGGGACATTATGAGGGCAAACAGTGGAGTCCTTCCTTTCATTTCTACCCTGAACTTGTAGGTTTACCCTGATGTACTTTCGCACAGCTATACCAACTTCACTTCAACGTGAGGCCCAAAAAAAAGTCTGGGTAAATTATCTGGGGCCTACCATGTGAGGTAAATGGAAAGCCAAAGGCACTTCTACGCATAACCCGTATGGCACCTTCTTGCTGGGAAGATGAGGAAGAGCGAGAGGTAGAAGGGTGTCCCACTAGTTGATTGTGTCAGAGGTCCAGCATCGTTGATGCCTCCAGCACCGTGTACGTATTATGAGATTATACACAGACAAATAAGGATAATGCGCACCCAACACTACACGGATAAAATGCCTAGTTGGCACACACAATAAAATTTGATAATTGCACCTAACTACCAGACACGCCGCTCAGCCGACACACAAAATAAAAAAATAGATAATGCGCCACCACAACTCCGGATAAGCAGGACAGAAAGGCACAAAGAAAAATTTTGATAAGTGCACAATAAAAAAAAAAAAAAAAAGGAGGCCATGCATAACGCTAAAGAAGTATATAAGATCGTGTGCCCTTGGATTAGATGTGATGAGTTGATAGTTTTTTTTTTTTTTTTAAACAGACATTCTACATCAGATTACATATGGTTTAGGGGGGGGGGGGGGGGGTTTGGCTTAGTCCCGTCCCGTGTGTCCTAAGCTTCATTCTTTTAAATCTTATGACTGCGCGCGCCCGCTGCCCGGTTTTCGTGAGAAACCGCAGCCTTCGTACCCCCCCCCCCAGCCGCGCCAATTCTCCCACAGAGTTTATAAAAGTCAGCCTGGGTCGCAAATTGCCTGTGGTGCTATGCACAATCAGGTTCCAGATAGTGCAAGGCCCCTTCATCCAACCGATTAAGGCACAAGCCGCATCGAGAGCCGGCTCTTTTCAAATATCACTGGCTCTTAAATTGCAGAAGGCATGGCCCAGGTGAGCATAAATATATTACAGTGGAGGCTATTTTGCAATCTTATAAAAATTTTTTTACGCATGTGGCCCATGCAAAGATTATACCAAATTAGCTGGGGACACTCAAGGCATGGGACGGGGGGGGGACGGTACATACTGGTCATTTACCTCTGGTAATTGTGTAGATAGGCTGGTATGCAAAGAGATGCCGGCTTGGCAAAAGGACGGTCTAGCCAGTCCTCAGAAAGTGGAGATAAGGAATTGAGCCCCAAATTGCCTTAACTTCCACTTTAAAGTGGATCCTGTCACCAGGTCAGTTTAGCGTACAAATTTATATAGGAAATAAAACAATCTGTCCATCCAAGATCAGATGTTTTCGGGTTTGAGTGAAAAAAAAGATCAAGAGTTCCAGTAGTACATATAAATATAGATGCGTTAATTAACGCGGTGGAAAGATCCAGAAAAGAAATTAGTGTGTAGGTGGTACAAGACTTTCAAATAGGAAATATGAGGAGGACTGCAACCACTGGGATCAGTGCTAAAAATGATGGGCCAATAGCGAAGATATAAAGAAAGATGTCTTTGCCATTTGGGGATCTGTATTGCTTAAGGATCCTATGGACAAGATAGCGGAGAGTCTGTTAAAAAAAGAATCCTGTGAAAAGTTCGATGGCCATGCTGGAGCAGCCAAAAAAGCATTTAATATCTGGTATCCTCAGTGAAAATTCTGCAACAAGCTACAAATTTTATTCCAAACCTCAGCAAACAGGTCCGCTTGGGGGCATGGCATCCTGACCATGGTGACATGAAGACGCCTACAAATATACGTCTGTTGCCATCGGAGAGCGCTAAAGACCTCAAGGAAAAGGACCCGCACCAGCCAGCACCTCTGAATCATTGGGCACCAACTGTGCAACATTTGGGCATGGGATGGTTTTCTCCTCCATGGGTCCTGCCATCGCAATTCCACAAGACAAACAAACGGGAGGAGAAACAAAACATAACCTCTCGCCCTTCACCTTCCTTCTTCCCCCCTTTCCTTTCTGCAACCCACATCGAGGCAGCACGAGATCCTCCACTCTATTAGTCACAGATGCAGTTTGCCAAGGACCGAACTCTACTTCATATGCAGGAAGCAAGCAGAGAGCACATCACTACATCATAGGCAACAAAATCTGCCAACTGCCCAGCCCTGTGAGCAGTCCTAAAATTAGCGTCAGTTACAGACCATGGGGGATCCCGTATACTGGTGGTGGACAACAAGAGACCAGCACTCAGTGCCTCAGATCCTATTGCCCTACACATATGTTCCACAGCAGTACCAAAGGCTGACGGCACCACTGATCTGCAGTTCTGAAAAGAAGAACTAATCAAGCTCTTCCCCACCAAAGGGGAAACTGTACTAATTGTTGACCTGCCTAGAGCAGGAACTAGACTTTATATTTACAAGCTCGTGCTACCAGTCATCCAGCCCCTCTATTTGCAATTAAATGACCAAGAAAACATGACACGGACAATTGGTAAGAATAAGGGATTACCTGTGAAAGTGACTCTAATGTACGATCCATCTTAAATTACGTGACCAACTAAGCCCAGCTGAGACATACCCATTGGTTGTAGAACTGTATGAATCATGGCAGTTTCATCGCTGTCTTCCAGACAGTTTCCAAGACTCCCAACTCCGTTGATGTACCCTGGCAGGTGCACTATTTCACTGATTAAAGAGGTGCACCACCAAAGCGGCATGGTTCCCAATTGGTATCTTTGATGGACCCAAGTGAGGCTCTTTCCTATGTGTCCACCCGTACCCATCTATATTTGACGCTCCCTCCAACCGGTCTTGGTGAAGATCAAGGAACCTAGGCCGCACATTATAGAGTCACCCTTTTCAACTATTGTTCAGAAGGACGGCAGACATGCTTATTATGAGACCACCATGCCGATTCCTATCAGGGATCTTTGTTTAGGGGCAGATGATTTATGATATCCTCGTTTAGTGTGCGTTGGTTGTTGTAGTTCAAATCGATTTAAAGAACATTATAAGGAATGACTCTGACACCTGATGATTCAAGTATCCACTTGTGCTACTGCCCCTGGGCAAATCAGCACTGCGCAAGTTATTTGGTTTCACAAGTCATATAGAAAAAGCAGGCGAAAAAAGAGAAAAGAGCAAAAAAAAAGAATATGGAAAAAGAAAGAAAAGGGGGGGGGAAAGGGCAGAGAAGCAAAAAAGAGCAGAAAGTGCGGAAAGAGAAAGGGGAAAAATATCAATTCCTGTTTACTTTTGTGGGCCCTCCCCAATGGTCCTATTCCATCCTAGTTTTCCATCGAGTCTCCTCTTACACTTACATTTTCAGTCTGGTTGTGTCTTTGGTAAGTTGTAGGCTGTCTAATTAATTGGGACAAGATCGATTTACTACTCTTAAAAGAAGTCTTTTGGGAAAAGTATGCTGGATACTGCAGAAGAAAATAATTCCCACCCTAAGAACAAACTTGCTTTGCTGTCAGATCAGATTTTTGCTTTTCCCCATAGACCAATCGTTTCCAGACAGAGAAGTAAGTTAAAGAAGCTCATCCCAACGTGTAAATATATTGCTCTGGATGGTGGAAACATTTGAAAAAAACCTCAGCTAGTTTTGACTAGTTAGCATGGGAGAGCATCCCTTTCATCACATTTCAACAAATGCCAGCAGGTGGTTATGTGATCTAGAACAGGCAGATGGGAAACCACGTGCATGGATTAGTTTGACTCCAATTCCAGAATCCTCAAGCTACAGCATAATTCTCACTAGAAAAAATCTGTAACATCATGCCATACAGGTGCTTTATGTCAACCTTGGCAACTAAGGGTTTTTTGGAACGTTTTTTTCCCACCTTTTCTCTTCTTCTTGAGGGTGATAACCAAGCCGTAAAAAGAAAACAGAGCATTGTGTGATCCTGTAGCTCCATACGTAGGTGTATTCTTCAGTATGTACACAAAAATGATGAGTTCAGATCTTCTGATCACCTTTATTTACAATTTCAGGGAGAATAGATAATAGGGGGGTAATAAAGATGCAAGCTAAAGCTACCATATCTCGCTGAATGAAAAATACTATGGCTACCTGTTACCAGATTAGAGGGAATTGCGTGTTCCCAGAAGGACTTAAAGTAGTATGATCAGGCTTCTTTTAAACCAGATTTCTACAGGTTTTGCAGCGCTGGGGGTCCTGGGTTCAAGTCCCCTTCCAGGTTTCATCGGCAAAGAGTTTTGATGTTTCTCCATGTTGCATGGCATGGGTTTCCTTCCCAGGTCCCCGTTTTCCTCCAACACACAAATCAGTATGTGCTACAAGAGTAATCCACATCACTACCGCATTTCAGATTCATTTATGTCTTTTTAGTGTTATAGATTAAAACAGGTCAGGAGTGTTTATGCGCTGAACCTAGCGCCTTCATGATGGGGTGGATAACACGGATCAAAAAGAGGAATATCTCAGATGTTTGGAGCTTGTTCAGGGTTGACATTTGTATTGGGTATCTAGAGCCTATTCCTGCTTTGGGAAGTACGTCAGAGGAGGTGATAATGGTACAAATGGTAAACAAATCAAGTTACACTGATATTAACCCCTACGGACTCAGCCTCTTTTGGCCTGTAAGGACGCGGCCCCATTTTTCAAATCTGCCTGTGTCCCTATTCAGTGGTTATAGCTTGGAAACGCTAGCGATTTATCCGGGGATTTTGAGATGTTTTTCATGACACATGGTACTTCACATTTAGTTCCACAAATTTGGCTGAAATCTTTTGTGTTTAGTTATGACAAAAAAAACCATTGGCCCCACTTTGGACCCCTTCTTTATTTTCAACATTCTAAATGCTCACTTTTGATGAAGTGCAGATAGTCATAGCACCCAAAATAAATTCATAACTTACATTCCCAAAGTCTGCTTTATGTTGGCATGGTTTTTTTTTAAGATTCCACATATTTTTTACTAGAATTTAGAATGTTATGAGGCTCAGAATTTAGGATCAGTTTCAAATTTTTTGTAAAATACCAAAACCTGTATTTAGATGGAACTGCTCATAAACTTCTAATGACATGAGAGCCTAAAATAATAGCTAGCCTACATAAATTACCCCATTACGGAAACTACACCCTCAAGTAGAAAAACCACTTTAAGAAAGTTTGTTAACCCTTTAGGTATGTTTATAGGGGTTAAAACAAAATGGAGGTTGCAGTTGCAAATTTGTAATATTTTTTCACAATACATTCATTTTTGGGTGGAAAATTAAACATTTACATGGATGAAATGAAAAAAGGCTCACAAAGTTTGTTACCCAATCTCTCCGAGTACCGAGATACCCCATATGTGGTGGTAACCGGCGTATGGGCGCACGGACGGGCAATAGGAGGGAAGGAGGCGCCACATCCAGATCATATTTGCTATGTCACATTGTAAGGCTATAATTTTTTCTTTTTTGTAATGTGGACTATCGGGGCGTATTTCTTTGCCACATGAGATGCCTTTTTATGATTCGTAATTTTGGGGAATATATAGGCTAATGGTGATATTTTATTAAACTTTTGTTGGTGGAGGAAGGGAAATGAAAATCACACTTTTAGGAAGATTTTTAGGTGTTTTTTTTTTGGCCGTTTACCATACCATAAAAATAGTATGTTATTTTATTATATGGGTCCGCCAATTATTACAAAAGACCTCATTATATAGATTTTTATTTTTCCCATTTGCTACTGAATAAAAAGTAATTTGGCAAAACGTGTTAATCTTTGCTCACAGTCTTTCATATTGCATAACTTTTTATTTTTTCACCTTTTATGGTCGCGTCCAGCCGGAAAAAAGAAGAGGAGCCTAGGAGAAGAAAGAAGAAGAAAGAAGACGGGGCGCGCTGACATCGGGGACATCGGTAAGTCGCTGCCGAAACAAGGGGAGCCGCGTTGACATCGGAGGGATTTAAGTTTATTTTTTAAGGTCGTGGGGGCAGGCTTGCTGTATAACTACTGGTGGTGATGTTGTATAGTATAGGGTTGCTGATATACTATGGGCTGCTGTAGTATTACTAGGGGCTGCTAAATTACTGCCATGGGGGATGGCAGCTGTTATTCTTGGGGGCGGGGAAGATGTATACTACTTGGGGGATGGCAGGCTGTATACTAATGGGGGCGCGGGAGGCTTGTATACTTACTGGGGCTGGCAGACTGTTTATAATACTGGGGCTGGAGGGCTGTATACCTCCATGGGGAGGCCGTTGACCAATGCATTCCCACCCTGGCTTAACTCGACGTCAGTAGTTTTCCCCAGTTTTGTGGGTAAACATTAGGAGGTTCTCGGATTATACTTCGGGGTCGGCTTAGACTCGAGTATATACAGTATTTTGGAGTGAATCATAAAACATCTTTTAAATCATTTTTTAGAGCATTTTTTATAGGGATTAATTAAAAATTGTTCTTTTTTCAAACGTTTTTGCGTTTGTTCTACGGCGTGTACCATGCGGGCCAGTAATAATTCTGTTGTATTATACAAGATTGTTACGGACGCATGGGCAATACCCAAATGCAGGGTTTTTTTGTGTTTTTTATACTTTCTTAAGTGTTTTTCTAAGAAAGTGACATTTAGGGGCTTATATTTTAATGTATTTATTTTTTGTTTTCTAATGTATTAACTTTAGTGTTTTTGATTTTTTTTTTTTAATTATACATACTTGAACTTGAACTGGTGATGTCTGATCACTGGTTCAAGTTCAATACCCGCTCTACCAATACTATTGATTGTAGAGCAAGTTTAGTGTATCGTTCTGGAAGGGAGACCGGGCAGCTCCGGGGACATGCAAGTCCATCGGTTGGAAGTGCCCCAGAAGTGGATGGATCCGCCGGGTAAGCGGCACGGGGGATCACGATCCACATCGCAAACACCTGACACGCTGCAGGTTATGCTTGACCGCGGCAGGTTGTAAGGGGTTAACACCGCGGATCGGCGCCGCGTCGCGCGCTGACATCGGGGTCGGACGCCACGGGACGTTGAATCGGAGGGTATTTAAGTTTATTTTTTAAGGTCCGTGGGGGGCAGGTGATGTAACTACTGGTGGTGATGTATAGATAGTTGCTATAGTATAGGGGTTTGCTGTATACTACATGGGCTGTGTATACACTAGGGGCTGCTAAATACTGCATGGGGGGATGGCAGGCTGCTATGTGGGGGCTGGTCTGGGATCGGCTGGGGCTGGGTGGCAGGCTGTATACTACTGGGGGCTGGCAGAGTTATATACTGGGGGCTGGCAGATGTATAACTACTGGGGAGGCGTTGACCAATGCATTTCCCACCCTCGGCTATACTGAGTCAGTAGTTTTCCCCAGTTTTGTGGTAAACTTAGGGGTCTTCTCGGCTTACTACTCGGGGCGGCTTATACTTCGGTATATACAGTATTTTGGAGTGCATAAAATCTTTTAAATCACTTTTTAGAGCATTTTTTATAGGGTATTAATTAAAAAAATGTTCTTTTTTCAAACGTTTTTGCGTTTTTTTTTTACGGCGTGTACCATGCGGGTCCAGTAATAATTCTGTTTATTATACAGATTGTTACGGACGCAGGGGGCAATACCAAAATATGCAGGGTTTTTTTGTGTTTTTTATACTTTATTAAGTGTTTTTATAAGAAAGTGACATTTAGGGGTTATATTTTAATGTATTTATTTTTTATTATTCTAATGTATTAACTTTAGTGTTTTGATTTTTTTTTTTTACTAACATACTTGAACTTGAACGGTGATGTCTGATCACTGGTTCAAGTTCAATACCCTGCTCTACAATACTATTGTATTGGAGCAGTGTTATCTGCCTGGGGGAGACCGGGCAGCTCCGGGGGGCACAGCCAGTCCTCGGAGCTGCCCCAGAAGGGATTGGATCCGCCGGGGTAAGCGGCACGGGGGATCGATCCACATCGCCAAACACCCTTACACGCTATGCGGTTATGTGACCGCGGACGTTTAAGGGGTTAACACCGCGATCGGAGCCGGCTCCGAACGCGGGGTGTTAGAGCAGGCTGTAAGTCTGTGATATGACAGCTGGAAGAAGCTGATTATGGTGAAGGCTCCGTTGTGAGCTGTGGTGCCAGAAGAAGCAGGGACTTGTTAGAACGTCCCGTGCACTAAGTATCTAGCCCCAGGGACGTACTATAACGTCTGGTGCGCCTAGGGGTGAATACATAAATAAATAACACGTACATAAGTAAAAATATAATGGTGTTTGTAGCTTTCTGTATTGTTATAGAATGTACAAGTATTTTACACATATTAATATTAATACACAATAAGAGTTAAAAGCCATGGATAATAAAATATTCAATCATTACACTGCAGTTGTAGTATGCGTCTTTGAGACTGATGATAAATTTGTTTTATTAAGTTGCTGTCCGTGGAGATATAGGGAACATGTGGACTTATGGTGTGTTGTATCTCTCTAGTTGCTGGTTTTACGGAAGCCACAAAGGCTCATAAACGTATCTGAATACGTAGTAGCGGCTGTATATGTCTGAATACGAGGCAATCTACGTGTGCTACAGTAAATGGGCTGCTCTATAATGGAACGTAAGTCTTGCTATATGTCACTTCCAATACCACCAAGGTTTAAGAAAGTAGGTGTATATAGGCTCACAAAGTTGTTACCACAATCTCTCCAGTACCGAGATACCCCATATGTGTTGTGGTAACCTGCTGTATGGGCGGCTACGGACGGGGCATAGGAGGGAAGGAGGCGCCATCCAGATCATAATTTGCTATTGTCACACTTGTACAGGCTATATTTTTTCTTCTTTTTTAATGGGACCTATCGGGCGTATTTCTTTTGCCACATGAGAGCCTTTTTACTGATTCGTAATTTTGGGAATCTATACGGCTAATGGTTAGACTTTTTTTAACTCTTTGTGTTGGTGGGAAGGAAATGAAAATCATCACTTTTAGGAAGATTTTTATGTTTTTTTTTTTTCTGGCCGGTTTACCCTCCATAAAAATAGTATTTATTTTTTACTATGGGTCCGCCAATTATTACATAAAAAGACCTCAGTTATATAGATTTTTATTTTTCCCATTTCTACTGATAAAAAGTAATTTGGCACAAAACGTGTTAATTTTGCTAATCAGTCTTTCTATTGCATAACTTTTTTATTTTTTCACCTTTTATGGACGCGTCCAAGCCCGGAAAGAAAGAAGAGGAGCCGCGGAGAAGAGAAGAATACGAATGATAAGAAGAGGGGCGCGCTGACATCGGGAGGAGGGCCGACAAGGAGCGCTTGACATCGGAGGGATTTAAGTTTATTTTTTAAGGTCCGTGGGGGCAGGCTTGCTGTATAACTACTGTGCTGGTATGGGACTGGCAGGTGTCTGATATAGTATAGGGTTGCTGATATACTACTGGGCTGCTGTATATACTAGGGCCTGCAAAATACT
The DNA here is from genome assembly GCA_019512145.1 of Engystomops pustulosus. NCBI lineage: Eukaryota > Metazoa > Chordata > Amphibia > Anura > Leptodactylidae > Engystomops > Engystomops pustulosus. Next base: position 70,500,712 of record CM033646.1, read on the forward strand.
GCATGGGGGATGGCAGCTGTTATTCTTTGGGCGGGAAGATGTAAACTATGGGGGAGGCGGCGTATACTAATGGCGCGGAGATGTATACTTACTGGGGTGCTGGCAGACTGTATATAGCTAGGCTATACCTCCTGGAGGCGTTGACCAATCGCATTCCGCACACCTGGCTCTATACCTCGAAGTCAGTAGTGTTGCCCCAGTTTTGTGGGATAAAATCAATTAGGTTGCTCGGTTTAGCTACTCGGGGTCGGGCTTAGATGAGTATATACAGTATTTGGAGGGACATAAACATCTTTTTAAATCATTTTTTAGAGCATTTTTTATAGAGGATATAATTAAAAGTGTTCTTTTAATTCAAACGATTTTTGCGTTTGTTTTTTTCTACGGCGTGTATACCATGCGGGTCCAGTAATAATTCTGTTTAGGTTATACAAGATTGTACGTGACGCAGGTCGTCCTAATACCCAAATATGCAGTGGGTGTTTTGTATTGTTTTTTATACTTGCTTTAAGTGTTTTTCATAAGAAGTGACATTTAGGGGCTTATATTTTAATGTATTTATTTTTATTTAGTCTAATGTATAACTTTAGTGTTTTTGAGTTTTTTTTTTTTAATTATACATACTTGAACTTGAACTCGGTGATGTCTGATCACGAGTTCAAGTTCAATACCCGCTCTACAGAACTATTGTATCTGGCTAGAGCAAGTTTGTTAATCTGTCAATGGCAGGGAGACCGGGAGCTCCGGGGCAAGCAAGTCCGGACGATTACGGAAGCTGCCCAGACAGTGGATCTGGATCCGCCGCTTGGTACAGCGGCACGGGGGATCGGATCCACATCGCAAATCAACCTTACACGCGCGGTATGCGTTGACCGCGGAGGTTGAAGGGGGTTTAACACCGCGGATTAGGATGCCGGACTGCCGGTAGAGGCTGTCAGCTGTGTAGACGATTGGAAGCGCAGGATTCTGGTCGAGTGTGATTTGGATTAACACGTTCTTGCCAGCCGGTGCTCAGGGAAGCCCGGTACAGTAGCTCGCATGCCGAAGCTAGGATTGTAGTACGTGACCCCGTGCACTAAAGGATCTAGCCCCAGGGTACGTAGCATAACCGTGCGATGGGTTGCGCCTAGGGCGTTAATACTTAAATAAATACATTACATAAGTAAATATAATGGTTGTTGTAGCTTTCATGATATAGAATGTTACACAAAGTATTTACACATATTATATTTAAACAATTAAGAGTTAAAAAGCCATGTAATAAAACTTCATCTCAATCTTACACTGCAGTTGTAGTATGGTCTTATTGAGCACTGTGATAAATTTGTTTTATAAGTTGCTGTCGTGTGAGATATAGGGAACATGTGGACTTATTGGTTTTTGGTTGTATCTTCTCTAGTGCTGGTTTCTACGGAAGCCACAAAGCCTAAAGCTGATCTGAATACGTTAAGTGAGTAGCGCGGCTGTATGATGTCTGAATACGACAGGATTCTACGGTGCATAAGTAAATGTGCTCTATCTATGGAACGTATAGTTGCTTATTATGTCACTTCCAATTTACACCAAGTGGGTTTAAGAAAGTAGGTGATTATTTACTCGCTGTGGTATATGGGACTTGGGGCAGTTTACACCAGGTATATTCGAGATTTCAGCTCCCTGGCACCTCTATCTGACGGAGAGTGGACTCGGGTTCTGCCGGGAGGATTCGCTAAGGCTGTGTGTCACTCCGATGTCGTCACCCAGGTTTCGCTGGCAGAACGTGAACAGCTGACGTTCATCGGATGCACGGAGTCCACCGTCCTATCGTGGTAGTGAAAGGGGGTTCAAGTGCGTGTCAAGCGGACCACTTTTTTAAAAAAAATGCTGGCAGTTTTTCTGAATCTGTCGCTCTTTTCCGTCACGCCCCACCCCCCCCCGATTCCCGTCGCAATTTGAGAAGGCAGAGCGGCGGGAAAATATGATCACACAATCCGATTCACGCGCGCCAAAACTCCGGCGAAGGAGAAGGGATCCGGAGAAAAGGGTGATATATGGGAAAATCAACGCAAAACTGAAAAATTCGGGCAACTCGAAATGTTTCCTCAATAAGTGAGCGGAAAGAATTAGAACAAAGGGGGCATATTAAGTCAGTTAGGGTCAGTAATGTAAGCGAGGTGATAAATTAAAGGTCCAATGAGGATTTTGAGGACGATAGAATAGGAAGGGATAAGAGGAAAGTAGACCCCTGAGCGTCCGAACCACGGACGAAGGGTTAGAGTAGGAGACACGAGAGCCGGATAACAGAAGCTCGAACCGCCGGAATTGATAAGGAACGCCGTGAAAGAGACTAATGGAAGGAGGAAGACTGAGAAGCACAACGACGCCAGAGGTGAGCAAGAGGAAAAAAAGAGGAGACGAAGCAACGAAGGTGAGGCAAGACTTGGAGAGATAGAAGTCAGCACGAACAGTAGGAGAGAACAAGAAAAAACAGATGTATAAAGGGAGCGTGAGAAAAAAGTCGGAGGGAGGAAATGGGCGTAGAGGGAAAGGTTAGATCGATGGCCATACTAGAAAGTCGTAAAGAAAAAAAGGAGGGCCTAGTTTTAGCATCTGGGACCGTATCAGTGCGGATCATAAGTAAGAATAGATGTGTGGCGCGGCCCAACAACAATTGGAAAAACTGGGAAACGAATTGAGTTGGTATTGAAGTCACACGTCATTCTTGTTTCAATAGGAAATTTTTGTTCTCTTAAGATAGGGGGAAGAGATTAGTCGTGGTAATAGTGGTCAGCATTAGGTCAGCATTTTTTAGGTTGCATTTGTTAGTAACGTGCCTAGGAAGTTGCACTTTTCCTCTATGTTATTGGGTGTTATTTTTTTATTTTTTTATATTATCCTTTCTGCAGTTTAGCTTCGGGCTTTTGTTCTACGTATCGTGTAAGGTAGGTTGCTGGGGTACATTGTGGGCAGGGTTTTGTGTTTTCTTTTCTAAAAGGTGAGGATCAATTTTTGAGAAAGATTCCATTTTTTTGTGAAACGAAATAGGGTTACGGACATGACTTCTTTATGTTATGCCCTTATGATAAATGAAGAAGTAATGAAAGTTTAGAGGTTGTAGTGAAGAATTTAACGAGGCTGTGGGGAAGCTAAGTGGGTTTCGTTTGGAAAAGACAGACACTTCGGTTGTCATGGAAAAGAAGTTTAGGCTGTATGTAAATCAGCAGAATGGAGTAGCAGGGGATCAATCTGAGGACCTGAGGCTGGTATAACTACATGTGGGTCGGCTGGAATCGTAGTGTAACGTACATGGGCTGGGCTGTATACTAGCAGGCAGAAGGCGTGGACACATGATATACTAACGCAACTGGGGGGCAAAGAGGCTTAGGCTAGTATAATACAATGACAGGGGACAGGCTGGGCTGGAGCATAACTAATAGGGGCGAGTCGGTGAGCTGTATCTTAATACAGGGTGGCATGCTGAGCATGATATTAGACTCCGATGGTGAGGGCAGTGCATGGCAAATGATGTAGGTATACAGGCCCCCTTATAATACAGGAGGGTGTGGCAGGATGTATACTACAGGGGGCTGGCAGGCTGTATATTACGGGGGGCAGTTTGTGGCTTGATACTACAGGCGGGGGCAGGCTGGTCTGTATTACTACCTTTAAGGGCGGGCAGGATTTGTGTGGCGCTATACTAAACCTGGGGGCCAGCCTACCTTGGCTGTATATACATGGTGGGCAGCCTGGCTGTATAATACAAGTGGGGCAGCCTGGATGGATACTAATGGGGCCGCCTGGACTGTACACTACAGGGGGCAGCTCCTGTCGTGTCTACTACCATGGGGGAGCAGCCGCTGTATACTACATGGGGCGAAGCCTGGCTTGTATAATACATGGGGCATGCATTGGGGCTTGTATACTACATGTGGTGGGCAGCCTGGCCTTTCTTACTACATGGGGCTAGCCTGGCTGTATTAATACTGGGGCTTGAGGCTATATACGGCGCGGGGGGGGCTTTTGTGACTCAATGCTTCCCACCCTCCGGCCTCATACTTGCGAGTCCAACATATTGGTTTCTCAGGTTTTTGGTGGTATAAGTTAAAATAGGGGCCACGGGATTATATCGGTCGTGCTTATACCCAAGTTATATACAGTTTAGTATTCTTGTTCAGAAAGTATATTGTAGGACTTCCTCTAAGTTAAGTTCCATTTTGAATCACGACTGGTCCCTCTCTTATCGCCTTCCGGGGATAGTGAACAATGTTTGGGGTTTTTTCAATATGGATAGGCACTTAATTCCTTGGGTATTGTAGTTTATTATTGAGTCTTTGCTTTTTTTTTTTTTTTAACTAGAACTGAATTCGTTTCATCAGTGATGCGGACTAAAGCGCTATTCAATGTTTTGTGAACCTAGCTTTATATGTTTACAGGATTAAAAGAAGATTTTCTCTACTGGTTTGGACCTGTTGTAGGATGGGTGTGTAGTTCGTTGGTCGTCTTCCGTAGCATTTTCCACCTGTTCTTTGTCCTTTTTTTATGGAAGAGTGATCGTTCATAGGGGTTAGCTTCGGACTTAAGCATTACAATACATAAGATCAGGACTAGTTGAATTCCAGTGGTCTTGTACTGGGTGGTGAGACAAAAATGAGCTCCTTGTGAAATAATCTTAGTTTGTTCATGTCCCGGATTAATATAAACTTCTTTATACGAGGTTAGATTAAAGGACTTTATTTAGTAGTCGATTTTTCAGGATCTCTATCTCTTCTTTCCTTTTACGTTTTTTTCATTTGATTGATATGACGGTGTCTTTGGTCCTTCTCATAGGTTCATCTTTTTCTTTTACTTTCTTCGTGTCGTCGCTACCACACACCAATAATCACATACTGGTATGGTTGATGTAGACGTGTGAAGCCAACACTGGGGAAGTGGGGCACTGATTTGTGCAGCTCTGTGAGGAGCTTAGAGAACAGGAGAATTCTGTGTGGGCTCTATTTAAAAATAAAGGAATTATTATTTTTAGGATGCAATTTGAGCTAATCCAGACATGTTTTCCATGTTACTACTAGTTGACACATTCCCATTATGACTTGTATTTGGGTAGTAAAATTGTTGTTTGGCTTTGTGTAGTCCCTCCCTTGGAATATGCTATGTTATTCCTTCCTGGTCTGATTGCCAGTGTGGGGGAAAGATGAAATTACATTACCAGTAAAGTTGGACTTTCCCCTTAACCTTCTATAGCCAGCCCGATGGTTTTGTTTTATTTCCACCCTCATGTTACGGATACTGTTTGTTTATAAGGAGAATGGCAGATCTTTGATTTAAGAGCTATAATTATTTTCGTATATTTATGAATTCTAATAAAACATTTTTTGGTTATCGTTAAATCGGTTATCTTGAAATTTAAAATTGGTCAAGTAAGAGGGGACCATTTTTGAAAAAGGTTGATGGAAGAGGGGCTAGTTGTACCTCCTGCCTTAGTGGGTGGGGTGAGGTCTACTTTGTGTCATGGGCTACTGGCACATTGTCGGAGGTTTATAAGTAGAGGTATAATCCCAAGTACCACAGACTTTGAGTATTACCATTTTCAAAACTAAAACGATTTTACAGATTAAACACAAAGTCATTCTGTTCACCTCAAATAAACCCTATGAATCCTTTCCCATCACTTGATGTAAGTTTGCGTTGGGTTTAAGAAGAAAGAAAACGATTTATTTTTCCTAGCCTTTCCAATATACAGGGGGTATAAAAAGTGTTCCAGTAGGCCTTTTACAATTTATTATCTTGTTTAATGGTCACGCAGGGCCGGCGCTATGGAGTAGGCCTAAAGGGTCTGCAATTGCCCAGGGCCCCTGCTAGGAGGAGAATCTCTTCTAGTCAAATGAATCTTGAATTTGTCTTAAAGACAGGTTGCCATGTATCAAAGATTAAATTCAGGTTTAAAAGAAGAACTATCAGGCTGCCATTTTTATAAAAAATCTACTCCCAAAGCGAGTGTTATACAGTTATTATCTCCAGTTTTCCATAACATTTAGAAAACAGATACTTTAGATTTTATAGAGAAGAGGGAGACCTCTCTTCTTTCATAGGAAAAAAAAAAAGTGAATGGTTCATTGTTTGTCACAGAGCAACAGGAAGATGCAGACCCCCTGAAGTGTAGCCCCCTACAGATTCTTAGCCATCAGGTGCAGGAGTGAGTTTGCTGACACAGGAGATGCTGCACCTCCAGATAATGTTACTCTATTTTGAAGAAAAGGGATAATATTCACCTAATATTCATGGTTTAACCCTCTCTCATCAGAACTATCTAATTGAACAACACGTTCTATCTTGTGGCCTTTTATTTTGGTAGAGTTTTTTTGTTGGGAAAAATTGAAAATGAACAATTGACACATTCGATCCTCTTCCGGCCCCCCTAATGTCGCAACTCATCATCTACTAACACCGTTGGACCCAGGACATGTCCCATTTAATAGTACTATGTAAAACCGACAAAAAACAACCACTATTCACATGTTTCGGAAACAGTTTTATTTCCCACATCCCCGTATGTTTACACCAATGTGATGATTGTTATCACTCAAATATTATGAATCGGTGATTGGGGTTTGTATTTGTGTCGGGACCCATAGAAATAGCATGGCGTCACATCTGAAAAGTGACCTTTTACTATCTCATTGAGTTAGTTAATGGGATACTACCGTAAATACTCGAGTATTAAAGCCGACCCAAGTATAAGCCGAGAGACCCCTAATTTTAACATCAAAAAAAACTGAAAAAAAAAAAACAATTGGACGCGAGTATAAGCCGAGGGTGGGAAATGGAGTAGTGTGTCCACAGCCCCTCATACACGCTAATTGAGGCCAGCCCCGAAGGTAGGTCTAATAGGCCTTGCCCAGCCACTGCCCATTAGGCCATTATATCAGGGCGTTCGTCCCTTTGCCCCATAGTATACAATGGGCTTATGTCCCAGGCCCCCGCCAATAGTATACGACAGGCTGCCGCAGCCATATTGCCCATAGATACAGGCTGCCCAGCCACCCTTACTGCGCATGGTATACAGCCTTTTGCCCAGCCCCTGCCATGTATACAGACCCATGCCCTAGTCCCCCCTTGCCCATGTATAAATTAGCCTGCTCCAAGCCCCTTTGCCCATTGTTTTTATACAGCATGCCAGACTCCGCTGTAGGTACACGACCTGACCCAGTACCCTTTTAGTATACAGCTGGTCCCAGCCCCCTGTAGGTATATTAGAATGCCATGCCCAGCCCACCTTTTTCCCTGATGAGTATACAGCTGCCCAGCCCCTGTAGATCAGCCTGCCCAGCTCCCCATGTAGTATACAGCCTGCCCAGCCCCCGGGGTAGTATACAGCCTGCCCAGCCCCTCTTGAGTAACGCAGCCTCCCATCCCCATGCCCCCTGTAGTTATAAAGAACGCAGCCCCGTAGTATATCAGCCGGCCCAGCCCCTCCGCCGTTTATCATAGTGGAAGTAGGGATATAGGGGTTAGCGTCCGGCCCCAGTTGCACCTCCCACGGTACAGATTATACACTGTCAGGGCCCCATGATTCCTCCGGTATGTTAACAGCGTCCGGCCTCAGCCCCCTGTCGATAATATAGCAGCCGCAAAAGACCAAAGTAGTATACAGTCAGGGCCACCCCAGAGTCCGCAACCACCGGTAGATAATAAACCCAGCCTTGGACGCAGCACACCCCCTGCTTGTAATCAGCATGCCATTCCCCCTTAGCTGTATACAGCCTGAGCCCCACCGTCCCGCAGTACAATCATTAGCGAAACAATAATCAATCACTCTTACACAACCCTTCGATGTTCTCACCAGCAGGTCCTTTCTTTATACTCGATGCTCCGGCAATCGGCATCCTGTAGACCAGCGCGGTCCGTCGCTAGGTGATAGTGACGTCAGCCGGTCGCTGACATCTGTGTGTGTACCGACGCGGCTGCCGTCACGTTTCCTGCAACGGACAGTGATTTGTTTTTTCTTTTTTTTTTTGGGGTTGGTGGTGGACATGAAAGCCGATGTGGGGTCGGAGCTATCGAGAAATCTAGACGATGGACTCGCCGGGGGCAAACATCGTGGATGTGGAGGAGAGTACAGTTAGTGTTTGGGTTTGTTTCCTAGATGACTCGACGCAGCTCAAGGTCTAGATGTGAGGAGTTTTTCAAGCACCATTTTTTGTGTGCAAAATAATCGGCTTAGTACGATCGATGTATATACGGTCACGGTATTGGTATTTATTTGGTTGGGTTACCATTGGTATAGGGAGAATTACAATGGATAGTTCTGGTGATGGCTAAGAGCCATTTTCCTTGAAGTACCATATGAACGTATATTTGGGTGAATATAGCAATGTGGGGTCTGCGGTTCTATGATCTCCAGTACACATTATCTGTACGTGGGTCTTAAGGAAAGTTATTTCTTTAGAAAGTATCCTGGATTTGGTTGTACATATTTTGACGAGAATGTTAAAGTGTTAAGTTGGTCAGAGTGATGCTGCGGTTGTAATGCTTTCAAAAAAAATATCTAAAGGTTTAAGGAACCGAATTTACGCTTTGCTATGTCAGTGTAGTTTTATATGGTTGATTATGATTTGGACAGAGTGTATGTAATGTCTTAGAAATTCTAGAGCGAAAAGCAGGATATCTGGTTTATTGCAAGGTTTTAGTGCATATGCTGTGGATTATTTATGTGATACATATAAATAGGGGCACAGTTCATAACTAAATGACCTACGACATGACCGAATCTATCATTTAGGAGATGTTGTGAAGGTAAGAATATTTTCTGTGTGAAAATTAATTGGCAAAGTAAAATTGTTAAGTACTTTTTATAAAGTTCAGTTCGTGTTGAAATCAAAATTGCATGGCTTGGCATAGGACGTCTATCTTGTCTAGTAAAAGAACTGTGATAGTTTTTGGATTTTGCCAATTTTGAAATGGGGTCAGGCGGGCAAGGCACTGTGCTTTCAGAAAAAACTATTCCTTAGGTCCCGCGTCCCCACAAATGGGCACTCAAAGTTTATAAGTCCAGCGTACGGACCAGCAATCCTGGATTTGTGGGAGGAAACGGGAGGAGGCACTAGGAGGGGAAAAACCACGCAGACACCAGAGACGAGAAAAAAAAAACTCATTCGCAGAGGTGCAGGGCAGCAAGACTGTCAGGGATAACCTGACTGAAGCCACATGCTGCCCGTCCTAACATGAATCTCCTCATGCCGCAATTGTTCTGTATAAAATTCTCCAATACTATACAGACGTTTTTTTTAACATTACAATAGGGGCGACGCCTGTTGGTTGAGCGTTGTGTTTCTGGGCAGCTCCGAGGACTGGCATGTGCCCCGGAGCTGCCCAGAAGTGGATCGGATCCCCCGGTAAGCGGCACGGGGGATCCGATCCACATCGCAAACACCCTTACACGCTGCGGTTATGCTTGACCGCGACGTGTAAGGGGTTAACACCCGCGATAGGAGCCGGCTCCGAACGCGGGTGTTAGCGCAGGCTGTCAGCTGTGATACTCGCTGTGGTATATGGAGACTTTGGGGCAGATTTACTTACCAGGTATATTCGCGATCCAGCGGCACTTTCTCTGCGGAGGATTCGGGTTCTGCCGGGATTCGCTAAGGTTGTTCCTCCGATGTCCACCAGGTTTCGCTGCTGCGCTGACGTTCATCGGAATGCACTGGAGTTCACCGTCCTATCGTGGGTGCAGGTAAGTGCGTGTCAAGCGACACTTTTTTTAAAAAAAATGTGGCAGTTTTTCTGAATCTGTCGCTTTTCGCACGCCCCCCCCCCGATTTCCGTCGCGAGCATGCCGACGCTGAGTGAGGCACCACCAGACGATCACGTGCGCCAAAAACCCGGGGAAATTCTGGGAAAATCAACGCAAAACTGAAAAATTCGGGCAACTCGAAATGTCTCAATAACTTCATTTAGTCCTTTAGGGGCTAATGTAGGTAATTTAAAGGTCCAATAGGATTCTTTTTTTATTTAATGCTGTTACTCGATCAGGAATTTCCTCTGATATGTTCTATCAGAGTGATAGAGATGCAATTGAAATCTTTATTATGTATGGTAGTCAGATGTCTGGATAGACTCTGAAGTAAAAAAAACGGACCTAGTTTTACATCTGTGACCGTTCAGTCTCATACGTAGAGATTGTGTGGGGCGGCCCACATATTGGAAACTGCAGATAGTTGAGTTTGAGTCACACGTCATTCTTTGTTTAATAGGAAATTTTTCTCTAGTAGTGGAGAATTATCTGTAATTGTAAGGTAGCATTTTTTATGGTTGCATTTGTAAGTGCCCTTAGGAAGTTCTTTTCCCTCTTGTTTGTGTTTTTTTTTATTTTTTTTATACATCTCAGTTTAGTTGGTGCTTTTCTAAATGTGATTGCTGGTACATTTGGAAGGGTTTTTTCTAGGTGAGGATCATTTTTGAGAATTTTCCATTTTTTTTGCAATAGGTTTAGAATTGCTCTGTTGCCCCTATAAAATGAAGTAATGAAGTTTGATTGTGTGAATTTCACAGCTGGAGTAGTGGGTTTCTTTGGAAGCAGACATTCGTTCTGTGATGTGTGTAAGTTTCCTGTGTATGCTTGTTGCAAGCTTGTAGCAAGCGCTTTTGGGTATCCCTTCTTCAGAAACCTAGCATAAATAATCCTGCTCCATCAGAGTGGTGCAGTTCCTCCTTCCTTTGCGAAACTTGCTGAAGGTTATATTCTTTAGCCATTTGTTATAATTGGCATTTTTATAGTTTAAATATCTGTTTCCATCCACCTTTTTGAAATGTGTTCTGGTTTCAATTTGGTGTTGGTTATTTTTGTATATTTCCAGATCCAGAAAGATTATTGTATTAGAGTTGAAGTGAATTTAAATCCCCAGGGATTATCATTCACATGGTCAACAAAAGCTTTCACTTCAACTTCATTCCCATACCAGATGAGGAATAGATCATCAATGAAGCGTCTATATAATTTGATTTTTGGCCAAAATGGGGTGGCTTCGATGTATTGGGTCTTGAACCGTTCCATGAATAAGTTGGCAAAACTCTTGGTGGCTCAAGTACCCATCGCTGTGACGCATATTTGTTTAAATATTTGGCCCTGAAAATCTGATGTTCTAAAATAAAATAAAATACCATCTTTGATAAATTTTATTTGTTTGTCATCCATTTTGGTTTGGTTATGTATATACCAATCATTGGATTTTATTCCCAAATTATGTGAGATGTTTGAGTATAGGGCTGCCACGTCCAGAGTAAGAAAATGAAATTGTGAATCCAGTTTGTGTTCTTGCAATTCCATAATGAGAGCACTTGCGTCTCTCAAGTGCGATGGTAGGGTTTTTACAATTTCCTGTAGGAAAAGATCTACGTAGTGTGATAGGGCGCTGGTGAGTGACCCTATCCCCAATATTATGGGGCGCCCTGGTGGGTTCTTTTCATTCTTATGTATTTTCGGAAGATGGTAGAATGTGGACATAACTGGATGATTGATAGCGAGGAAACCTTTTTCTGTTTGTTAAGGATCCCTTGGCAGCCTGGCTGTATACTACATGGGGGCAGCCTGGCTGTATACTACTGGGGGCTTGCTGGCTATATACCGGGGGGGGGGGCTGTGACCAATGCATTTCCCACCCTCGGCTCATACGCGAGTCAATATGTTTTCTCAGTTTTTGGTGGTAAAATTAGGGGCCACGGCTTATACTCGGGTCGGCTTATACCCAAGTATATACAGTAGTATTTCTTGTCAGAAAGTATATTGTAGGCTTCCTCTAAGTAAGTGTCCCAATTTTGAATCACGATGCGTCCCTCTTTATCTGCTTCTCGGATAACAATGTTCTGGGGTTTTTTCAATATTGGATAGTGCACTTAATTCCTTGGTTATTAGTTTATTTATTGGTCTTTGCTTTTTTTTTTTTTTAATAGAACTGAATTCTTTCATCATGATGGTATAAAGGCTTCAATGTGTGAACCTTTATATGTTACAGGATTAAAAGAAGATTTTTTTTCTCTACTGGTTGATGTAGGAATGGGTGGTGTTCGTTGGTCTCTTCCGTAGCATTTTCACTTTTCTTTTGGTCCTTTTTTATGGAATAGTATCTCATTAGGGTTAGCTTTCGGATGTATCTATTCAAATCAATAAACAGATTGAATTCATTTGTGGTACTGGTGGGAGAAAAATGTAGTCCTTTTGATAATAATAGTTGTTCATGTTCGGATAATTCATACGAGGATAGATTAAAGATCTTTATTTAGTAGTCGATTTTTCAGGATCTCTATTCTTCTTTTCCTTTACGTTTTTTTCATTTGTGACTGACTTGTTCTCTGGTCCTTCCTCATAGGTTCCTCTTTTTCTTTTACTTTCTTCTTCTCCTCCCACACACCAATACATACTGGTAGGTTGATTATACTGTGAGCCCCACTGGGGACAGGGACTGATTTGGCAAGCTCTGTGTAGGAGAATCTGTGTGCTCTATAAAAATAAAGGAATTATTATTTTTAGAGATGCAATTTGAGCTAATCCAGACATGTTTTTCCATGACTACTAGTTGAACATTTCCAATTATGACTTGTATTTTGGTAGTAAATTGTTGTTGGCTGTAGTCCCTCCATTGGAATATTGCTCTGTTATTCCTCCTGGTGTGCCAGTGTGGGGGAAAGATGAAAATTACAATTACCAGTAATTGGATTTCCCTTTAACCTTCATAGCAGCAGAGGTTTTTTTTTTACCACCCTCTATGTAAGGATACGTTGTTTGTTTCTAAGGAGAATTGCAGATCTTTTGATTTTAAGAGCTATAATTATTTTCTTTATATATGAATTCTAATAAAACATTTGGCATCCTGTTAAAGGTTCTCTGAAATTAAACTGGTCAAGTAAGAGGGGGCCCATTTAAAACGGTTCTGGACTTTGTATCCTGACCCTAGTGGTGGGGGAGGTCTACTTGTGTCTGGGCTACTGGCAATTGTGGAGTATAGAAGGTAATCCAAGTAACAAGACTTTTTATTTAACAATTTTCAAAAAATTACAGATAAACATAAAAGTCATTTCTGTTTCACTCAAAACCCATGAATCTTCCCATCCACTTGATGTGATGTTTGCGTGGGTTTAAGAAGAAAAGACAACAGATTTTTTCCTAGCCTTCCATATATACAGTGGGTATAAAAAGTGTTCAGAGGCTTTTCAATTTTTAACTCTTTGTTTCATGTCAGCAGGGCCGGCGCTATGGGTAGGCAAAGGGGGCAATTGCCCAGGGCCCCCTGAAGGAGGAGAATCTCTTCTATCAAATGAATCTTGAATTTGTTTTCTAGGTGCCATGGATCCAAAGATATCAGGTTTAAAGTAAGAATATCAGGGCCATTTTTTATATAAAAATCAATCCCAAAGCAGTGTTTAACAGTTATTATATCTTCCATTTCCTAACATTTAGAAAACACATATTAGATTCTATAAAAGAGGAGACTCTCTTCTTTCATAGGAAAAAAAAAAAGTGAGTGGTTCTATGGTCAAGAACAGAGAATGCAGCCCCCTGAAGTGTAGCCCCTTCAGATTTCTTACCATCAGGCTGCAGGTGAGAATTTGCTGACACCCAGGGACTGCTGCACCTCCAGATAATGTTACTATATTTTGAAAAGGGATAATATCACTAATATTCATGGTTTAACCCTTCTCATGCAGAACATCTAAGAACACACGTTCTCTCTTGGCCTTTATTTTGTATGATAGTTTTTTTGTTGGGAAAATTGACTGATACAATGAAATCATCCTCTTCGCCTAATGTCGCTACATTACTAACACCGTTGACCCAGGGACATGTCCATAAAGTTATGATGAACACCAAAAAAACAAACATTCGTCTGGAATACAGTTTTATTTCCCACCATCCTCCATTATTTACACCAATGTTGATGTGTTCTCACTCAAATTATTATGAATCGCGGAGGGGTTTGTATTGTGCGGGGATAATACAATGGCGCACATCTAAAAGTGATTTTTATCTCATGAGCTTAGTTAATGGTATATACCGTATATACTCGAGTAGAAGCCGACCCAAGTATAAGCGAGAGACCCCTAATTTTAACACAAAAAAAACTGAAAAACATATTGACTAGAGTATAAGCCGAGGGTGGGAAATGATTGCACAGCCTCTCAGTATAATTGCCACGCCCGTAGTCAGTCAGCCCCTCAGTACAGTCTGATGCCCTAGTACAGTGCCCAGCCCACGCCATGTGTAACAGGGTGCCCCAGCCACCTGCCCATGTTACAGGCTGCCCAGCCCCTGCCCATAGTATACAGGGATGCCCAGCCCTTGCCCAATGTAACTCACGCCTGCCCAGCTCCCCCCCTTGCCCATGTAACAGCCTGCCCAAGCCCCTGCCCATTGTATACAGCCTGCCCAGCCCCCTGTAGTATACAGCCATGCCCAGCCCCCTGTAGTATACAGCCTGCCAGCCCCCTTAGTATACAGCTGCCAAGCCCCTGTAGTAAAAGAGCCCAGCCCCTTGTATATACAGCTGGCAGCCCCCTGTTAGTTAACAGCTGCCAAGCCCCCTGTTAGATACAGCCCAATGCCAAGCCCCCTGTAGTATACAGCCGGCCCAGCCCCCTGTAGTATACAGCCGGCCAGCCCCCTGTAGTATACAGCCGGCCCAGCCCCCTGTAGTATACAGCCGGCCCAGCCCCCTGTTAGATACGCCGGCCGCACGTAGGATACAGCGGCCCAGCCCCCTGTAGTTATACAGCGGCCCAGCCCCCTGTAGTATACAGCCGGCCCAGCCCCCTGTAGTAACAGCCCGGCCCAGCCCCCTGTGTAACAGCCTGCCCAGCCCCTTAGTGTATACAGCCTGAGCCCCCCTGCCCGCAGTACAATTCATTTAGGAAAAAAACAAACACTTTACACACCTTCCGATGTCACACCAGCAGGTCCTCTTCTATACTGCGATGCTCCGGCATCGGCTCCGTGTCCACGCGCGGTCCGTCGCAAGGGATAGTGACGTCAGCCGCTCGCTGACATCTGTGTGTGTGTAACCGAGCGGCTGAGTCAGTTTTATGCAACAGGAAGAGCCGGGACATGAAGCCGATGTCGGGAGCATCGACAATCTAGACGAGGGACTGCCGGGGGAAAATCAGGGAGTGAGTACAGTTTGTTTGTGTTTTCATGACTCGAGTATAAGATGATGTGAAGTTTTTCAGCACATTTTTTGTGCTGAAAAAACGGCTTATAGTATCGAGTATATACGGTAGTTATTTATTTGGGTTACCATTGTGTAAGGGAGCATACAATGATAGTTCTGTGTGATGCTCAGCGCAATTTTCTGCAGGTCCCTTTGCTGTATATTTTGGTGAATATACACATGTGGGGTCTGTATGATCTCCTCACATCTTACTGGTTTAGGAAAGTATATTTTCTTTATATAAGTATCTGGATTTGTAAATATTTTAGAGGAAATTTTAAATGTTAGTTGTCAAGTGCATTGCCTGGTTGTCTGCTTTCAAAATTCTATAGGTTTTATGGCACATTTACTTTTTATTCTGTTTTATTGATATATTTTGCAGGTTATGACTGTCTTAGAATTTCTAGCTGAAAAGCAGATATCTGGTTATTGCAGTTTTAGTGATATTATGTGGATTTATTTATGTGAACATATAAATAGGGCACATTTATGAACTCTACACATGTCCATCTATTACATTTAGGAGATGTGAAGGTAAATATTTTCTGTTTGGAACATCAAAGTCAAATTTTAAGTATTTTTTTATAAAATGTTTCAGTTTGAATCAAAATTGCATGAAGGCGTCTATGTCTATAAACTGTTTGATGCAATTTTGAAAATGGGGCAAGTGTCTGCTTTCAGAAAATATCGGTCCCTGTCCCCAATGGGCCTCACAGTCTAATCAACGTACCAGTAATTTTCTGGACTGTGGGAGGAAACCGGAGGACTCGGAGGAAACCCATGCAGACACAGAGAGAACATACAAACTCTTTGCAGATGTTGACCAGCACTGCAAGGCTGTAGTGATAACCACTGAGCCACCATGCTGCCCATCAATCTCCCTATGATCTATGTCGTATAAAATTCTCCAAAATAACAGGTTTTTTTTACCATACTAAAGGGAGCCTGTTGCTGACTGTGACTGGTCATAAAATAGTTTTATTTTGGGGCACCACTTTTAGTTTTGCCCAGGGCCCCACTTTGTGTAGAACAGGCCCTGCATGTCAGCCGATATATAGGATCAAAAATAGTTCTCTTTTGTGCTAATTTATGTACACTCTGCAGCCCAACTTGACATACAAAATGAGAACTGTAGATATTTTTGATAATTTTTTAAATAAGAAAAACTGAAGTATTACATGGAGACAAGATCTTTTCCAGCTCCCTCGGGTTGTATGGCAAACGTTGGTGGACTGCCATTTTCGGAGATGCTTAATTGGGTATAGGTCAGGGCTCTGATTGTGCCAGTCCAGAATGGTCACAGAGTTGAAGCCACTGTTTTGTTATTTTAGCTGTGTGCTTAGGGACATTGTCTTATTGGAAGGTGAACCTTTAGCCAGAGACCTCTGGAAGAGGTTTTCGTCCAGGATATCTCTGTACTTGGCCGCATTTAGCTTTCCTTCAATTTCAACCAGTTGTCCTGTCCCTGCAGCTACTGAAAAACATCCCATTAGCTTGATGCTGCCACCACCATATTTCACTGTTGGGATTGTATTTGGCAATATGGTGTTCTCTACACATACTGCATAGAATTAACACCAAAAAAGTTCAATCTTTGTCTCATCAGATCTTAGAATCTTATTTCTCATAGTCTGAGAGTGCTTTATGTGTTTTTTTTTAGACTGTGTTCATATGTCTTGCACAGAGGAGAGGCTTGCGTCTGCACACTCTGCCATAAAGCCACGACTGGTGGAGGGCTGCAGTAATAATTGGCATTGTGGAACTTTCCCCCATCTCTCTACTGCATCACTTGAGTTCAGCCACAGTGGTCCTCTTTACCTCTCTCACAAAGACTCTTCTTCTATTGCTGAGTTTTGCTGGACGACCAGGTTGAGTAAGAGCTGTGGTCATCTCAAACTTCTTCCACTAAAGGGTTATGGAGGCCACTGTGCTCTCAGGAACCTTGAGTGCTGCAGAAATTCTTTTGTAACCTTGGTCAGATCTGTGTCTTGCCACAATTCTGTCTCTGAGCTCTTTGGGAAGGTTCTTACACCTCATAATTCTCACATACTCTGACATGCACTGTGAAGTCTTATACAGACAGGTGTGTGCCTTTCCTATGCAAGTCCAATCAATTTAATTAAACACAGCTGGACTCCAATGAAGGAGTAGAACCATCTCACGAAGGATCAGAAGGAAATGGAGTGTCAAAGCAAAAGGTTCTAAATACTTATGATCATATGATATTTCAGTTTTTGTCTTTTAGTTCAACCCCTTACCAATGTGTGACATAATAGTACGTAAAATGTCAGATCTTGTGGTAGGGAGAAGGAGAGGGCATATTTCAGCAAACCATGTTACTCATGTAAATGCAAAACATGTGGGCACCGTCATATTAGATTTGATCGCTGCCCCCTGCAAAGTCATTGGGCGGGTGAGCGGTGATCGGTTGCTATGAAAGCCGCGGTCATACAAAGACCCGCGGCTGTCTGATTTTAACCCATGTAACTGTAGTATGGCAGTATATGGTAGGATCAATCAGACAACCTATGGTTAACCCCTTCCAGACACAGGCATTTTGTAGCTTAATGCTCAGTCCCATTTTTTGTATTCTGACTTGCGTCTCTTTATATTGTTATAACTTTTGAACAATGTTACGTATCAAAGTGATTATGAGATTATTTTTTCCTCACATGTTGTACTTCACTTTACAGGTAAATTTTGGCTGATTAGTTTTGCATTTATTTATTAAAAAAAAAAGATAAAAAGTGATGAATTTTTTAAAATATTTGCCATTTTCAAAATTCTAAATCATTGCATTTTCAGTCAGATAGATTTACCACCTAAATTAGTTGCTGAATAACATTGTCGGTTATACATTCATTTAGCCCTAAAATTTACACATTTTCAAAAGATAAAAAGAGGAAACCCATCTTTAAATTTTCAATTTCTCCCGAGTGCAGACACCTTCCACCCCCACATGTGGCCTACTTGTTTTATGAGCACATACAGGGCCGGATTATATGGGGGGCGCCGGGGCCCCAGCCACTTTGCCTTAAAGGGGCCCTCACCAAATGTGGGCGATTGAGCGGTTGCTTGACCTCCCAATTCGCCAACTGTGTATTTGGATCTGGGCCGTAACTAGTGGACATAGGGCATGCCCGACTTAAGATTGTGGCAGAGTAAGGGAAATACAAGTTCCCTGCTCTGCCATTAGACGATCGGTGGTTAACCAAGATGGGAGTGTCCTTCTGGCGCCAGTGCAGTGTGTGACATGTCAGTGCAAATCAGGGGAACAGAGGAAGGTGAATTACAATTTTATTATTTTACCTTGGACTGTATATAGTTATTATGGGGGGGGGGGTATATAGGTAGTTATTATAGGAGTTGTTGTGTATATAGTTATAATATGGGGACTGTATATAGTTAGTATAGGAGGTGTTGTGTATACAGTTATAATAGGGGGGAGGCTGCATATAGTTAGTTATTATAGGGCAGTGATGGCGAACCTTTTAGAGCCTGAGTGCCCAAACTTCAACCAAAATCCACTTATTTATTGCAAAGTGCCAGCACAGTAATTTAAGCAGTAATTTATTTCTCCTTGTTCTTTGACAACTTTCAATCGTTCAGCCTCCTAAAGACACCAGCACAGTTGAATAGAGGAGGGCAAATTAACCTATCGTTGTAGGAAGATTCTGTAGGAAGATTCTTTGAGTCCTGTCTGGTGAACTTCATGCTGGGGTGATGGCCTGGGTGCCCACAGAGAGGGCTCCGAGTGCCGCCTCTGGCACCAGTGCCATAGGTTCGCCACCACTGTTATAGGGGATGCATACAGGGACGATTCTAGCTTTTTTGGTGCCTGAGGCGAAAACTGAAATGCTGCCCCCCACCTCAAAATAAAATTGTAGCCTTGATTTCCTTCTATATTCAGCCCACTGAATTTACATACGCAACTTAACACTAACGCTGTATTTACAAACGCAGCGCTAGTGTACAGGGGCGGGCCTTAGCCCGATCGCGTATACGTTTCTATGGAAACACATGTGATTTGTAACCCGGTGTTAAAACACACCAGGTTCTGATTGCTTACCGCTGCAAAAATTTTGATTTCAGCGCTTCTACCCCAGAAACTGGCATAGAAGCAGTAATAATTGTCCACCATAAATTAAATAGTATTTACACTAAAAGCACAAAAATACACAAAACATTCTATCTGTACATATATATACATACAACTCACTACATTCCAAATTAATACACATTTCTAATCTATATATATACATCAGCCATAAATTTGAAATACACCATACAAATACACTCCTATAATGAATCATGACTTGCCATTCTTCTTCAGGGGATCTTGCTGGTACATCAGCAGGTGGTAGATTGAGTCAAAGCAGAAAGTTAGTGTTCTACTCCCTGTGGTAATATCAAGAACAAGAGCTCTCGCCAGCTTCTCACGGGCTGAAAATAGAAGATCCCCTAGGTTTCTTGCATCACCCTCCATCTTCCTCCACTGGATTCAAGTGCAATCCACGTCTCACTTTTGTGTCCGTGATGCACTGTTAGTCCTGTATCAGGAAGTCACGAAATGACTATTTATAAAAAGAAGAGCATTTTACTATAGTAGATTCAGCATCATAATTATCACATGCTGTTGTGCAAAAATAACTTTGATTCTTTTATGAAATACAAGATTCCTTCCATAAGTATGCAATCCCATGTGTTGGAACCTTTAAATTCATTGATAGATCAACCTAATACCTGTTCGTTCCTTTCCATGTCAATATTTGTTAATTACATACATGTTTACAATGTATTGCTAGTCCTTAATAGCAACCAATCTTAGACCTTCATTGTGGCAGCCAATCAGTGGCCGAGGGTCACACACACCCATTCCTTATGGTCAGAATAGTCTATAGGTTTTCCCTCTGCATCCACGTCATTCAAGGATTAAATGTCTATGTCGATGTGGGGGCATATCCATTAAGCAGTACCTTAAGTCAGGTGAAAGATGAGATGGAAAGGTAGGATCATCGGGTTCTCTAGATATTTTTGATAATTTTTTAAATAAGAAAAACTGAAGTATTACATGGAGACAAGATCTTTTCCAGCTCCCTCGGGTTGTATGGCAAACGTTGGTGGACTGCCATTTTCGGAGATGCTTAATTGGGTATAGGTCAGGGCTCTGATTGTGCCAGTCCAGAATGGTCACAGAGTTGAAGCCACTGTTTTCGACTGGGAACTCAGTCACAGCACTTTTTGTTCCGCCTTGATCCGCAATAGTACGTGTGGAGAGAGATACGAGAACAATAGTGCAACACAGCTTCTATTTAAAAAAGGTATTTTTAATATTGTACTCACAAAAACTTCGTTAAAAACAGGCCTTAAGAATAATCTTTTATGCACGTTCGGCGTTGTCTACCTGACTCCAATAGCGGCTTCTTCCTTTCCATCTCATCTTTCACCTGACTTAAGGTACTGCTTATTGGATATGTCCCCACATCGACATAGACATTTAATCCCTGAATGACATGGATGCAGAGGGAAAACCTATAGACTATTTTGACCATAAGGAATATTGGACCCCCATTCCTTCCCTCCCCTCTTTTTGCGCCGTCATTTAATAGGCAACTGTTTTGACCTCTTTTTTCCAATTATTAAGTTTTTACACACACCCATTACCTGCCCCGTCTCTTTCCCCAATCACAAGGCATGTATCAGGAATCACTACCCTGGCCTCGGACAGCACGGACCAGCGAATCCCCCAATCATCACAGAGCAACAACGTGCAGACAGCGCGGCCACTCTCCACAAGGTATTTGCTGTTAAACAATGAAGCTTTTTGTATATTTCAGACATAGGTTACTTCCAAGTGCCCCTCCTCTTCATACTTTTGAGGTAATTTATATTCTAAACAATCGTGCACTAGGATGGTGAAATTATAAATGGGTCTATAATCTCCAGAGCTAATACTCTACTGTAGAAAAAGAATATAGTGCTTTGTAGATCTTTTAACATTTTAATTATTATTCCATCATCTATGGGGATTATACAAGGAAACTCTTCAGCTCAAAATCTATATTAAGGCCATGTGATTGAAGAGTGTTCAGATGGTATATCCAAAAAGCTTCCCTAACATTGAATTTTTCATTGAGGTCCTCGCCTTTCCAATTTGCCTGAACCACTTCGAGGCCAAAAAAGGTTAGATCTTTAGGGTTCTGATTGTTTTTCCCGAAAATGGGCAGATAGGCTGTGTGTTTTTAAGCTTTTTTTTTTATATTTCTTATATGCTTCCCGATCCTGATTTTTAATTTTCTACCCGTCCTCCCAACATATTTGAGTCCACATGGACAGATGATCAAATAAATAATTGCACAGGAGTCGCAACTAATAAATCTAGAGATCTAGAGATGAATAGACTATTGGGCGATGCAAGTACATACCAGCGGCTGGCCTTTAACCCTACCGATAGATATAAAAAGGAATTGGACTCCCTTTTACAGGAGGCCAAAAATATTAATATCATCAACCAAAAATAATACAATTATTTATCTATAAAATTAGATACCGGTGATATACTATCTTCAAAAAGTGCACAAAAGCCGAGATAAACCCCCGGGACGACCGATCATCTCGGGTATAAAATTCCCTCACCAGCTGTTTTTCTGAGTATATTAATTTTTAATTACAGAGATATGTTATTAAAATGAAATCCTTTTTAAAGGATTCTCAATAAGTAACAGATCTTTTAAAAACCATAAAAATAGAGGTAAAAACACCTGTTTTATGTAGTTGTGACGTCATGTCCCTGTATACCTCTATCCCACAAGAGTTGGGGGTGGAGATAATTAAGAAGAGTTTAGAAAAAGATGAGGAGCTAATATCTGAACATAAAGAATTCATCATTAGAGCGATTGAATTTTGCTTCAAGAGAAATTACTTTTGGTATGAAGGAACCTTCTTCAATCAGATAACTGGGACAGCAATGGGTGAAATCCTTTTTATGGCTGGGTACACCTTTAGAGTTTGAGGGATTCATAAAATTCCGTAATGAGAATCAATATAATCTAGGCTTTACCTATGAAATCGATACTAAAAAAATCAATTTCCTTGACCTAGAAATTTACATAGAAAACAATTAGATCCTGACAAGAAATTACTTTAAGGCGACTGATGTTAATTGTTTTATAGAATTTAGTAGTTGCCATCACCGCCCTTGGATAGACAACATACCGAAAGGTCAGCTAAAAAACTGTAGTAAACAGGAGGATTTTGTAGTACAAGCAGAAATTATTAAGGATAGGTTTCATAAAAGAAACTACACTAAAGAAATTCTAGATGGGGCATATAAGGAATAATCTGGTAATGGGCAAGTAGATCTAGGCAAAAAGAAAGATAAAATGGGGAGGGACTTAACAAATCCGGTCTTTATTACCAACTATTGTAAGGAAGCTCTGGAAGTTAAAAAGATCATAGAAAAGCACTGGCATCTTATAACCAGCGACCCAGTGTTAAGTGAAGTTGTCACAGATAAACCTATAACGATTTTTAAAAGGGCGCACAACATTAAGGATATAGTCACTTCAAGCTTTGTGAAAGAGGGAACCACCAAGTATTTAGGGATGCAAGGATTCTATAGTTGCAAAAAATGTCAAGGCTGTAAATATAGGAACTGGATGGACAAAGGAATAGTCACAGAATTCAAATGGGGTAAGGACTCCCTGCCATACAAGATAAAAACATTTTATTAGTTGCGACTCCTGTGCAATTTGATCATCTGTCCATGTGGACTCAAATAAGTTGAGAGGACAGGTAGAGAATAGAAAAGTTATAGATTTTTGAAGGTGGGGTAAGAAAACGCAAAAATAAAAAAGAGCCTGGTCATTAAAGGGTTAATAAATTAGCAAAAATATCTACATTTCTTTTTTTATGTTGAGATGGGGTGCAAAGTACATTAATGAGCAAAAAAAAAAACGTTTTTGATCTTACCAATCGGCTGCAAGGAGTGGATCCTGCATAATGAAATAGACCAAAAGTGCAGATCACCCAAGTTTAGGGACAAAGAAAATGTTTGATACACGAATTTAAAAATGTGCATGTCATATAAGAACTTTAAAAAACGCCAAAGCACCTCACGCAACCTAAGGTTTCGCCTCTTCAGGCTTCTTTTGGGGCATGGTGCTTGAGGTAACACTATGGGGCAGATTTACTTACCCGGTGCATTCGCGATCCAGCGGCGTGTTCTCTGCGCTGGATTCGGGTCCGGCCGGGATTCATAAGGTAGTTAGTTCCTCCCGCCGTCCACCAGGTGGCGCTGTGCACTGACGAAAAAAAGTGTCCAATCGGAACGCTACTGGAGTTTCACCGAGCCGGGACTAGGTGAGGTAAGTGAAAGCTCTGCGACGAATTTTTTTTCAATGCGCGCCGGTTTTCGAATCCGTCGTGTTTTTGTTCGGCCACGCCCCCGGATTTCTGTCGCGTGCATGCCAACGCCGATGCGCCACAATCCGATCCCGTGCGCCAAAATCCCGGGGGCAATTCAGGGGAAATCGGCGCAAATTGGGAATATTCGGGTAACACGTCGGGAAAACGCGAATCGGGCCCTTAGTAAATGACCCCCTATGCTTTTAAATACACAGTTCATCACAAGTTTTAACCCTTAACACTACCAAATAAATACATTGACGCTTAAATCCTCGATTTTACATAGGTGACATAGTGTCAACATGACGTAACACTTTAACAACTAAAAACCAAACAAAAGCAGCAGTTAAACCCTTTATGGGCCAAACAGAGAAAGGGTAACACTCTAAATTTACATATTCCAAAAAGGAATGAAATCTATTTACTCTTTCTGGTCTACAGGCTCAAAACCTTATAAGTATACAGGTGATGTTATATTCCCCCTTTTTCAAACCTTATAAAAACATTCCTACTGTTTAAAAGAAGAAGGAAAAATTCAAGTGAAGGCAAACCTTAGTAAAAATAAGGAGCGTATATATTTTTCCTCCTAAAACTAGTGCTTGCATTCATATTTCAAGGAACAAGCGATTTCCATAAACGAAGACCAATCACATTAGGTATACATACTCTAAAGAGAACACACCCCACCACATTATGTGTCTCAGTAGTTCTCTATCTGGTCCGCTCTAAATTAAAGCGTAACTGTAAAACTATAGTGATTTTTTATGTGATTGTATGTGATTCCCCCTTTAAAAACAAGCAGATCGATGCCTACTTTGTGCTGCTTGTAGCTTTCTTTCCAAAGTTAAGCATTTTCTGTTCTGAAAGTGTTTGACTAATATCTGTCAGTCTATGCCCTCTAGCTGAGCCCAGTTAACTTGCCCACAGATCCCATGATGCCTTGTGTTCTCTCTCAAAGTAATTAAGCATGAAATCCATTTAGTTTCCCACAAGTTAATCCAATGAACACTGCACAGTGCACATACAGGATGTATATGGTGACAGCCTGGTAGCTTCCATCACATGGAGGAGCAGGGAACATAATAAGTGGTAGAAGTCATTAGTACTTGAAGCCTATGCCTGAGCAGTAAGAGTTAATAGCTTATCTACACAGAGCTTATACTGCTGAGTACAAGGTGGGGGAAGAGAGCAGCATGAGGTGCAGAGAGAGACAGAGAAAGTTCTCTAGAAGCACAGACTGGGATGGAGGGACTGATAGGGAACAGGGAGATCTTGTACCTCACATGACCTCCTCCTCGATTAGCAGGAAGCAACAGCTCCTCCCCTCCCATAAAACCGACTCAAACAAAGTGTAAACAAAGTATGGGTTCATAGAGTTTATCAGCACATGGAGAGGAAAAAAAACCTTTGCAGTCACTCTTTAAGCGGGCTAAGGGAAGTTATGCAGTTCTCTTTCTAGTCTTCCCTAGTTCTCTTTCAGGTCCTCCTATCTTCTTCACCAATCAAAATCAGTATGTTATTTCTTTCTAGACTACACCTAATTTCAAGCTACAATATTAGTTGGGGTATGTTTAAATATTGATATCTGAGTTTAGGGTTGAAAACTCTATACACATCACAAAATGTGTTTGAAATTTTTTTTCCAGCTTCCCAGTACACAGCATGGTATAATAAATAAAGTTGGATGAGAGAGAAAAAACAAAAAAGACAACCAAAGAGGACGGCGCCTCGTGTGATAACGTTTGGGAGGTTTGTTTTCAGGTAAGTAATATGTGAGTGCTCACCTGGTACCACTTGGCCGTTGCAAGATATAAATGTGGGGGTCTTAGTTCCACTTTATTGGATGAGTCCTTCGTAGGGTTACCTCAGCAGCTTCCCATGCACTCACAAAACCCGGTATCCAATGGAACCGTAAACAAAGGAATATCAGCGGAAGAGAAAATGTGGCGCTACAGATGGGTGCGCTTGTAACCCAGAGAATTTTACCAACACACGGTTTGGTATAAAAGCTAATTAAGTATTTATTGCGAAAGATTAAAATTTGATTTCAAACATTGGTTACGCGTTTCGGGGTGACCCTTCATCAGACAAATACTATAAAACATGATAACAAAAAATATATAAATGAATAAATAAATAAAATGTATACATACAGTAAAATTGTGAATAAATGGCAGGCGAAGAAATGCATAGATATCATTAGAAAGGATGATACTACTTAATTGGAAAGGGACACAATGGATACCCAGACATTATGTAACCGTACACTTATCTTTAGTAAAGCCAGGTGAATAGGCAATTACATAAATGGTTATTGTGTTCATCAAATATAGGAAAATAAAAGAATGGATGAAGCTTATTGATCCAGAAATAATCAAATGAAATGACAATATTAATATATAAATAATAATAAAATGGAGATTATCTATGTAAACATGGGGCGTCTAGTAATAAGTGTAGAACTATCTATATACAATAAGGGGGGGTAGCAATACTTACATATACTACATTACAGCAAGAAGAATGTTGAGCGGATGCGTAGAAGATATGGCGTGAGGCTCATAACAGGGAGTCCCGAAGTGGTAAAGTTGAGCGCGCATGCGCATTTCGGTGTCTCAGAGCCACATGAGGTGGCGCTGCGCAGTAAGGACCCCGTCTAGATAGCGGACCTATCTGTAGTGTCCATGCGCAGAGTGGCGCCGCGCCACAAAGGCCTTGTAGGCCAATACTAAGGGGGATGAAAACACCTGTAGAAATGAGAATAGGTATGAGAATACCGGGGGGGGGGGGGGGTGGTACTCGTGAAATCAATGGAATCTAAAACACATCAATTTATAATACATAATTAATAAATAGATAATATAATAGTATATAATTAATAAATAAGTTTAAGTATATAATCGATAAATAAATAAATGAGTAGCAATGAAGGCAATACGGGTCTAATAAGAGGTAATAGGATATATGGAGCATGGGTGAAAAGGTAATAATATAATAAGACATACAATTAAAAAATAAATAATGAAGTGCTAATTTGGAAAAGGGATTCAGATATTAAAAGATATTTTCTAATGACTCGTTCAGACCAGCTGTGTAAGGGTTGGAGTCTAAAATCCAATACATCTCTCGTTTAATAAGTGGTTATATCTCTGTGGAGTAAACGGGGGATGTGTTTCTATTGGGTGATGTTGAATTCTTTATAGTTGCGTTATGGAATTGTGGCGGCATGTCTGGATAGACTGTGTAGAGGGAAGGCGTTACTGATTATTGCTTCTGTGTTTATTGAGGCGTTCCCTCAGAGGTTTGTATAGTGCGGCCCACATATTGTGAGTCTGCAACCACATTCGACAGATGATTAACATAACTCGAAGCTGCAGTTAAGGAAGTTTTTAATCTAAAAACATTCAACCCGAATTGCTGGAGTGATGAAGATTTTTCCTGTGACAGATGGTTTCACAGCATTTACACGTACTATGGCCACATTTATAACCCCTAGGATTTTAGTGAAAGAATGAGGTAGTCTTATTCCTGGGCATGGGGTAAACGACTGGGGGCAAGGATATCTTAAAGTAACGTTCTTCTAAAGGTGATCCTAGGGTTGCTAGGTAAGATATTCTTAAGGTGCGGGTCATGGAGTAGGAGGTTCCAATTTGTTCTTTTAAAATCCTCCTGATTTCACCGCCATCATCTGAAAAGTGGTGATGAAGTTGATCTCATTTATGACTCTGAGGCATTCTTAGCCCTTGGTTTTAGGCAATAAGTTTGGCTAAGGACGCTTGCTTGGAGGGCGTGTCGGAAGTGAGTAGGGGAGCAGATAACAACCTTTTGCTTTAAAACTTTACGAAGGACTTTACTTTATACTGCGTGTCCACATAGTGCTTGTCAGTTACGTCTAATTCTTTAAGAGTTGACCATATGGAATGTTAGTTTTTCCTCGGGCCGGCCCGTTTGAACGATTTGAGATTTCGTACATATTTTTGTAAAAAGGATCTACATAATGTGAGAGGTTAGCCGTAAGGGAGTTTATTCTGAAATAATAGGACGACCTGGTGGGTTCTGGGTATTTTTATGCCCTTTGGCAGGTAGTAAAAAATGGGGGTGGAGGGTTCCTCTATCTCAGGTACTGTAATTCTTTCTTAGAGAGTACGCCTAAACTGAAACCTTCATCTAGGGCATATAATTCAGTTTGAATTTGATAGTCGGGTTGTGGGACAGCTGAGAATAAAAGTTGGTATCAGAGATAATCGGAGAGACTCCGCAATGTAATCGGATCTGTTAAGTACAACAATTCCCCCACCCTTATCCGCTGATTAATAACGATGTCTTCATTGTTAGAAAGTTTCTTAAGCTTTTCTCGGTTGGATGACAAATTATTTTTTCCAAAGTTTTGTCTTTATTTTGTTTTTTGGCTTCCATGTTCTGAAAGTCGGTGGAAACTAACGATAGAATGTATCAATATAGTTAACCCTTTGGTGAGTAGGTAGAAGGTGGACCTGGTTGAGACTGTGTGGATAAATGGGGAGGGGGGTTGAGTTGGTGGTTTGGTGTTGTTGGTTGTATCTGTGGAATGGTTAGTATTGGTTCATATGAAAATGGCGTTTTAGAGTCAGTTTTCGAGATGAACTTATAAGGTCACAAAAAATCAAAAATCATTGAAGTGGACGAGGGCAGAAAGAGAGACCTTTCTCCATTGTCTTGATCTCTATCTCTTCTAACACATAATTGGATATATTAAATATTTTAACTCGGTCTGTGGACTGGTGTTTCTGAGATAGATTGGGAGTGGGAGTGGGTCTTTGGTTGTGGAATGGTTTATTTTTGCCTTTTGAGTCTGGGAGTCTCTGTTAATGGGTCTCCCTGTGTGGATGGAATTTCTGGATCTGAGTCTTCCTCCTCTGCTTCCTCTCTTATGTGTTTTTTTCTTTTTAATCCTAATGGGGGTGCTAGGTGGACTACTTCCCTTATACTTGGGTTGGGCGGGTATTGAAACGTAGGAGTCCTTTTGACTTCTCGAGGAAGCCCTAAAAAAGAATGACCGGACTCATTTGATGAGGGTACTTGATGGGGGGATAAATCTTGAGTGGTGGTGGTAAGTGGAGTGACCCTTGGTGTGAAGAAAATGGCTTCTTCGTGAGGGCTACTGGACAAGGAGCCGTTACTGTGTATAGTGAGAATTGAGTCATTGAGATCTTTAAATAGACCAGATGGCAAGTTTGGTCTTCCGCTGATACTCCTTTGTTTACGGTTCCATTGGATACCGGTTTTTGTGAGTGCATGGGAAGCTGCTGAGGTAACCCTATGAAGGACTCATCACTAAAGGCAACTAAGACCCCCACATTTATATCTGCAACTGGCCAAGTGGCTACCAGGTGAGCACCTCCTATTACTTGCCTGAAAACAAACCTCCCAAACGTTATCACACGAGGCGCCGTCCTCTTTGGTTGTCTTTTTTGTTTTTTCTCTCTCATCCAGCTTTACCGACAGGGTTTCTCTGTCGGGTACCATTCAACCAAGAGCGCACAGGCAGACTACAACTTGGGACCAACTGGACCCAAGCCTCAGAATTTCTGTGGACCCGTCAACAGTAGACGCTAGACATAAGTCTCGCCGTCCTACCAGATCCGACCACGATGTGTCCCAAGGACAAGAGGTTCCGCGAACGTGAACGCATTTTCATGGATTTTACAAACGCTAAGTTTGAACTACCAAGTACTATAAACCATAGCATTGCTAACTCAGGTTCAGACGAAGGGACAATCTCGACTCTGTTCCTGGAACTTGATAAAGCGATGAAAACTGAATCGCAACATCACTTAGATAAGCTCTTTTTAGATACCTACCAGCGAGAAAATATTATTCCTAGGGGGCTTAGGCTCCGTCCCGAACCAGCCTTCAAAAATGACCCCGTCTTTGTTAAAACCTGGGACTCATTATTACACCACAGTTCAATGTCTCTATTGAAATGCCTCTCTGATAAGAGATCCACACTGATCAATACCGCCACTACTACTATAGATACCATCACGTCCAAACTAAAAAAATTTGAACATCATCCTTTGTACGATAAAAAACTAAAAACAGAAATACAAACATTAGAGAAAGAAATTTTAGATAAAAAAAAGAGGTAAACTTGAAAGAGATCTGATTACATCTCGTCAAATATTAAATACTGGACAAAAGAGAATAAACTCAGAAAGAATGCATTCAAAGTGGGTAGAAGCTCTAACTATTCCATCCCAGACGGCTCTCGAACCAATCCCCATTTTAATAGGTCAAACACAACGAAAGACCCCATCAAAGACAATAAACACTAGGGCAACAGACCACGCCCACATTACTCACCTATCCGCTCCGGTAGAACCTTTACATCTTCAAACACATTGCCATCTGCCCCCATTCTACGAGCTAAACTCAATGGCACAACATTACCAAAAACCATCCCTACTAGAAGTACCACCTCCACCCTAAACCCCGAGACCCTGTCTAATACATCCACAACTCACAGTCTAATAGATCTTGACCTCCAAAGACCAAACTTGCCATCTAGTCTATTTAAAGATCTCAATGACTCAATTCTCACTATACACAGTAACGGCTCCTTGTCCAGTAGCCCTCACGAAGAAACCATTTTCTTCACACCAAGGGTCACTCCACTTACCACCACCACTCAAGATTTATCCCCCCATCAAGTACCCTCATCAAATGAGTCCGGTCATTCTTTTTTAGGGCTTCCTCGAGAAGTCAAAAGGACTCCTACGTTTCAATACCCGCCCAACCCAAGTATAAGGGAAGTAGTCCACCTAGCACCCCCATTAGGATTAAAAAGAAAAAAACACATAAGAGAGGAAGCAGAGGAGGAAGACTCAGATCCAGAAATTCCATCCACACAGGGAGACCCATTAACAGAGACTTCCAGACTCAAAAGGCAAAAATAAACCATTCCACAACCAAAGACCCACTTCCCACTCCCAATCTATCTCAGAAACACCAGTCCACAGACCGAGTTAAAATATTTAATATATCCAATTATGTGTTAGAAGAGATAGAGATCAAGACACTGGAGAAAGGTCTCTCTTTCTGCCCCTCGTCCACTTCCAATGATTTTGATTTATTTGTGGACCTTAATAAGTTCATTCGAAAACTGACTCTAAAACGCCATTTCAATATGACCAATACTAACCATTCCACAGATACAACCAACAACACCAAACCACCAACTCAAACCCCCTCCCCATTTATCCACACAGATCTCAAACCCAGGTCCACCTTCTACCCTACTCACCACAAGGGTAACTATATTGATACATTCTATGCGTTAGTTTCCACCGACTTTCAGAACATGGAAGCCAAAAACAAAAATAAAGACAAAACTTATCGAAAAAATAATTTGTCATCCGACGAGAGAAAAGCTCTAAAGAAACTTTCTAACAATGAAGACATCGTTATTAAATCAGCGGATAAGGGTGGGGGAATTGTTGTACTTAACAGATCCGATTACATTGCGGAGTCTCTCCGATTACTCTCTGATACCAACTTTTATTCTCAGCTGTCCCACAACCCGACTATCAAATTCAAAACCGAATTATATGCCCTACTAGATGAAGGTTTCAGTTTAGGCGTACTCTCTAAGAAAGAATTACAGTACCTGAGAATAGAGGAACCCTCCACCCCCATTTTTTACTACCTGCCAAAGGTGCATAAAAATACCCAGAACCCACCAGGTCGTCCTATTATTTCAGGAATAAACTCCCTTACGGCTAACCTCTCACATTATGTAGATCTCTTTTTACAAAAATAAGTACGAAATCTCAAATCTTTCACCCTGGACACCTCGGATCTAGTTAGACATATCCTACCCATACCATGGGAGGACTCTTACCTATTTATCACTATGGACATTTCCTCCCTTTACACAGTCATTCCACATGACCTGGGCACACATGCCATATCCCACTATTTAAGAAATGACCCAGCTATGTCTGACACTCAGAGCAGCTTCATACTCAGAGCCATTGCCTTTATCCTTTCTCACAACTATTTTGCTTTCCAAAACAAAATTTATATACAGCAGAGAGGTACAGCTATGGGCAGTAAATTTGCCCCTAGCTATGCCAATCTTTATGTAGGCCTTTGAGGAGCTCAACATCTTCACCCAACATCTTGGGGTTTACAATTTACTTCAAATATAACAACAAAAGAAACCGAATTCTTAGATGTTGTTGTCTACCACAATAATCAACAAATCAACACCAGAACTTTCTTCAAAGCAATAGACAGCAACAGTTTCCTGGATTTTAGTAGCAACCATTTCAAAAAGTGGAAAACAAACATTCCATATGGTCAACTTAAAAGAATTAGACGTAACTGCACGACTAATGTGGACTACGCAGTACAAAGTAAAGTCCTTTGTAAATGTTTTAAAGCAAAAGGTTATCCTGCTCCCCTACTCACTTCCGCATGCTCCAAAGCAAGCGTCCTGAGCCAAACTGAATGCCTAAAACCAAGGGCTAAGAATGCCTCAGAAGTATATAATGAGATCAACTTCATCACCACTTTTTCAGATGATGGCGGTGAAATCAGGAGGATTTTAAAGAAACATTGGAACCTCCTACTCCATGACCCGCACCTTAAGAATATCTTACCTAGCAACCCTAGGATCACCTTTAGAAGACCCCGTACTCTTAAGAATATCCTTGCCCCCAGTCGTTTACCCATGCCCAGGAATAAGACTACCTCATTCTTTCCTAAAATCCTAGGGAGTTTCAAATGTGGCCATAGTACGTGTAAATGCTGTGAAACCATCTGTCACAGGAAATCATCTTTCACATCCAGCAATTCGGGTGAATGTTTTTAGATAAAACACTTCCTTAACTGCAGCTCGAGTTATGTAATCTATCTGATCGAATGTGGTTGCAGACTACAATATGTGGGCCGCACTATACAACCTCTGAGGGAACGCCTCAATAAACACAGAAGCAATATCAGTAACGCCTTCCCTCTACACAGTCTATCCAGACATGCAGCACAATTCCATAAACGCAACTATAAAGAATTCAACATCACCCCAATAGAACACATCCCCCCGTCTACTCCACAGAGATATAACCACCTTATTAAACGAGAGATCTTTCTGCCCCTCGTCCACTTCCAATGATTTTGATTTATTTGTGGACCTTAATAAGTTCATTCGAAAAATGACTCTAAAACGCCATTTCAATATGACCAATACTAACCATTCCTCAGATACAACCAACAACACCAAACCACCAACTCAAACCCCCTCCCCATTTATCCACACAGATCTCAAACCCAGGTCCACCTTCTACCCTACTCACCACAAGGGTAACTATATTGATACATTCTATGCGTTAGTTTCCACCGACTTTCAGAACATGGAAGCCAAAAACAAAAATAAAGACAAAACTTATGGAAAAAATAATTTGTCATCCAACGAGAGAAAAGCTCTAAAGAAACTTTCTAACAATGAAGACATCGTTATTAAATCAGCGGATAAGGGTGGGGGAATTGTTGTACTTAACAGATCCGATTACATTGCGGAGTCTCTCCGATTACTCTCTGATACCAACTTTTATTCTCAGCTGTCCCACAACCCGACTATCAAATTCAAAACCGAATTATATGCCCTACTAGATGAAGGTTTCAGTTTAGGCGTACTCTCTAAGAAAGAATTACAGTACCTGAGAATAGAGGAACCCTCCACCCCCATTTTTTACTACCTGCCAAAGGTGCATAAAAATACCCAGAACCCACCAGGTCGTCCTATTATTTCAGGAATAAACTCCCTTACGGCTAACCTCTCACATTATGTAGATCTCTTTTTACAAAAATATGTACGAAATCTCAAATCTTTCACCCTGGACACCTCGGATCTAATTAGACATATCCTACCCATACCATGGGAGGACTCTTACCTATTTATCACTATGGACATTTCCTCCCTTTACACAGTCATTCCACATGACCTGGGCACACATGCCATATCCCACTATTTAAGAAATGACCCAGCTTTGTCTGACACTCAGAGCAGCTTCATACTCAGAGCCATTGCCTTTATCCTTTCTCACAATTATTTTGCTTTCCAAAACAAAATTTATATACAGCAGAGAGGTACAGCTATGGGCAGTAAATTTGCCCCTAGCTATGCCAATCTTTATGTAGGCCTCTTTGAGGAGCTCAACATCTTTACCCACCCGCAA
Source organism: Engystomops pustulosus (assembly GCA_019512145.1). Classification (NCBI taxonomy): domain Eukaryota; kingdom Metazoa; phylum Chordata; class Amphibia; order Anura; family Leptodactylidae; genus Engystomops; species Engystomops pustulosus. The sequence continues at coordinate 70,534,508 of CM033646.1, forward strand.
TTTGAGAAATGTGTAGCCTATAAACGTTACATAGACGATATTTTTATTATTTGGAGAGGTAACAAAGAGGAGGCCCTTAGTTTTATTAATAGTGTAAATGATAATAATTGGGGTTTACAATTTACTTCAAATATAACAACAAAAGAAACCGAATTCTTAGATGTTGTTGTCTACCAAAATAATCAACAAATCAACACCAGAACTTTCTTTAAAGCAATAGACAGCAACAGTTTCCTGGATTTTAGTAGCAACCATTTCAAAAAGTGGAAAACTAACATTCCATATGGTCAACTTAAAAGAATTAGACGTAACTGCACGACTAATGTGGACTACGCAGTACAAAGTAAAGTCCTTTGTAAACGTTTTAAAGCAAAAGGTTATCCTGCTCCCCTACTCACTTCCGCATGCTCCAAAGCAAGCGTCCTTAGCCAAACTTATTGCCTAAAACCAAGGGCTAAGAATGCCTCAGAAGTATATAATGAGATCAACTTCATCACCACTTTTTCAGATGATGGCGGTGAAATCAGGAGGATTTTAAAGAAACATTGGAACCTCCTACTCCATGACCCGCACCTTAAGAATATCTTACCTAGCAACCCTAGGATCACCTTTAGAAGACTCCGTACTCTTAAGAATATCCTTGCCCCCAGTCGTTTACCCATGCCCAGGAATAAGACTACCTCATTCTTTCCTAAAATCCTAGGGGTTTCAAATGTGGCCATAGTACGTGTAAATGCTGTGAAACCATCTGTCACAGGAAATCATCTTTCACATCCAGCAATTCGGGTGAATGTTTTTAGATAAAACACTTCCTTAACTGCAGCTCGAGTTATGTAATCTATCTGATCGAATGTGGTTGCAGACTACAATATGTGGGCCGCACTATACAACCTCTGAGGGAACGCCTCAATAAACACAGAAGCAATATCAGTAACGCCTTCCCTCTACACAGTCTATCCAGACATGCAGCACAATTCCATAAACGCAACTATAAAGAATTCAACATCACCCCAATAGAACACATCCCCCCGTCTACTCCACAGAGATATAACCACCTTATTAAACGAGAGATGTATTGGATTTTTAGACTCCAAACCCTTACACCAGCTGGTCTGAACGAGTCATTAGAAAATATCTTTTAATATCTGAATCCCTTTTCAACTTAGCACTTCATTTATTTATTTTTTTAATTGTATGTCTCTATTATATTATTACCTTTATCATCCCCATGCTCCATATATCCTTATTACCTTCTTATTATGACCCTATTGCCTTCATTGCTACTCATTTATTTATCGATTATATACTTAAATACTTTATTTATTTAATTATATACTTAATTATCTATTTATTCATTATGTATTATAAATTGATGTGTTTTAGATTCCATTATTTCACGAGTACCACCCCCCCCCCCCCCCCGGTATTCTCTATACCTATTCTCATTTCTACAGGTGTTTTCATCCCCCTTAGTATTGGCCCTACACGGCCTTTGTGGCGCGGCGCACTCTGCGCATGCGCCACTTACAGATAGGTCCCGCTATCTAGCCGGGTTCCTTCTGCGCACGCGTCACCTCCATGTGGCTCTGAGCACCGAATGCGCATGCGCGCTCACTTTACCCATATTCTTCTACAGCATCCGCTCAACATTCTTCTTGCTGTATGATGTAAGTATTGCCTACCCCGGCCCTATTGTATATAGATAGGTTCTACCACTTATTACTAGACGCCCCATGTTTACATAGATAATCTCCATTTTATTATTTATTATTTATTTATATAATTTACTATTGTCATTTCATGTTTGATTTATTTCTGGATCAATTAAGTTTCATCCATTCTTTTATTTTCCTATATTTGAACACAATAACCATTTATGTAATTGCCTATTCACCTGGCTTTACTTAAGATAAGTGTACGGTTACATAATGTCTGGGTATCCATTGTGTCCCTTTCCAATTAAGAAGTATCATCCTTTCTAATGATATCTATGCATTTCTTCGCCTGCCATTTATTCACAATTTTACTGTATGTATACAGACTTTTATTTTATTTATTTATTCATTTATATATTTTTTGTTATCATGTTTTATAGTATTGGTCTGATGAAGGGTCACCCCGAAACGCGTAACCAATGTTTGAAATCAAATTTTAATCTTTCGCAATAAATACTAATTAGCTTTTATACCAAACCGTGTGTTGGTAAAATTCTCTGGGTTACAAGCGCACCCATCTGTAGCGCCACATTTTCTCTTCCGCTGATACTCCTATAATAAATAAAGTGACAGAGAAGTAAACTTTGTTACGCACAATAAGCCCTTACACAGCTCTGTACACAGAAAAATAAAAGAGTTATGGATTTTTGAAGGTGGAGAGCAAGAAATGAGAGAAAAAAACCATGTGTCCTTTAAGTTGTTAAATTAGTATAAAAAGCCTTAAAAGTGTATATTCAGACCATGTGGTTGTAGTGTTTTAAAGTGATAAATCCAAAAACCTTTGCTGTCATGTTGTTTCTTTACCAAATCATCACCCCTTCAATCTGCTTTTACCACATCCAAACCAAAGAAAATTAACCCTTTTGGATCCTTATTGTGTGTGATTTTGAAATGTGCAGACAAACTATGTGTAGTGACCCCTTTTTCTAAAATTCTGTGTGCGTTCACCCATATGTATCTTGTCTTTTCTTCCTGTTCATCCCAAATATTTTAACCCACATAATAACCATATATGACAGAGTAGGTGTCACAATTCATATAGCCCTGAATCTTACAAATCTGATTTTCCCTATTACCATTGTATTTTTTGATGACGCCCCTATCATCCCACGCCCTGACTTTACAGCACACATATTATTTGCAGGCATAAAACCCTTTTGTTAGTGCTATATTACCTCTCCTATTGCCTTTTTCTTTCACATAACTAGGGGAGATTAAATCTTTAACGTTCACTGTCTTCCTAAAGACTTTTCAAGGTTTGTCCGTGACCACTTTTTCTAAAACAGGATCATTCAATATTATGTGCCAGTTGCTTTCTATAATTTTTTTTTACTAGTAATGCCTCTCTGCAATAGCCCATAATAAATATGCGATCCCTATTATTTCTCCTAACCCTAGTAGTCACATTCTGCTCTTTTCCACTTATTAGTACATAGTACACTTTAAATTTCCTTCTGTATAATTCCTCTCCCTAAACCTATCCATAATAGCTTGATCTAGAAAATGCTCCTGTTTAGTACAGTTTCTTTGAATCCTTTTAAGCTGGCCTTTCAGTATATTTCAGTATATGTGTTCCCTATAGTCTGCAACTCTGGTAATCTATTCACATCAGTAGCCCTATAGAAAGTTCTTGTATAAATACAATTATTTTCTAAATATAGATCCAAATTTATACTTCCTCTGCTGGTCTCATGTAAAAGTAAGATTATACAAATTAAGTTTTAGGTACATAAATTTATAGAACTCTTCCAAAGAGCCCAACAATTAAACAATGCAATAATCAATATAATGTTTATATGTATGTATATGATGTCTATAGGGATTATTTTCAGAATAGATCTTCATATTCTCGAATGCTTCCACATATAGACTGGCGAAACTGGATGAGAATTTCGCACCCATCGCCGTCTCAGTAGTCTGTCTGATACATTCTCCTCCATACCAGAAGTAGTTTCTACCTAAATAGAATCTAATTGACTCTTGTAAAAAGTTTTTATGTTCTAGAGAAATTTCTTGATCCTTTGACAAAACATCCGTTATCATCTTGTCCTGGGGGATACAGGTGTAAAGGGATGAGATATCACAACTGCAGAGGAGTAGAAACTCCTCCCCCAGTTTCATGTTGTTCAATAGACCAAGTGACCAAGCTCATTTGCGCCTTGATGACCAAGGCCTATTTTTCAAAACCAGCATGTATTACTTTATCCGGTTATAACTTTAGAATGCTTCAACTTACTCAAGTGTTTTTGAGTTTGTTTTTCCATGACATTTTGTACTTAAAGTTAGTGGGAAATTTTGGTTGATATATTTAACATTTGTTTATGAAAAAAGGTGAATTTGGTAAACATTTTGAAAAAATTGCTATTTTCAAACTTCAAAGTGTTCTGTTTTTCAAACTGATAGTCTTACTACCCAAATTAGTTACCAACTAACATTTACCATATCTCAGTTTTGTGTTGGCATCATTTTAGAAGTGTCCTTTTGTTTTATTACGACGCTAGAAAGATCACAAATCAAACAGCATTCTCTCGAATTTTCAAGAAAACTTTATAATCAATTATTTTAAGGACCATTTCATTTCTATTCATTTACTTCATCACTCAAAATATTCAAAACAGCAGGTAGGAAGCTTGTTAACCCTTTACTATATTTTACATAACATTTCGATCCAGACTGTTAGAGCAGGGTTGCAGCTTTCATAAACAAATATAACTTTCAGGATCTTGGGAAAGCTGGATTGCATACTGGCTTACTCGTTACATGGAGCTTCCTAAACTGTCCAGACAGGACCAATCAACCTGAGCTAGATGACTCATACACAGCAGCTGGGGGATGGTGCAGCACTTGATTACTTCTGCATGTCAGGCACAACACATCGTTTATATTCCTGATAAAAACCCCCAAACCCACCCGCTGCCTCTTCACCTGGCTGTGAGGTAAATGTTTGGGGGTGTTTATCGGGCATATAAGCGGGACACAATTTACCCTGAGGAAGTCATGAGGACGTGACGTAACGCGTGGGGTTCCTCTTCCCACAGCTGACCCACCCTCATTCCCCCGTCTGCTTTGCCTCATACCTACTCAGGTTTCTTTACTGCATTTGCACTTTTTTCATTGAGGTCATATATTGTTCATACTAGCTTTGCCTAGATTATTGTTGTTTCATCTATGCAGGATTGGGGACACACTTAGGGAGGGTGTTTGGCCGCTGTGGTTCACTCCTGGGACTGGGACTTCGCTCCCTGACCCCCTTTTGGGGGACGGTTGTGCTCTTGGTAGCACTATTTTAAGTGTTTTTATCTGACTTTATATATTTTTGTGTGTGCATTTTCTATTTTTGCCTTAATAAAATCCAATTGTTGCCCCATAATTGCATCGCTTTTCCTTTGTTGTTTATCCATAAAGTTCTGTTGCAGTAATAACAATTCCGTGGTCGGAATATTCAATGGGAGGGCTTCCGTCTTCGAGGTGTTTACCTTCTACCCAGCATAACGCCCATACTCCCGCAGCACATTATGCAAATTTAGGAGAGAGACATGGGGGGACCTTAGTGTGAGCAAAATGTCATCTGCAAAAAGTGATACTTTAAATTCTTTGTCTCCTTACTAAAACTCCCTTAATATCTAATTATACCTTAATACCTAATTTTGGCCACTAGGGGTTCAATGCACAGGGCGAATATGAGGGGAGAGAGGGGGCAGCCCTGCCTGGTTCCATTCCGGATAGGGAGAGGGTCTGACATAGCGTGAGGGAAACGCATTACTGCTGTAGGGAAATTGTAGAGTCCTCGTATAGCCGTCAGGAACCCTCCTGTTATGCCATATGCCTCTAAGGCTGCGAACATAAAAGACCAATCAAGTCGATCAAAGGCCTTCTCCGCATCCAGGCTAAGGAGCAGTGCTGATTTTCATTCTAGGTTGACTACATCTATAAGGTCAATTGCCCTTCTAGTGTTGTCTGATCCCTGCCTCCACGGTATAAAACCCACCTGGTCTTTGTGATTGGGTATTTTAAATGCACCAGTGTGTTGGATTACATGGGATAAAGACTAAGGACATTGCCAAAATATATCGATCATATATGTGTTTTACCTTATGTTTGTAAGCTGAATCACTGCTAAAGATTGCCTGATACAAAGAAATTAGATGACATGCTAGACCTTGTTGTTTATATGCAGGTGGAGAACCTGCAGGTGAAGTTTCTCAGCAGTGGGCATCGTCATTCAGCATTGCTTTATTTAGATTATAATAGAAATCATCCTCTAGTTATAAATGGTGGCATGCTGTTCTTCATACCCCAGGAGCTCACCCATTCTCAGCCAGGGCACAGAATCTCATGCAAAAAGTCTCTACTAAGAATTCCGCTGAAGAAGACCAAAACGGACAGATGAAACTGAGATCAGCCAACCATATACACCCTCACAGACATTTGAATGGCAAACTATGTATCTTAAACGTCTTGGCTTCTAAGAGCCATAGCTTTAGATTGGTGGCACGTTACATTATGGTGTGATCTAAAGAAGGAGAATCTCCGTCACATTGGTGTGATCTAAAGAAGGAGAATCTCCAGTTTTATGTGACACTACGTAGAATTGTGTCTCTAGTTGCCAGAGAGCTTGTGATATTAACAGGTAAAGTAAAATTCGGTTTTGCAATCGTTATATATAGATCGCACTCCCGACTTGCATTTAACAGTTAGTATCTTCGTTGCCTGATTTTTTGGGATCCTGATTCTAGGTGCCACCCATAATCTGACAACTGCCATTTATTTCCTTTTTATTTTCTTTTTCAGTGTTCAACATATGGGTTCAGTAATGATTTTTTTTTTTTGGGTGTTATGAACATGGCTATACCAATTATGTGTAATTTATTCTGATTTTTACTTTTTTATGTGGTACGGGAGTTTATAATATGTAGGGCATCTAGAGCACTTTTATTCATTTATTTTAATTGTAAACTTTTTCTTTTACCGTTTTTTTTTGTGAGACTTGAACAAGAGATCATGTGACTATTAATATATTGCTGTGTATTAGAAGCCTAGACTGATGCATAGACTGACCCTGCCAATGCAGGATCTAGCAGGCAGTTACAGTTGATGTCCCTGGAGTCCTTCATTGGAGCTAGTGCTACTATGGAGACTATTGGCACCCCCTGAACTCAGTGCAGGGGATTATCATAGGAGAAGAGGTGACAGGGGGGCAAGAAACATAGATGATAGGGCTATATTTGATTGCAGCGCCTAAAGGGTTAAACGGCAAAATTCCTCATCCCGATTAATGTAAAGGCTATACTTTTTTTTGCTTTTTATTTGCTATTCTTATTCATATAGCGCTATGTTCAGAACACCCATAGCACTCTGTTCTGCTTGATGACTGCTTGGTTTATCGATAACCAGTCTGTATAATACATCTTTGCTCACTCTTTATAAGCAGGTTAGTAAATTAGCACAGTTTTTACTTCTTCATGTGGTTTCAAACGGAGTAAAAACAGAGAAGGTGTAGGTCAGAATTCACCAGGCAGTCCTACACTCGCTGTGTCTCATGCATGCAGTGTGGCTTGAAAGGTTCCTGTCGGACATAACATTGCTATGCCTTAGCGCTGGCTCACGGTGGATAGACGGGATCCAGAGAATAGTGCAATAATGTTGTTGCAATATCAATTGAGATTCTATATTCTAAATAAAATAAAAAAGCCTTAATAAAAAAACATTAATGAACATGTCAGTCTTGTTCCTGAGTGGCTCTCACATGTATGCCGACTTCAGTATCACCAGTGTGGCTTCATCTGGGGCCTATGCAATCAATCTTTGTATTTTGTGAGTTTTGCCTCGGTGTATTGTGGTGGCACAAGGTATCATGTTTTCTGCCTCAGCCTAGCAATTCACCTAAGATGAATCTTCATCTTAGGTGAATTATACGATCATCGATTCATATTACCTGCTTTCTTTTTTTTTACAAGGATGATAAATAAAAGAGATTTTCTGATATATTATACAGTGCCGGCAGTAGGAGTGGGGTTTATGGAATATGGAAAATCCTCAACACAGCAAGTGAAGTCTGTGTCCAAGTAGGGCATTTATTGGGATGAAGCAGGTCCCGTCACCCCACCCAAACCTCAAGTTTGATGCAGAGATTAGTATGTGTCCCTTTTTAATTTTTTTTTTCTCACCATTGACCTGTCCCAATGGGGGTTTTCCATATTCATGTATATTTAAGGTGATGGGAATGAGTAAACACAGAGCACACAATGCAGACACCAGGTGGTTAGATAGGAGCATGTAACATAGTATCATTGTACATAAAGCTTTTAAAAAAGATGCCGGTCCATCAAGTCCAGCCTATAAGAATTAAATGTTTTTTCCCCATAACCCGTGATATTTTTGCTGTCAATAAAGGCATTTAGGCGTCTCTTGAACATGTACAAATAAGCCACTATAACGAGCTTATTTCGGCGGCGGAGTAAAGAATCTCTGTCTATGGCGATGGTAGAACCACCTCTCCTTTGGGCATAGATGATGCCCCTTGTCACAGGCCTAGGTATAAAAAGATCTTCGGAAAGATCCCTGTACTGCCTATTCATTACATTACATTGTAATGAGGTCTCCCCCCTTGCCGTTTTTTTTTCTAAGCATTAGTTTAGTAATCTGTTGTTGTGTTCTAGTCCCCCCATTCACCTAATAATCTTGGTTGCTCTCCTCTGCACTTGTGTCAGTTCTGCTATGTCCTTTTTATACACTGGTACCCCAAACTGTTCACGTTCACAATGTTCCATGTGTGGTCTGACCAGTGATTTGTATAAGGGCAAAACTATGGGGTAGATTTACTTCTACCCGGTCCATTCGCGATCCAGCGGCGTGTTCTCTGTGGTGGATTCGGACGTCCACCAGGTGTTGCTGCTGCACGGAATGCACTGGAGTTTACCAAGCCGGGCCGAGTGAAGGAAAGTGCGTGTCCAGCGACATTTTTTAAAAAAAAAAATGCGTCGGTTTCTCTGAATGTGTCGGGTTTTCGTTCGGCCATGCCCCCGATTTCCATCGCGTGCATGCCAGCGCCAATGCGCCACAATCCGGTCGCGTGTGCCAAAAACCTGCGGCAATTCATGGAAAATCGACGCAAATTGGAAATATTCGGGTAACACGTCGGGAAAACGCAAATCGGGCCCTTAGTAAATGACCCCCTATGTATTTATCATGAGAATCTATTCCTCTCTTGATACATCCCATAATTTTATTTGCTTTCATTAACAGCTGCCTGGCTCTGATCACTGGAGGGTCATGTGATCTCTATCTGTCCATGAACAATTGCCCTGACCTTGACCTTATATTCGTGAATACTATCATAAGGTCATGGCAGTTCATGAAAAATAGAGATCACGACTCGCCTTATGTGGCCATTTTATGGTCAGGAATGTCTGGCTGATAAGGTAAGACAGGAGACTTCACTTTACATATCAAGAAAGCTGTGCAGAACTTTTAATGCATCTAAATTAGTATTAACTAATATCCTACCCCTGACGCTTATACACACGCTTAACATTCATCTATAACCACAAGTCTAGAACATAATTGTACTTTTTTCCAATGACCCTATTGCATAACTTTACATTTCTGTACAGTGAGATACTCCAGGATAGCAAATATAAAATATTTACACCACAGGTCTGTAGTTTCCAGGATCGCTTTTTAATCCTTTTTTATTTTGCTATGCGCCAGTCATTTTGAACAGATCCTCTCCGGTGTGTGTCATCTGGGCCCTGGGTTTTGTCTATTTTAGTGGTTTTGAGGTGCCACTGCACCTCTTCCTGGGTTAAACAGTTGAAATTTAAAAGAGAATTTACATTATTCTTCATCATATCAGCCACTATGGAATTTTCCAAGGTAAAGGCAGTTAAGAAGAAACATTCAATAGATTGTCCCTTTCCTCAGCTTCTTCCACCATGACACCCATGTTATCGCTCAGAGGGCCGACACTCTCCGTTTTTAGTTTCTTGTCATTTAAATACTTCAACAATAATGTGGGATTACTTTTACTTGTCAATATTTATTCAGTCTCTATTTTTGCTGCCTTCATCTCTTTTTACAGAATTTATTTCTCTTTCTATAATACTGTTATGTATCATCACTACCTTTGGTTAAGATAAGGTCCAGCAGTGCCCCCCTCTTGTTGGCTCCAGGACTAGTTGTGACAGAAAATAGTTTTTTCTTATTGATAAAAAAACCTGCTTCCTTTGAAGGACCTGCAGGTTTCTACCCCCCCCCCCATCTATACTGAACTGAAGTGCCCCATGATAAGAACTTCACTGTGTTTTGGCTTACCACTATTTGACTTGCCATCAGTAATAGAGATGAGCGAACATACTCGTCCGAGCTTGATGCTCGATCGAGCATTAGCGTACTCGTAAACTGCTCGTTGCTTGGACGGAATACATTCGCCCGCTCGAGAAAATGGCAGCTCCGCCGTTTTGCTTTTTGGCGGCCAGAAACAGCAGCCAATCACAAGCCAGGAGACTCTGCACTCCACCCAGCATGACGTGGTACCCTTACACATCGATAGCAGTGGTTGCTGGCCAGTCAAGGTGACCCTGGGATAGACTAGCCGCTGCCCGCGCTGCTCGGATCATTCTGTGTCTGGATGCCGTAGGGAGAGAGCTGCTGCTGGTAGGGAAAGCGATAGGGTGTTCTATTAGAATAGTGTTAGGCAGGAGTGATTCAACAAGAACCCAACAGCCCTTCTTAGGGCTACAATAACGTTATACTTTTTTTTTTATTTGCTTGTGGCGGGCTTGCTGGCACTAGTAGTGCAGTAGTACCATATTGTGAGGAATTTGCAGGGGGACTTGCTACGTTGTGTTTAGCTCTTAGTGACACACATACCCACCTCAAACACCAAAGTGGAAAAATTTATTAGGGGTTTGATTTCAATTAGGCACAGTCTGCCAGTTTTTTTATTTTACGTTTATTTTTTTATAACTCAGTGTTCTCATCTTGCATAGTAGTGTGCTTTCATACTTGGCTAGAAAATAGCCATAGGAGAATCCAAACGGCATACTACGCCTAGTGCGTTATATATATATTGATTTCTGGTTGATCTGCGGTGGCTGTACTTGCTGCAGTGCATCTACTAGCAAATTTGAGCAATTTGTAGTGAGACTGCGACCGCTGTGTTTTGCCGTTAGTGACGCACATATCCATCGCAAAGAACGAAGTGTGGAAAATTTATTAGGGCCGGGGTTGTATTTCAATTAGGCACAGTCGCCATTTCCTTTTTATTTACGTTTATTTTTTTCATAACTCAGCGTCATCTCATCTGGCATAGTAGTGGCATACTTGGCTAGGAAAATAGCCATAGGAGAATCCAAAGGTTACTTACGCCTACAGTAGCGTTATATATATTTGATTTCGGTTGATCTGCTGGTGGCTGTACTTGCTGCAGTGCATTATAGCAAAATTGTGAGCAATTTGGAGTGAGACTTGCGACCGCTGTGTTTTGCGCTTAGTGACGCACACTATCATCGCAAAGACCGAAGTGGGAAAATTTATTAGGGCCCGGGGGTTGTATTTCAATTAGGCACAGTCTGCCATTTCCTTTTTATTTTACGTTTATTTTTTTCATAACTCAGCGTCAATTCCATCTGGCATAGTAGTGTGCTTTCATACTTGGCTAGAAAATAGCCATAGGAGAATCCAACGGCTTACTTACGCCTACAGTAGCGTTATATATATTTGATCTGGTTGATCTGCGGGTGGCTGTACTTGCTGCAGTGCAACTACTAGCAAATTGTGAGCAATTTGTAGTGAGACTTCGCGACCGCTGTGTTTTGCGCTTAGTGACGCACATATCCATCGCAAAGACCGAAGTGGGAAAATTTATTAGGGCCGGGGTTGTATCAATTAGGTACAGTCTGCCATTTCCTTTTTTATTTTACGTTTATTTTTTCATAACTCAGGCGTCATTCATCGGCATAGTAGTGTGCTTTCATACTTGGCTAGAAAATAGCCATTAGCAATAGGATAGCATGTTTGGTTTAAAAACTAAAAAACACAAAAAAAAAAAAAAAACAAAAAAAACAAAAAAAGTTAAAAAAAAAATAAAGTTATAACTTTCATTTTCAAAATGTTTAACCCGAGGGCTAGGGGTAGAGGACGAGGGCGGGGACGGGGGGCGCCCAACTACTGCAGGGGTCAGAGGCCGTGGTCCTGGGCGGGGTGAGACACCACTGCTGATGAGGGAGCAGGGGAACGCCGCAGAGATACACTCCTAGGTTCATGTCTGAAGTTACTGGGACTCGTGGTAGAGCACTGTTGAGGCCAGCAGAACAGTGCGAACAGGTGATGTCGTGGATTGCCGGACAATGCTTCGAGCAATTTGTCCACCAGTCAGTTTCACGCAGTCCACCCATGTCACCGAAATCGGCATCCCCAGCTCCTGCACCTCAGCCTCCTCCCCCCAGTCTGCCCCTCCCAGGAAAATTTGGCATTTGAACCGGCATATCTGCAGGAACTGTTCTGGACCCTTCCCACAGTCACAAACCACTTGTCCGGTTGCTGTGTAGCATTTTCCGATGCCCAGGTTTTCCACCAGTCGCAGTCTGTGGGTTGATGATGACCTTCTTGACGTAGTGGGAAGAAGTGTGTAAAGAGGTGTCCGATATGAGGAGACACGGTTGTCAGACAGTGGGGAAGTTGTTGTCAGGGCAGGAAGTCCGAGGGGGGGAGCAGACTGAGGATCTGAGGATGATGAGGGGACAGACCCAAGCTGGGTTGATAGGCGGTGTGAACACAGTGCTTCTGAGACGGAGGAGAGTCCTCGACCAGAAACAGGTTGGAAGAAGGCAGTGGTGGGGCCAGACGAGAAGAGGCAGGGCCAGAGCAGGTGCATCAGCGCCAAATGTGTCACGTAGTGAAGCTCCGTGGGAGGGCTCCCGCGGGAGGGCTAGATTTTCAGAAGTCTGGAGGTTCTTTAAGGAAACACCGGATGAACGACGGACTGTGGTGTGCAACCTTTGCCAAACCAGGATCAGCAGGGGTTCCACCACTACTAGCTTAACTACACACCAGTATGGCAGCATATGAATGCTAAACCCCCACTCAGTGGCACCAAAGCCGTTCACCTCGGCGTGCACACCACTGCTCCTTCCCTGTTTCAGCTGATAGTCACAGCCCCCTGCCCAGGACCCTGGCACAAAAACCCCATCGTCGCCTCCACGATCCTCCACAGCATCACCCAGCGTTCAGGTCTCCATACCCAGACGCTGGAGCGGAACAGCAAATATAGTGCAACCCACCCGCACGCCCAAGCCCTAATGTCCACATCTCCAGATTGCTCAGCTGGAGATGCTGCCCTATAGGCTAGTAGAGACGAGGCCTTTCGCAACCTCATGGCCGGCCGCCCCTCGGTATTCGGTCCCCAGCCGCCACTACTTTTCCCGAGTGCCGTCCCAGCCCTGCACCAGCACGTGTCAGACAACATCATCCGTGCCCTGACCACGCCGTTTTGACAAGGTCCACCTGACCACGGAACACGTGGACGAGTGCTGCCGGGCAGGGATCCACTATATATCGCTGACGGCTGAGGTCAATTGGGTTAACTTGGTGGAGGCTGGGACCGAGTCTGACCCTGCGGCTGGTCATATACTGCCGAAGCCAAGGTTGCGGGGCCTACCTCGTCTCCTCCTCCTCCTCCCACCCCTCCTCCACCTCCTCCTCCGAACTACCATCGTGGGCATGGCGCCATCAGTCGGTAGCTCTAGGCCACAGCAGCAGTGCCGTCGTAAGCGACAGCAGGCGGTGCTCAAACTGCTGAGCCTAGGCGATAAAAGGCACACCCGCCCAAGAAACTATTACAGGGCATCACGGCGCAGACTGATCTGTGGCTGGCAACGCTGAAACTGAAGCCAGGCAGGGTTGTGTGTGACAACGCGCCGTAACCTGGTGGCGGCTCTGCACTCGGCAGACTGACACAGTGCCATGCCTGGCCCATGTGTAAATTTGATAGTCAGCGTTTCCTCAGACATACCCCAATCTGTTCTGATTTGCTCACGAAGGGGCGCCGTCTGTGCGCATTTCAGGAAGTCCAGAAAGATGCTGCACTCTCAGGGCAGCGCAGCGCGCTCCAACTGCCCGCTCACCGACTGTGTGCGACGTGCCCCACGGGTGGAATTCAACACTGACCATGTTATCCAGAGTTTACCAGCAGCGCCGAGCGTTGGAGACTGCCAGATGTCAACTTCCACCAGAACTGTAGTCAGGTCAGTCAGCTTCCTCAAGTCTAAAATGAGGAGTGGACGTGGATGTTGATATCTGTCAGGTGCTGAGTAACTTTGAGGAGTCAACACACATGGTCAGTGGCGATTGCCGCCCTCATCAGCCTCACCATCGCTGCTTGGCCTGTTGAAAAACTCTCTGATCAGCATGAAGTCGGAAGCTTTGCGCTCGTCACAAGGACGGGGGAAGAAGATTCCCTTGTTATAGCAAAGCACCCTAGGTCTGTTTCTCAGCGCATATCGGAGGAGGTGGGGTGGAGGAGGATGAGGAGGAAGAGGAGGAGAATGTTGGCGAGCACAAGAGGGGACCATGTGAGTCTTCATGTTGAGGGTCGTATGGGCAGAAGACAGAAGAAGAGGAGTTGAGGAGGAGGGAAAATGGACAGTCAGGCCAGTGAGGGGAGTGAATTCTTACGCGTTGGTAATTGGCGCATATGGCAGATTTCATGCTAGGTGCCTATCCAGTGACCCTCATGTTCAAAGAATTTATTCCAGCACGATTACTGGGTGTTCACTTCTGGACCCACGGTACAAGCAAAATCTTTCCACTCTCAATCCCTGGAGAGGAAAGGAGTGTGAGAATGCATGAATACCAGCAGGCCCTGGTGCACAAGCTGAAACAGTATTCCCTTCTGACAGCGCTAGCGGCAGAGTGCGTAGTTCTGCGGGACAAGTAGCGAGGGGAGTAGGCGAGCAGGCAGCTTGTCCAGCACTGGCAAGGGTACGCTTTACAAGGCTTTTGCCAGCTTTATGTCACCCCGCAAGACACTGTCACCTGTCCCCAGTCTGGCCAGAGTAGGGCTTGATCTTTACAGAAAGATGGTGAGGGAGTACGTAGCTGACCATTACCATCGTCCTAAATGATCACACACAGCTCCTACAACTACTGGGTTTCACAAGATGGACATGTGGCACGAAACTGGCGCTGTACGCCTTGGAGGTTCTTGCTGCCCTGCCGCTAGCGGTTGTCCGAGCGGGTTTCAGTGCAGCTGGGTGGCATCATCACCGATAAGCGTACACGACGGCGACTGACAGCGCCTGACAGGCTGACGCTTATTAAGATGATAAAGCTGGTTTCTCATTTCCAATCTCCACCAGGTGAAGGAAGCTCAACCTGAATAATTTATCCACTCCTCCTCCTCCTCATTTTCCTCCTTCTCCTCTCTTTGTAGAGTAAAGCAGAGGAAACTGGCTATTTTGACAGGGCCCACTGGCTCTAGCTATAGTACATTTATGCATTTAATTTTTCTGGAGGGCCACCTACCTGCTCCTCTGGTTGAAAACTTTTTTGGAACTGACACATACAGGCACTCAATTATTCCATTTTACTGGAGGGCCACACCTGCTCCTCGGTTTGAAAACTTTTTTGGACTGCCACATACAGGCACTCAATCTATTCATTTTCTGGAGGGACACCTACCTGCTCCGCTGGTTGAAAACTTTTTTGGACTGCCACATACAGGCACTCAATCTTTTCATTTTTCGGAGGGCCACCTACCTGCTCCTCTGGTTTGAAAACTTTTTTGGACTGCCACATACAGCACATCCAAATTAAATTGTCTCCATAGCAGCCTCCACACGTTGTCTCATTGCTACTCCAAAAGTCGTCCATATAGCTGCCTCCATACATCGTCCCCTTATCAAA
The DNA here is from genome assembly GCA_019512145.1 of Engystomops pustulosus. Taxonomy (NCBI): domain Eukaryota; kingdom Metazoa; phylum Chordata; class Amphibia; order Anura; family Leptodactylidae; genus Engystomops; species Engystomops pustulosus. The sequence continues at coordinate 70,550,128 of CM033646.1, forward strand.
CGAGGTGTTGGTCAGGCAGAAATTTGGGTTGTTTTCATGGATTCCCATCAAAGTTGTTAACTTTGTCGCCACCCTGCTGTGTTATCCACAAAATATACTGGCAAACTTTTATCATTTACCAATATTATTTCAGCGCTTCTTGCGCATCTGTTTACATTCCCCTCACCCGCCATATCCTAAACTTATAAGAACGCTACTACACTGATCTATTACAAAAGGTTCTTAGAGTGCTGTTTGGGGAGTAGCCTAGAGGACAGGGGCTTGGATTGGCGAAAGCTCGCCTGGCAGCGGAGCGCCCAGCTCCATGCGCATCATGCGCTTCTTGCGCATTGTTTACATTCCCCTCACCGCCATATCCCAATGTATAAGAACGCTACTCACTTAACTTGGTGCAGGCTGGGACGAGTCTGACCCGGGGGTAGTCATATCTGCCGACCAGCAGGAGAGAATTGCGGGGGCCACCTCGGTCCAGGTCTCAAAGGCCTAGTATACCTCCTCCTCCTCCGAATTACCATCCGTGGCATGGCGCCATCAGGCGGTAGCTCTAGGACAGCAGCAGTGCCGTCGCTAAGCAACAGCAGGCAGTGCTCAAACTGCTGAGCCTAGGCGATAAAAGGCACACGCCCAGAGCTATACAGGGCATTCCACATCAAACTTGTTAACTTGTTCGCCACCCTGCTGTGTAATCCACAAAATATACTGGAAACTTTTATCATTTACCAATATTATTTCAGCGCTTCTTGGCATCTGTTTACATTCCCCTACCCGCATATCTCCAAACTTATAAGAACGCTACTTACATTTATCTTATACAAAAGGTTCTTAGAAGTGCTGTTTGGGGAGTAGCCTAGAGACAGGGCTTGGATTGGCGAAAGCTCACCTGGCGGGAGCGCCAGCTCACCCATGCGCATCATGCGCTTCTTGCGCATCTGTTTACATTCCCCTCACCGCCATATCCCAAACTTTATAAGAACGCTACTACACTTGATCTTATACAAAAGGTTCTTAGAAGTGCTGTGTGGGGAGTAGCCTAGAGAGACAGGGGGCTTGGATTGGCGAAAAGTCGCCTGGCAGCGGAGCGCCAGCTCCTGCCAAGATCCAAATAACATAGTTTAACTGCAGCACCTTTAATCTACTACTAGTTCACTGCCTCCATACATGGGTCCCTTATCAAACGAGCTGTTGTCAGGCAGGAATTTTGGTTGTTTTCATGGCTTCCATGTTAACTTTGTCGCCACCTGCTGTTGTAATCCACAAAATATACTGGCAAACTTTATCATGTACCGATTATTTGAGCGCTTCTTGCTCACCTCCTTTGGTTCCTCTCTGCCACCATTGGTTGAAGCCTGAGTCCATTTAGGGATGTCGCCATGTCACTCTCTAGCCTGCCGTGCCTCTGCATGAAGTCCCCTATAGTGTCAGGGTCAATTATTGGATGTTTTAGATGCTATTAGCTTCATTCTGTCACTCTGTCATGGCCATGCTGTTGCCCATAATTTTGGGCATTAATGGTGCGATTAAGCAGCCATCAGAGCATCATGCATGCTGCCCTGCTGTTTCTGTCCATTTCCGTGGTGTTTCATCCTTTTCTGAGGTTCCCAGGTGTTGGCCAAGCTTCCCTGTGCAGAGCCTTGGTCCCTTTGAAAAATGCTCGAGTCTCCATTGACTTCAATGGGGCTCGTTATTCGAGACGAGCACTCGAGCATCGGCAAAAGTTCGTCTCGAATAACGAGTACCCGAGCATTTTAGTGCTCGCTCATCTCTAATCAGTAACTCTGCAGCCCTATAACAATTGCTTAGTTATTCTTCTTTTTCTCCCACTATTTTCATCCATAGGGACTCCACATTTTCATGCCATTGCCATACTGTCACAAATATGCAGCATTGATTAGTCTTATAAAAACTAACCAATATCATTTAAAGAGAGTAGCTCAAAACCAATTTGGCGGTGCACATGCGCCTGTTATTTCAACCTCATCATATTACAGTAACAGCCGTGTGACATCCAGTTACGCCACACATCATTAAGCGGTTAATTAGGCAGGACCTTTGCTATCTTAGTTAGTTACAGAACACCTGTCATCCGGGCTCACTAACTAATTCTGTCACCACTACCTATTGGAACAGCTCACAAGGATTCCATCCCAGCCTAGTCAATTAATACATTAATCAATCTGGAGAGAAAGCCACATGGAGAGAAAGAGATGTCACCCCTGTTACCCCTCCAACTGCTCATGTCTCTGTGTAATGTATAGTATGAGAATAGGAAGGCAAACAAGGGAAGACCAGACAGCGCTCATAGAGTAGTATTGTTTGGATAAACAATTGATATTGTTGAATAGGATGGTTGGAGAGAGGGGCTCACGGAGTGGTTGTGCTGGATTAGGCACAACACTATTTGATGTTTTGGACCGGTGAGGAATGTCAGAGGTGCTGCCTTTGGACAGTTGTTATCCGGACGCGGTTGCCAGGACGGTCAGGATCTTGGTATGGAGAGGTGAATAGGGTACTGTCACATGTGGCGCACACAATGATTTAGGATGACTCGTCGGGTAAAGTTAAGAGGACGTTTATTATGGTCTCGGAACACAACGCGTTTTCGGAGTGATTAGGGAAATCCTTTCTCAAGTGATAAGAGACTAAAAACAGGTTATATAAAAAAAGGCTAGTATAAATAGATAGAATAAAAAATTGTGGAAATGATTAAAAGCCAGGAGAATGATGCTAATCAGAGGAGAAGTAGGTAGTAGTGTTTTAGAGATGAAACCCACAATATCAGCAGTGATGAAGTAGATATGTACAATCAAACAAATTATGTTAGACATTAGTGTTATAGAGTACAGATGGTGCGTATAATAATTATGGATACATGGGAAAAAAATAGATTGATAGATAAAGTAGATATGAACAACAAATAAATGGATAGATGAATACACAAATAAATAATTAATTAATTGGGACAATAAACACTTCATCAGATAAAATTAATATAAAAAAAAAACAAATCAGATATTTGAAGATGTATGATCTAAATGAATAGTCATGTGTTAGAACTCGCATTAAATATAAAATTACAAGACTGGCAGACTAAAAACACCAGTTACACAATACTAGCAGAGTATAGTGAAGTTAGTTTAAAACTATTGAGAATAGGATATGATCAATTTTACCTGACCGCGCAGGGGGGGGACATCTGTTGCGCCAGAGTGTGCTGGTGGCGCATGCGCCTTGTGTTGAATAACCAATGTAATGTCTGCCGATGTGAGCGGCGACATACGGAGAGTGGCGCATGCGCGTGAGATCTGGATGCCGCTGAGAGTGGCGACAGATTGTCTGGCGGCACGCGTTGGTGCGCCAGAATATTGGATGAGACGCGACTACAAAGGGGTTAGAATAGGGGTAGATGGGGTGTACCTATGAATAGGAGAGGGAGGGGGAGGGTATTTGAGTGGATGGGAAATGAAATTATGGTGTAGTAATAATAGATGCAGTAGGAGGGGGAGGGGAGGGGATGTAATGCAAGGGGGGTGGAAGGGATGAAAATGGGGGCGATAAATTCAATTGCATAAAGAGAGTAAGGACGTCTAGAAAGGGGTTCTCTAGAGTTTCATTGAGGCCATGAGGGGTCATGCAGTTCATTTTAAAAATCCAGAACATCTCTCTTTGACAGAGTTTCTTGAAGCGATCATTTCCTTCTGGGACGTATTCAATGGGTGTTATAGAGTATGCGGTGAAGTCCTTTTGGTGGTGAGTGAGCCCGGTCGGAGATTGCTGTGTTTAATGTAGCCGGTTACAGTGTTGCTTCTATGGCTATTCATGCGAGATTTGAGTTGTGGATGGTTCGGCCAACGTATTGGAGGCCGCCATGGGGCACTCCAATAGATAGATTACGTATGTCGAGGAACAGTTCATAAAGCTTTTTATTGAGAAGCTCTCGTTGGTGGGTTGCTTTTGAATGACCTTGATTTATTAGTGATGGTAAGGCAGCATTGCATCCTGTTTGTCCGCATCTGTAGCTGCCGGTGAGTTCGGGGAAGTAGGGAATTCCTGTTTGAACTGGAATTGCGGGTTTCGTAATTTAGAGGGGGCCAGATGGTTCTTAAGTGTTTGGGCTCGCCTATAGATTACACTCGGTTTTTTAGATAGGTTTTGGGATTAGATATGGATATTCAGCAAGATAGGCCAGTGCTTCTCAAGGATACCTTTGATGGTATTGTGGCCGCTATTGTAGGTTGTGATGAAATTGATATTGTATTCTGTTTTGGGTGGGTTCGGTGGTTGTTGTGAATTGGTGGTTCGGGAAGAACGGAGGCACTCGTTTTGCGTCAAATTTCTTGGAGCGTTCAAGTGCTGGAGCTTACAACCTTCTGGGGAGCCCTTCTCATGGAATCTCTTCGAGAGGATCTTGCTTTGTTCTAGAAAGTCTTGGTTTCGGAACAGTTTTGCGGAATGCGAAGAAATTGACTGTACGGGATGTTCTTTTTCCACTGGTGTGGTGGTTGCTCTATAATGTAGAAAACTATTAGTGTCCACTTTTTGAAGAAAGTTTTAGTTTGGATTGCCCTTCCTTCTTTGATAAGTAGATGTAGATCCAAAAATTCAATTTCGGAGTCGGGATGAGTTGGGTGAAGGAGAGTCCCCAATCGTTTATTGATGGTTTCGACGAATGTTGGATACTTTCTGTTTGTGCCATCCCAGATAAAGAGGAGGTCGTCGATGTAACGGCGATAAAGCACAATATTTTGTTCCCACTTCCGAAACCAAGACATTTCTAGAACAAAGCAAGATCCTCTCGAAGAGATTCCATGAGAAGGGCTTCCCCAGAGAGGTTGTAAGCTCAGCACTTGAAACGCTCCAAGAAAAATTGACGCAAAAGAGTGGCCTCCCATCTTCCAGAAAACCACCAATTCACAACAAACCACCGAAACCCACCAAAAAACAGAATACAATATCAATTTCATCACAACCTACATAGCGGCCACAATACCATCAAAGGTATCCTTGAGAAGCAATGGCCTACTTGCTGATGAATGATCCATATCTATCCAAAACCTATCTAAAAAACCGAGAGTGTAATCTATAGGCGAGCCCAAAACACTTAAGAACCATCTGGCCCCCTCTAAATTACGAAACCCAATCCAGTTCAAACAGGAATTCCCTACTTCCCGAACTCACCGGCAGCTACAGAAGATGCGGACAAACAGGATGCAAATGCTGCCTTAACATCACATAATAATCAAGGTCATCAAAAGCAACACCACCAACGAGAGCTTCTCATAATAAAAAAGCTTATGAACTGTTCCTCGACATACGTAATCTATCTATTGGAGTGCCCATGCGGCTCCAATACGTTGGCCGAACCATCCAACAACTCAAATCTCGCATGAATAGCCATAGAAGCAACACTGTAAACGGCTTACTTAAACACAGCATCTCGAGACAGGGCTCACTCACCACCAAAAGGACTTCACCGACATACTCTATAACACCCATGAATACGTCCCAGAAGGAAATGATCGCTTCAAGAAAACTCTGTCAAAGAGAGATGTTCTGGATTTTTAAAAATGAAACTGCATGACCCTCATGGCCTCAATGAAACTCTAAGAGAAACCCCTTCTAAAAGACGTCCTTAACTCTCTTTATGCAATTGAATTTATCGCCCCATTTCATCCCTTCCACCCCCCTTGCATTACATCCCCTCCCCCTCCTACTGCATCTATTATTACTACACCATAATTCATTTCCCATCCACTCAAATACCCTCCCCCTCCCTCTCCTATTCATAGGTTACACCCCACTTCTACCCCTTTAGATCGGCGTCTCATCCAATATTCTGGCGCACCACGCGTGCGCCAGACAATTCTGTCGCCACTCTCAGCGGCATCCAGATCTCACGCGCATGCGCCACTCTCGTATGTCGCCGCTCACATCGGCAGACATTACATTGGTTATTCAACACAAGGCGCATGCGCCACCAGCACACTCTGGCGCGAACCCGTCCCCTCTACTCTCGTATTTAACCTCAATCACAAGAACTCCTAGTATAGCCGCTGCAACAGATGTCCCACCCCCTGCGCGGCAGGTAAGAATTGATCATATCCTATTCTCAATAGTTTAAACTAACTTCACTATACTCTGCTAGTATTGTGTAACTGTGTTTTAGTCTGCCAGTCTTGTTAATTTTATATTTAATTGCGAGTTCTACACATGTACTATTCATTTAGATCATACATCTTCAAATATCTGATTTGTTTTATTTTATTATATTATTTTATCTGATGAAGTGTTTATTGTCCAATTAATTAATTATTTATTTGTGTATTCATCTATCCATTTATTTGTTGTTCATATCTACTTTATCTAATCAACTATTATTGTTTACTAATGTATAGTATAGCATTGCTAGTGTATGTGCTTTATCTGCTGCATGTGGGAGACACAGACATCAGATACACTAGTAGTGTATAGGTGTACCCGCATGTCAGGCTTCTACAGGTTACAACTGCTACAGGATGCAGTCATGTGTATAGAAGTATCTCATACACACACAGGGGGCTGCAGGTGGCATGGTAACCAGAACCAGGAAGCACATAGAGGAGCCAGCACCATGAGTGTCACATCATTATATAGGCTGTCAGTCATGCGTATAGAATTATCTCATACACACACACAGGCTGCAGGGGGCGTGGCTGCCTGCACCAGGAAGCACATAGAGGCAGCCAGCATCAGGAGTGTCACATCACTATACAGTCATTCATGTGCAAAGGAGTATTTCATACACACAAAGGCACCAGGAGTGTCATATCATTACATATGCACTGGGAGGTGTGGCTTAGCTGGACTGCTGACCGGCATGTAGAGGGACAATGTAGGGATAGGGGCAATGCCATCTTATTAGGGGCAAATTAAAAAAAAAGTGCAATTTCTTGTGCAAACCATACCATTGCCTTTCCTAAGCATGGTCAGGACTGGCTTGTTATTGTGCAATTATTTGCGGCAATATAGGCATAATAGTGTAAAAAATCAGGTGCACACATCTGTAAACAGGCGCAATGTAATGACACATAGGTCGCAAAAACACACAACAAATTTTAGCTACAACTAGTTGTCCTGGCCTGCTTATATGCTATTCTCCTACACATCCGAGCACACACACTTTCGGATCAACGGGTATTCTGACCATAAACACTTTATGGGGCACATTGACTTACCCCGTCCGCAGAGTTCACCGAAACTGCATTGTCTGATGATACTGCCTGTGCCGCAATTCACTAAGATCGTGCACCAAATATCCTGGATGTGGCGCTTCTCTGCTCTGGTCCAACATAGTTCACCTTGTTTATCATGGTGCATGTAAGTGCATTGCCATGCGACGGCACGTCCGATGGCACACCCCCCAATTTGTGTTGCATGGAAGCCAGTGCAGCTGCGCAAAAAACCGATTGCGTGCAACACAATCCCAGTGCAGACCCCTGTTAAATACCTGTTATAGCCTTGTAATTTCCAAAAAAGGCACAGTCCAACAAAAGTGCGATCCGCATCCCTTAGTAAATGAGCCCCTATGAATCAGCCTATTCACTCTTTCCTACAGGAGTTCTAGTGCTGAGCACCTCCAGAACATATGCATATGCTCAGCACCCTCCTACCGGCATCTCAGAGAGCGCAAATCCTCCAGTAACCCCATCTTTTGCATTACAGCTGGAGTGTGGTTTGTGTATAAGGAATAATTCTGATCTTCTCTGTGCCACATTTAAAGACAGTAGGTACAGCGACTCCAACACTTACCCACATTCCTCATCTGTGAGGTCCTCCACCTCTACTTCCCACTTTCTCAGTGTGTCAGCCCTCTGGTCCCCAAGCACTTTATCCAGGATTACTTTGTATACAATGATATCAAGCCCCCGCATATTATGCTTGCACCACTCCTGACATCACCCCCACAGAGAAGAACTCTACAATCCTATCCCCAAATTGTTTCTGAATCACGTGCCTAATCTGTAAGAATTGAAAAGACATAGCCCTTGTGATCAGAAAATTCCTTCATCAGTTGCTGGTACTACTTAAGCACTATCCTTGTATACAGCTGATGCAAATATACAATTCCCTGTTTTCTCCATCCCTGCATGTTCTCCAACATGTACACCTGCCCCAAATATGGGTCTTCCCACAAGGGAGTGAACTTAGTCCAAGGGTCCACTTCAAACAACCGTTTATACATGTCCTAAGTTTTTTGCATGAGCCTAAAAGTCGGGAAATTACATGCCCCTGGTTCCCAAAAATCCTGCTTATTAAAGACTTGTATGTCTGTATACAAAAAGACCATAAAATTTTATTTGTATATACAACTTACACAACTGGAGGTCATACCAGGCCTGATACTATAGTACAAACAGAGACATTATTGAAACCTCTGCTAATTTTTTGTCTCATGTTTTTTCACTATGTATACTTTTTAAAGAAGAAGATTAAAGTTACGACTATGTAAAAACAGCGTTTTTTCCATTACAATTTTTTGGATGCTGGATTTCCCGTCTCTACATGTGTCTATGCTCCTTGCTCCAAGCATATACAACACTGGATTTCCAGACCAGCGCTTAGGGATTTTGTGGAAATTGCAGTCTACAAAGGGGTGAGCCGTTACCATACTTTTTTTCTCTTTTTCGTTTCAAGTATTGAAAAAAATCTATATAAACCTTGGGCTCAGCTCATATTGAAAATCTTCTCTTCTCTGTTCTCTTCTGTTATCTCCTCTCTGTTTCATACATTTTACATAATTTATATGATTTTAAATGCATTATATATGTTTCTATTCAATGTAAAGTTTCTTAGATTGTTTTTTATGTAGGTACATAAATATGACCTGAAATGTAAGCAACAGTACCTATGTAAGATTTTATTTATTTAGTTTACATTTTTCTGAGTGACACACGGTTTACACATGAGAACATCCTAGAGCAGTGATGGCGAACCTTTTAGAGGCCGAGTGCCCAAACTTCAACAAAGACCCGCTTATTTATCGCAAAGTGCCAACACAGAAATTTAATTTGTGATTTATACTCCCTTCTCTGTCACAGTTTTCATTGACACCATCACTCCAAGGACACCAATAAAGCAGAAAATAGTCCCAGGTACAGCTGTCACTTTAAAATAGCTCTGTGCACAGCAAGTCCTGGGCTGTCTGGGACTGCAGGAAGATACCTGTAGTCATCTCTGATGATGGCCCGAGTGCCCACAGAAAGGGCTCCGAGTACCACCTCTGGCACCAGTGCCATAGGTTAGCCATCACTGTCCTAGATGGTCATAGAGCTTAGTGCCCACTTTTTCCATATACGTATTGCAATATATTTAGTTGTAATCACACTTCCCATTTCATAGAACGAAAATAACAATAAACAAACATAATCATACATGGTACATGTAGGTATCGCTGCATTCCAAAATGCAGTTGTGAAGGAAACCGTGACATTTTAGACGTGGGAAGGGTAAGCAAGGTCACTCGGTTGTACTTTTTAGATGCTCCCAGCATGCACGGGTTTTGAGAGGCACAGGATATTTTTTACAGTTGTCTATACAACTTCCACATATGGCACGACAATAAATGGCTATAAGACCCCTTTTACTGGCTTCAGTGAAACAGAGCCTTATCAACACAATTAAGCTGCCACAAGTTCTCCTTTTATATAAGCCTGGCCCATAACAGGATTATATAGGTTGAGGAAGAGACACAGATGTTGGGGTTCATTCATCGAGATAAAAGAGCAACACAGTTAAAATTTTATATTTCATTTCCTTAAGGGCACACAAGACAAACAGCACATACAATAATATATATATATATATATATACTAGAAAAATATAGGGTGGAACAGCACTGTGGTATAGTGGATAATGAATCCAGGTGTGGGTGCAAGTCTCAGCAAACCAGACTCCAAGGTAAGCAAGTAGGTAATCCAATTCAATAGACTGCAAGGCAGCACTCAAGTAAAATTATTCACCCAGATTGAAAGGTGCGATGTTTCAGGCCCTCATTGGAGCTCAATGGATGCTTGATAATAGCTCCAATGGCGGGCTGAAACGTCGCACATTTCACTCTGGGTGAATAAAAAACATCTTTAATTTTACTGGAGTGCTGCCTTGCCTTCTATTGCATTGGAATATATATAATATATATAATACAGTTCAGTAGAGTACAAATACCTATGTAGAAATACAAATATCAGCAATTCGTTTGTTAGTTACCTTATTGTGGGCCTAATGGAACCTGATAGTCCACACCTTAAGATCTTCCTCTGCACTTGATGGTAAATGGTTTCCCAGATAAAAGCATCAGGGGTGTTCTGATTATATTAGGAGCAAACACACCTCTGCCCACCCCTAGGAGGGCTAATAGAACCCTCCTACCTGGTATTAAGTTCAGAACCTTGGAGAAGTCATAGATTGTCAAGGGGAAGTCGTAGAGTTAGAGTTCTGGTATCATTGGATTCGGATGCATCCCTGGATAGCTTTAATATCAAACCTGACCCATTTTCTATGGTCCCATCCCGACATACAAATATCTCTGGACCCAAGGATGCTAGACATATCTATATGATACCCAAGTGATACCGGTCCCAAATATGTATTTGTCCTTGGGCTGAGATGGACCATTACTCCATAACCCTCCCTAATCAACGTATTGGTCTGATATTTTTTATGACTCATTGGGGCATATTAATCATACGCCGGCGCTCGTGCTCGATATGCATTTTTGCATTGTGATACGCCAAGAGGCTGAGGCCGCGCCCCCCTCACGCCCCTTCATGCACCACTGGCATAAAAGTGGCGGAGAGGGCAAAATAATCACAAGTGCTAGCAATAAGTGCACAGGCCCCCATATGCCCCATTGTCTCTTGTTTGAAAATGGGGGTAAAATCTTCTCAAGTCTTTTAGAGATGCTGCGGCTGGGAAAATTCTTTGCCATGTTAGGTAACGCTCTAGCTAGTTCCATAAGGCTAATTATGATGAGGCTGGGGGAGGTAAGGGATATGGGTGGCTTTAAGAACAGGACAATATCTGGCATGTGAATCTCCCTTGTACCTATATGTTCATCACAGCAGTCTATCAAAATATAACAATAATTACAATGGCCTATTTTGGTGCCTTAAAAGTTGGAACTGTTTTTAGGTATGTTAAAGTAAGTAAGTATGCCCTTATTCTCGAAATGATACGTTTTCCCCCATCAGTTCTAATTTTGGAGATCTGGCATTGCCACTTGCAACGTATACGCTGCTTAAATTAATGGTCACTCAATATTGTGATAAACTTGTGCCTGGAAAAAGATTCTCCGAAAAAAAAAAAAGTGGAGGAACAGAGGAAAATACGAAAGCACTGTTGTTGTGTATTAAATCCAATACAATGTGGCAGTATAGTTTATTAAAGTAACGCAGTTTGACTCAGGAATGCATTAAAAGTTACATACAATCACGTTTATATACGTGTCTGGTACACACACTTATTTTTCCTTAGTCTCCGAGAGCTCCATCACCCGATATACTGTATATATGTGCCCTGTCTCCCGGTCACCCCGACTCACGTGTCTGCGTTCCTGTTTCTGCTCCAGCAGTCACATTTATGGGAGCTGGCGCATGCGGGCCCTAAGACACAGGGACACGTGCACTGGCTCCCGAAAATTTAAAGGGCCAGCGCACCATTGATTGGCGCTGCCCATTCCCAGGATCCTTCATAAGCCAGGCTCTCCCTGCACAGCCCGCCGAATCTTTGTGCCATATATCCATTGAGAAGCTTGTTCCCAATGCCCTGTGTTTCCTCTGCAATTTCCTGTTGTGACTCTGGTGCCATTATTGACTCCAATCCCGTGCTGCCTGACCTGACCTACCGCTATGTCCTCGACTCTGCTCCTGTGCTGCCTATCTAGACCTCCTGTCTGTCCCCTCATGTGAGCACGTGACCTGCCGTCAACTCTGAGTGGTCTTATCTCTCTAACCACTCAGAGTGACATACAGTTTATTGAGCGCTCTAAGGTGCAACGTTTTAAACAAGTGCAAATCAGGGCCTGACGTTTGCCCCGCCTGGCTCCTGTCTTCCAAAAACAGCTCCAGCCACCTGCCATGATAGCTGCAGAGGAATCAATGCAGGTGGATAGAGCTCGGCTGTCTTCCCAAGAGCATTCCAGGCGACGTCAGGAGAACCTCTGTCTCTACTGTGCACTTTCTTCAGTCGTGCCTCCTCAGTCCTCAGCGTCCGGGAAATGCATGCACCTAGGGTTCTTGGGAAAAGCGTCCCTAGGTAAGAACAAAGCTTCTCCACATCTGACCATACCTGACTTACTCAGCTCCAGGACGGGTAATCAGTTTCAAGCCTTTGCCTTCCAGGATTCTGGTTCTGCGGGAAACTTTGTGGATACTGCCCAGGTCTCTCAGTATCGTATTCCTGTGGTCCGTCTGGAGAAGCCGCTGGTCATCTCGTCAGCCAGTGAGCAGATTCTCCACCACCTGATCTGGTACCGCACTGAACCCCTATGTCCTTACACAAGGATAGACTTTTCATTTTACGTGCTAGCCCAGTCCACGTCTGCAGTTCTTCTGGACCTTCCGTGGTTGCAGTGGCATGAACAGTTGCTTAACTGGTAAACCGGATAAGTTCTCTGCTGGGGACCGAAAGTCAGTCACGATGTCTCGAGCAACCGTATCCCATCTCCACCATGTCTCTTCTGAAGTCCCCTAAGCCTCTGGTGGGTCTTCTTGCTCCATATATGGACTTTGCAGAAGTCTTTTCAGAGAAACAAGCAGAGACTTTTGCCACCCAACCAACTGTCCCTTGACCTGCTGCCTTGCTCATCTCCTCCACGGGGTCGAGTGTACCCACTGTCTGTGCCGGAAACCGCAGCGATGTCGGCCTATGTGAGAGAACCTGCAGTGGGGGTTCATACCCAAGTCCTTTTCTCCTGCCGCTGCAGGGTTCTTCTTTGTGGCCAAAAAGGATGGGTCAATCCGTCCATGTATAGACTATCGCGGCCTTAACATGATCACCATGAAGAACCGCTACCCATTGCCATTGATCAATGAACTTTTTGACCACTTGCGTGGAGCCAATGTCTTCACCAAACTAGACCTAAGTGGGGCATATAACCTCATTCATGAAGGTGATGAGTGGAAGACCGACCTTAATACTCGTGATGGGCACTTTGAGTATCTGGTCATGCCGTTTGGACTCTGTAACACACCAATTGTCTTTCAGGAATTAGTCATCAACATTTTCAGAGGCTTGTTAAATACCTGTGTCGTGGTCGATCTCGAGGATATCCTGGTCTGCTCTTCTGACCTTGAGTCCCAACAGACTCGTTTAAGGGCCAAAAGCATCTACGCCAAACTCGAGAAGTGCCAGTTTCACCAGAAGAGCTTATCGTACCTCGGGTACATCATCTCTGATAAGGTCCTAGAGATGGATCCCACTAAGTTGTCTTCGGTTCTCCAGTGGCCTCTTCCACATGGTCTTCGTGGTATACAGAAATTCCTGGGATTTGCCAATTACTACAGGTAGTTTATTCCACACTTCTCTTCCATTATCTTCCATTGTGGCGTTGACCAAGAAGAACGCTAACTCTAAACTCTGGCCTCCGGTGGCTGAAGGAGCCTTCTCTAAACTGAAGTCCGCCTTTGCCTCAGCTCCAGTTCTCACAGGCCTGATATTGAGAAGCCATTCCAGCTGGAGGTTGACGCCTCCTCAATAGGAGTTGGAGCAGTACTCACCCAAAAAGGGCCCAAGGGCCGAACTCTTGCTAGTGGATTCTTCTCTAAAACTTTCTCCTCGGCAGAGAAGAATTACTCCATAGGGGATGAGAGCTTCTGGCCATGAAGCTTGCTTTAGAAGAATGGCGCTATCTTCTGGAGGGAGCTCACTTTCCAGTCTACATATACACTGATCACAAGAACCTCCTCTATCTCCAGACTGCCCAGCGGCTCAATCCGTGACAAGCTCGCTGGTCGCTCTCCTTTTCTGTTTTAATTTCCTAATTCACTTCCGTCCAACAGAAAAGAATGTCAAGGCAGATGCCCTCTCTCATGCCTCAGATTTTATTGGGGAAGAACTGGTTCCTCGGCATGTCATCCCTCCGGAGCCCGTGGACTTATGTGGCTATGGATTTTATCACAGACCTTCCGTCTTCTTCTGGTAATACCGTCATCTGGGTGGTAATTGTAAGAGATTTGTTTTATGGGGCTCAAACCCCCCTGCAGTTTCAAGGTGACATTTGAATGAACCCTTTACAGGCAAAAATGGCTCCCCGGTAGACACACCAGTCTCTTAGAAAATGCAGAATCACACTATCTTTATTAGTGTGCAGGCGCATATGTAAAACACATAAAATGAAGTGTTAAAATACTGCAATGCTATTGGCCATAATGAATTTACCAGAACATCCTCTTTAAGACATTCTTCCAAAATGTTTATGAACTATACACTGTTTCTTCCAGAGGCCTTGTTCTTATATAGCTTTGTATAAGTCACAACATGGCCTTCAAGCAAAGAATCTGCAAAAAAGATAAGGTAGCAATAGCAAAGACACAGTAATTTCTTAACAGTTCAATCAAAAAGAAGTTTGAATCATGAGATGAATAGACATTTTACAATATAGCTGACAGTGGTCAACATAACCCCCGGCTAAGACTAAAATGGTGTCCGCTTGGTCAAAATGGCGCCTGTAGAGGAATATATCTCTCCCATTTCCCCCCCTTCTGAGTCTGCAGACCTGTAACCTCCTCAAGCAAACTCCTCAAACTCCAGGTACCTTCATGTGGGCTAAACCCTTACCTGCAGCACATTTTATGGCTTCACCAGATTCCCCAGAGGCCAGTCGCTAAAAGGGCTACAAAGTCTGCACACTCAAATCACAAAACTGAGTTTCCTTACTTCACAGGTTTGTAAACAGGCTGGTTCTTCAATACGGCATCATCCTCCACTCCGGGCACTTCTCCTACCGTGGTTGTTACTTCCCTGGACGGCCATTTCGGACATGGTGGACTTGATGAGGGGGACCACGCAACACGCAATAAGTGACAAGAGCAAAATCACAATCCCCAATATCACCTCCACTTAAGTCAAGATCCCCAACCAACAAAGTGAAGGACAAAGGGGCAGATTTACTTACCTGGTCCTGTCGTGATCCCTGAGGTGCGTTGTCCGACAAGGATGAAGTCCGGCGCGATTCATTAAGATCGTGTGCCCGATATCCTGCATGTGTTGCTTCCCCACTGAGGTCCGCCAGAGTTCACCTTCTTCTTCCCGGTGTATGTGAGCACATAATTTGAATTTTAAATATTTGAAGTCCAAATCAGTCGAGTTGTCCGACTGCCATGCCCCCCGATTTGGAAATAATCGGGAAACCCAATGGAAATGCGTTGTGCGGACCCTTAGTAAATGTGCCCCAAAGTGTTCCCTGGACAATCATTCAATCTTTTAAAGGGCATGGGTAATGGATCCATAGGGGGCAACGTCAACCAGGATGTACATGCAACAAGCCGGTTCTGGAAAGCATCTTGGATATAATTCACAAATTTCTGTTGATTACAATAAAAACAGTTAACCCAATCAACATTTTTATTCATAGCTATATTGGGAATAATGGACTCTAGTGCTGCCCATATCTGATTTTGGGCCTTGAACTCATCTGGGACCCCCCTTGGTACTCCTGTATCTATATAAACGTTGTCATCTATGTGCTTCTCTCTTTGACCTCCAGAATCC
Source organism: Engystomops pustulosus (assembly GCA_019512145.1). Classification (NCBI taxonomy): domain Eukaryota; kingdom Metazoa; phylum Chordata; class Amphibia; order Anura; family Leptodactylidae; genus Engystomops; species Engystomops pustulosus. Next base: position 70,565,869 of record CM033646.1, read on the forward strand.
CTTGGGATTTCTTTGTGTGTCCAATCAAACATCCTTGGGGATGACGAGGAAGAAATGCACAAATTTTATCACAGCACACTCACCTTCCCAGCATCTAGGCAGGCTTGACCTGACTCTTCTATCCCCACAAATCCAGTACACATCAGACACCTTTTTCACCTTTTCCAAGGCCTTGGTCAACTGTATGGCATATTCCACCTGGTTTTCCTGCCATCAGCTATAGGTTCTGTGGGATGTAGGGGCCTAGACTGGGTGCAAAGCCAAAAAGTATCTCAAAAGGGGACAATCCCGTCTGTCAGTTAAGGTTGGTTCTAACTGAATAAAGGGCAGCAGGAAGGCACTCAGGCCATTGTTTCCGTTTCTTCCATGGCCTTCTGGATCTCTAACTTAAGAGTGCGTTTTAGTCTCTAAACCCTACCACTAGCTTGGAGATGCTAAGGGGTGTTTAGGCCCTTATCTATACCCAGGAGGGAAAAGGTTTCAGTCTTTACCTGTCCAGTGAAGTGGGTTCACCGACCGGACTCTATGATCTCTGGAAACCTGCAGACAATCTCCCTCACCAACTTCTTGGCTGCAGCTCTGGCAGTAGCCTTGGTCGTGGGAAAAACTTCTGGCCACCCTGGAAAGAGATCAATGCACAAAAGCACATATTTCTACGTACCACTTTTTGGTAGCTGGATAAAATCCATCTGCAGTTTTGGAAGGGATACAGGGGCTTATCTGATTAAGTTTTCTCACTTGTACATTCCAGGGATCATCTGACATATCCAAAACCTTCAAAACTTCATTATTACTTTTCTTTTCACCATAATGCTACCAGCCCTTCCACTATGTCAACTTTACACTTTTCCATCAGTCCTACTTAACTCTCAACAACCAACTGTCCACTTACATCAAGCTAACCTTCTGTCTGTGCATCTTTTGCTTCATAAAGGACACAATCTGAGTCCCTGGTCCGCAATGCGCTTGAATCAATTTACTCTGTTCACTACCTGTGTCTACAACTACAATACCGTTACAGGGATACATCCCCAAAGATTCAGCGGATGCCGACACCTCGATTTATTGACAAAACAAAGAAACTAGATACCAGAGATTTTCTCACAAAGGACGATACACCAAGTCACTGCCTGACTAGACTGACTAAAACATGTTGCTGTCCTTCACTAGTTCTCACAGTCACACAAGACCGTTCAGACTCCCTGAAGGGAGTGGAGTGCACACCTGGCCAGGGCAAGTTTCCGCTGCACGTGCACAAATTGAGCTCTACACCTCTATGGGCAAAACCAGTCCCAAACAAACAGTATCCCAAACACTATGATAATCTGACAATCACCAACAGAATACCTCCCACTCTAGCATTGCAGACATCTAAGGGTAACTTCTTCCCGTTTCACATCTTCAGCTAACATCACAGACTGTCCGACTGTCTTTGAGGTTAAGGAGCTTTTTGACATGAAGACAGTGAGAGGCAAGCGGTTCTTCTTGGTTGACTGGAAGGGGTTCAGGCCTGAAGAGAGGTCTTGGTAGCCCGAGGACAACATCTTGGACCGCGGTCTCCTGCAGAGATTCCTTCAGACTAAGAAGAGGGGGAGGCCAAAGGGGGTGGGTACTGCCATAAGTGCTCCTGCGACCCACGTCTTGGGTCGCAGGATCATCCATGCTCCTCTCTGTGCCCCGGCTCCCCATCACCCCCACTCACCTGTCTGTGTTTCTGTTTTTGCTCCGGCGGTCAGACGCTTCTTAGCCCATGCCCACCAGCTCCTGGAAATATAAAGGCCGTAAGCACCATTGATTGGTACTGGCCATTCCCAGAATCCTACATAATCCATGCTTTCCCCGTCATACCTTTGTGCCGTATAGCCATTGAGAAAGCTTGTTCCTGATGCCCTGTGTTTCCTCTGCGATTTCCTGTTGTGACCTGCTTTGCGGCGGGCTCTGGTGAAAACCAGGTGCCACTTAGACTCGGCTCCCAGGTGCCAGGTTCTGTAGCAGCACGCTCAATCTACTTCTCAGTTGCGAATTATGCTCAACCCTGAACATATGGTTCATTCATCAAAATCCCTTAATTTTTTATCTAGTTCTCTATAAGTTGTCAATCACATCCTTCCAAAGGAGTTCTATTACATAATGAGTTTCTTTCTATTTTTATTCTTCCAAACAAATGATTTGTCCCCGTTAGGCTCTCGTAATATGCTAGGTTTCTCAGTCACCTGACGCTCTCCTTACAGCTGGTTGGATATAACTGATCTGTATCAAGTACATTTATGTAATTTATTTTCCTTTTAAAGTTTTATTTAACTTTTAGAGTCAATAAACATTTATTGAAGCATACAACATACAATAAATCACAACGTAGTTTGTCATAAGATGGAAGCAGATACAATATCGATGATACAGATGAATTATGGTCCAGAAGGATACAGTCCATGGGACCACTTGTCATATAGGCCAGAGTACAAAGATATAGACTCGATCTACAAACAAATTCTGAGCAAGACCATATTGCTTCCCATAGACATTTTTATAACGGAGACAAAGGAGTAGGGTAGGACGAAAGGTCACGGGGCAGACGAGGGGGGTAGGAATGGGTATGGGGTAAAGGGGTCTAGAGAGAGTACGTTAAAGAGAAAGAAGAAAAAAGGAAAGGAGAAAGGGGGGGGGGGGAGTAGGAGGGCAAGAATCAAGAGAGAGAGAGACCAACACCAGGCCACCTCAGGAAATTGATCCAGATGTGACCCAGGCCGTGAAGGAGGGAGACCAGGTACTATGAAACTGTGTAGTTCTGTCATTGTCAATAGCCCTTAATTCCTCCATTCTAAATACATCATTCAAGGCAGCCACCCAGTCCGCTCTAGAGGGGGGAGCCAAAGATCTCCAACAGCGGGGAATAATCTGGCGGATAGCCACGAGAAAATGTCGTAGTAATCCCTTTTTGATCTTATAGACAGGTCCCGGAAGGGCGGAAAGAAGGGCCTGTTCCGGGGTGAAGGTCACATGGGATCTGGTCAATTCATTATACAACTGATTAACATTCTGCCACAAGGGAGTCTGCAGGAAGAAGAGAGGACATGGGTTAACATGAATACATTAGACCACAGTTCCGTGGTCAGTTCCTTCTCCAATGCGGTTTCCCACACCCTGGTATAGTATGGTTTTGAGTCCCCTGTCTCCCTTGCCAAAAATACGCCATACAGAAGTGATATTGAATGAGTTAGTTGGGTGTTAGTGAGGCATAGCTCTTCAAATGTAGTGAGGGTGGCTGTGAGGGCTGGTGTGGGTGCCAGAGAGGAAACAAAATGTCGGAGTTGTAGGTTTATTAGCCAGGATCCCGGTGTGTTCCCAGTGCCTAACTCCGTAAGGGGACGGAGCCCATTTTCATCCACCACATCTCTTATTCTAGGTAGCGTATTATCCATCCCCAAGAGGGACCAGGCACTAATCCCCAGGATGAATTGTGGGTTGCCCAGGATCAGGGTCATAGGGCCCGGTACGGACACTATTTGCAGTTTAAACACAAATTTTCTCCAAGCCTTCAGGATAGTGTGCAGAGTATGTGGTAGATGAAAGGGTTGTAAAGTGACGGATTGTGGCAACCAGAAAAAAACCAGCACCTGTGGGGGGGAAATTTTCATTACTGATGTAACCCATAGTTTCGTCGTGTTATGGTGAAAAAGATCCAAGACACATGTACCTATGGCCGATCTATGATAGGATATGAAATCCGGCATCCCCGCCCCCCCATTTATTTTAGATCGTACAAGAAGATTCCCTCTTAAACGGGGTAAGGAGCCCCGCCATACAAAGTGGCGGGCCAATTTTTGAGGGGATATGAAAAAGGCACGAGGTATATCCCAGGGAACAGTCTGGAAAAGGTATAGAAGTCTGGGTAGGATATCCATTTTTAGGACATTGATTCTTCCAAACCAGGATAAGGTCAGTGGCTGCCATTTAGTCAGATCAGCCGCTATGGTTTTCAGCAACGGTTCATGGTTGAGAGAGTATAAGCGAGAGAGATCCGAGGGAATATGGACACCCAAATACTTAATGGACGTATCCGTCCAGCGAAAAGGGAACACTCATGATCCGACCACAGGAATGTATCTATGGAGCATCTAGGTAACATGTCTAGCAACCTGTGTGAGAGGAAAATATAGTCCAGTCTGTGGTAGGAGTTGTGAGCTAGGAAGTGGTAGCTATACTCCTTGGTGGAAGGATGTAATGTGCGCCAAATATCAACCAGATGAAGAGCTCTGAGTTCAGTCTTTAGTCTACGGCGTTTGGCAAAGGATACAGGGGACTTACCTGTGGTTGTGTCCAGATCTACGTCCATCACCATATTGAAGTCTCCCCACAGAACGATGTCCGACCCATTAGCAAATTCCGCCAAGGAGCGAAGCGTTGAGACTCCAAAGGAGACCTGGTTATAGTTAGTGAATTACGCGTTAGCAATGGTAAAAATAGCACCTCCAACACAAAAATCTACCCCCTGGATCGTATTTTGAATCTATCAGAAGGTGATTCAGAGTTTTATAAAAAGCAATGGAGACCCCCCCTGCCTTCTTATCTGGGTGTGGACAATGGAACCATTTGGAGTATAAGTTGGTTGGGCAGTTAGGTATCGCGTTCGCCACAAAATGAGTTTCCTGAAAGAGAGCTATAAGAACCTTCTGTTTATTAAGCCTATATAATATTTGCCCCCTTTTTGCCGGAGCATTGAGACCCTTGACATTGAAGGAACAAAAAGACAGCGACCAGCCAATAAGCCCTAATCTATATAGGTCTAAAGATTAGGGTGGGGTGTCAACTATATATATACACGAATGGGCCTGCCGTACGTGTAAGCCCCAATGGGAAACGGGTAAACTAGAGAGGAAGAGTACGCGAATACAGCATCTGCGACCCCCTATTGCCGTAAGTGAGGGAACATGAAAAAGAAAGAGTGAAAGCTATCTAACTTATGCAAGAAATTTTGAAAAAAAGAGAGATCACATGGTCCACCCCTGCAGGCATAGGTTATCTCTGATGTCTGAAAAGTATCGCACACCTGCAGCTAAAGCACAATAGAATGTCAGCACACAACTTTTGGCAACTTGACAATATGTAACACGCTATCAAGTAACTCATAAAGACATGACGTGTCACTGATTATCTGGTGCACCCTGACGCCCTCTTCTGCCTCCGCGGTCTCGGAGGTCTAGCCGGGAGTGGGGGGGGCTCCCCCCAAGCCCTCCAGCACAGGCAACCTAGGACACTTAGTGATGATCGGAGCCGGAAAGCCCAAGGCAGCCGCCAGATCAGGAACCTCAGCTGGATGTCGTAAAGTATATCTGCCCCCTTTGCAGCGGACATGAAGACAAAATGGGAATCCCCAGGAGCATGGAATATTCCTGTGACGGAGCTCTCCAAGTAGAGGTTTAAGGGCCCTCCGTTTAAGCAGCGTGAGACGGGACAAGTCCGGGAGTAGTTGTAAATTCGTGCCTTGAGACCAAATGTTCTTCATATCTCTGGCTTTGGACATTATGGCATCCTTGATTTAGTATTTATGAACCCTGCCGATGACATCTCTAGGCGGAGCCTGGTCACTGGGTTTAGCTTGTAGGGATCGGTGTGGGATCTCGAGTATAGAATTAAATATCTGTCGAAGGGTGTCATGCAAGTGAGAGGCTTCTACTGTTTCCGGTAGGCCGCGGACCCTTATGTTGTTGCGGCGACCCCTGTTTTCAGTATCGTCCAACTGGTCAGCTAGAAATTGTAGTTGGAAGGAATGTAGAGACAGGGTAGATTCGAGATTGTCCATTCTGTTAGAGATGGATGCTTGACTGTCTTCTACAGTAGAAACTCTGACGGTGAGATTTTGAACGTCTTCTTTCACTACCCCTAATTCCGCCCAGTATGACTGCTCTAGTCGTGCCATGTAACTTTCCATGTCTTCCCTAGTTGGGATAGAGCGTAGGTGAGCATGGAGAGCTCTTAACTCCGCCAGCGCCCCCAGTTCTTGTGATAAAAGGACAGGTGGAAAGCCAGACATCATCATCTGTGATTGTTGAGGCAGCAGAGAGGGGAGTGTGGAGCAAGGTGACATTGTAGGTGCAGTTCCACACGGATAAAGTGATGCAGACATAGAAGGTGAGGGAGGTGATGCATTGACTGCCGAGGAGCAATTTCCCGGTGTGGGAAGCCATTCCTCGCCTGTGGGTTATGCAGTCCCTGAGGCAAGGAGCAGTCCAGGGTCACATTTTGGTCCGGGATTGGCCTGTGGTGGGCCTCCTGTGGAGGACATATTATGCCCCTCTGGGTGGCCTCCCCCTCCCCAGCCTCAGCAGCAGATGCTGACAATGGCCCCGAGTCAGCGTTTCTGGGAGCCACGGATGACCTCAGCAGCTGATCAGCCGCCTGGAGGCCCGAGTCCACAGGGCCAAGTGAGGCAACCTTGTGTGAGGGAGCGTGAGGTGATGCAGCTGCGTCGCCATGCTCCTGCACGACCAGCAGCTTGCTCACCTCCGGGGTCTCCTCTGTGCTCTGATGTGCCGGGGTAGGCGCTCTATCCACAGGAGAACGCAGGCTCCCCGTTCCGGTCTGCACATGTCTTCCTGTGGTGTCTTGCTGCGTGGCAAGTCCCTAGCCCGCCGGCGCCACCATCTTGGAGGACGGCGTTACGCGCGCCGCTTCCCCAGCCAAGCGCCCGCCAGAGACGTGGGGAATCCACCCCACGAGCCATATTTCCAGCTCCAGTCCCGGTACCTGGTGAGTGGTTTGGACGGGGCCGTGATGCCGGTGTGGAGGACAGCGTGGAGGTTCCCGCCGCCATGTCGGCGCCACATGTCGCAGGTGCTGAGGCTGTCAGGGGAGACAAATATCTTCTGATCCCTCGAGCAGCTGTCTTGGGCACGTTGGCACTCGGTGCCTGGGGGATTCCCCTTTTCTTGGGACCCATCGGGGTGTCTAATCCTTCAATAGCGGGGTGATATGGCTTTCACCGGGGTTTTCGGCTGCAGGAGCTACTCTGAGACACGTCTAGCCTCCTCCATAGTTCGGCCACGCCCCACCAAGTTTTATTTAACTTATAACTTGTCATTAGGCTTGATCTGCTTTGTGACAGATATCACTATACATCTTTTTTTTCCCTTTATTCAAGTAAAATTTAAAATACAGAATACATAGACATAATATTCATAGTTTCCAGGGCATCAGTAATTACGAATATATACAGTTCACTGTATATCACTTCAATACATAATTTGGTCTTCATTAACGGTTTGGCACCTGTCATGATGCAGAGTAATATACCATATATTCCCTTATTATCCAAACCCACCCCTCCCCACCCCAGTAGTGGCTGGTGATTAGGCATGTCATAAATATAGATTCAACTGTTATTGTCAAGGGCTCTAGATCTGTCAAATCACATTTTACGCAGTCTATCTCTAGCACCTTCACATTTAATCTCATAGCATTCTCCCATAATCAGACTATCCATCTTTCTCTTCCATGACTGCACCTTAGGCTCTAGCACATTCTTCCAATTATACAATATGACCTTCCTTGCCATCAAAAGGCTCCTCATGGTGTAAAGTATCGTTTCAGCTGACCCCTTCACCCCAATCCTTGTGCCCATAATACAGATCTTAAAATCATATGGTATGGTACACTCAAATGAGTGTTCTAAACATTTGATTACTCCCTCCCAGTATCTGATCAATTTTGGACATCTCCAGATTATATGGATTAAACCAGCGTCCACCAGATTACATCTGGGACACTTCTCCTCTTTCTTCATTTTATGGAACTTATTTAATACTCTAGGTGTGTAGAACACTCTATGGAGCAAGAAAATTTGGATATCACTACACACCTTGGTCCTGGTTTTCCAGGCTCAACAGCGTGTATCAGATATGTATATAAACTTGATTGTTTGTAACTTTTGATGTTTGCCTGACAAAGGCTCAGTTCTCAGAGCTGAAAGGTGTGAGAACATCGCCCAATTACAACTGTTCCTCAAGTGCCGGGAGGACTCTACATACCTCTGTTAGGTTCATCAATATATAATATTGTGCTAAAGAGATTTGGAAAATAAATGTCATATTTTGTTGCTGTAGGCTAGAGATTTTTCAGCAAGTCGCTGAAAAACCTAGTTTCTGTGATTTCCTGTGATAAGCTGTTTTTGGACAGTCACGCTGGATCCACAAATTGTAATCAGCCATCATATGTGTATACCATGATCCATGCTACCGTTCTTCAATTGTACTTACTTCTTGATGACAACACTCAACATCTAATAAACTAGAGCTAATACCCATAATCGGGTAAAAAGCTCCACAACAAAATGTTTTATTTGTTCCCCAATTTTGAGTGTTCTTGCAGTCCACTCTTTAATGGCAAAAAAGGTTGTACAGTGCATAAAATGGTAGCAATGAAAATAGTAGCTTGTCATGCAAGAAATTACACCATACACAGGTCCATATAAGAAATCATGAAAAAGTTATTGGCCTCAGAACATTTACATTTTCTTGTTCTAAAGATTTTATCATAGTATTATAGTATCATAGTATATAAGGCTGGAAAAAGACACAAGTCCATCAAATCCAACCTTTAAGAAGTAAATAAATGTTTTATCCCCATAACCCGTGATATATTTTCTCTCCAGAAAGGCATCCAGACCTCTCTTGAACATGTACATAGAGTCCGCCATAACAACCTCCTGCGGCAGAGAGTTCCATAGTCTCACTGCTCTTACAGTAAAGAACCTTTGTCTATGTTGATGGTAGAATCGCCTCTCCTCTAGGCGTAGAGGATGCCCCCTTGTCCTGGTCACAGGCCTAGGTATAAAAAGATCTTTGGAGAGATCCTTGTACTGTCCATTCAGGTATTTGTACATTGTAATGAGGTCTCCCCTCAGTCGTCTTTTTCCTAAACTGAATAATCCCAAATTTTGTAATCTGTCATTGTATTCTAGTCCCCCCATTCCTCTAATAATCTTGGTTGCTCTCCTCTGCACCTGTTCCAGCTCTACTATATCCTTTTTGTACAAAAAGGTGCCCAAAACTGTACACAATATTCCATGTGTGGTCTGACCATGGATTTGTATAAGGGCAAAGCTATGTCTTTATCATGAGAATCTATTCCTCTCTTGATACAACCCATAATTTTATTTGCTTTGGCAGCAGCCGCCTGGCTCTGGTCACTAAAATTAAGTTTACCATCCACCAATACCCCCCTTTTCAGCTCCAGTTTTACCAAGTAATTGACTGTTTAGAACATAATTATACTTTTTGTTTCCATGGCCCAAGTGCATAACTTTACATTTATCTACATTAAACCTCATCAACCATTTCTCTGCCCACTCCTCAAGCTTCCACAAATCCCTCTGTAATGCTAAACTATAGGCCTCAGTATTTATTACTTTACACAGCTTAGTATCATCTGCAAATATTGAAACTTGACTGTGTAAACCCAGTACAAGGTCATTGATCAAAATATTAAAAAGAAGTGGCCCCAATACTGACCCCTGTGGGATTCCACTGCTAACGTCAACCCAATCTGAGAATGTGCCATTAATGACGACCCTCTGTTTTCTATCACTATGCCAATTACTTACCCAAATACACAGATTTTCCCCTATTCCCAGCAGTCTCATTTTATGCGGCACAGTGTCAAATGCCTTTGAAAAGTCCAGATATACAACATCCCCAGCATACCCCAGGTCCAGTCTTGAACTTATGTCCTCGTAAGTTTATATTCTTATAGGTATTAAAAGTATTCTAGACACCCACAAGAAAATTGGGACAGATGCATTTTTTGGTCAATTTCACCACATTTGGAATTTTAGTTTCCCTGTATGTTACATGGAATATTAAATACTAGGAAGTACAATTTGTTAGTTAAAAGTTATGACTTTTGAAAGGAGGGGGTCAAAAGACTAAAAAGGAAAAAGTGCACTGGTTTGAACACACCTTTTACAATGCAATAGAAAGGTCTGTTCTATAGAAATAAAAGATAATAGAAGTGAATATTTGCAGGCAACATTAATGTGTGATTTAAGCCACAAGTGCATAATGCCATTAAATATGGAGCTCTATGTTTAGGCACTACCAAGGTGGAGAACTAGTTTAATACCCACTCCCTGTCCAGCAGCATTGAACCGGTTGTCATGTTTCCTGTAGGAATTAGTTCATGTTTCTCTAGTATTTACAATTTGCAGAAAAATAATCTTCAGTCCTGTATAGCACTGGTAACTCATAGGCGCTATGTGGTTTTTAATTTCTTTCTATAGGGCAAAAGCAAAAAAAAAGAAAAGCAGCTATCATTGCCATTTGTTTACTACAAACAAACCAGTCCTCAACTGAGGTTTGTTTTATGAAGACCAGTGTTCTTCAACCTCTGGGCTAGGAATCAATTAGCCCTGGGCCGCAGAAGATGGATGAGTCGGGAACGATAGCAGAATACAGGGTGGGCGGTTCAAGGGTACTTTGCTTCTAGTAGTACAGCCGGTAAGGCACTTGCACCACACCAGTCAGCGGGTGCTGCTTCCATTGGCAGTACAGTTAGGGCCAGAAATATTTGGACAGTGACACAAGTTTTGTTATTTTAGCTGTTTCCAAAAACATGTTCAGAAATACAATTATATATATAATATGTTCTGAAAGTGCACACTCCCAGCTGCAATATGAGAGTTTCCACATCCAAATCGGAGAAAGGGTTTAGGAATCATAGCTCTGTAATGCATAGCCTCCTCTTTTTCAAGGGACCAAAAGTAATTGGACAATGGACTCTAAGGGCTGCAATTAACTCTGAAGGCGTCTCCCTCGTTAACCTGTAATCAATGAAGTAGTTAAAAGGTCTGGGGTTGATTCCAGGTGTGTGGTTTTGCATTTGGAAGCTGTTGCTGTGACCAGACAACATGCGGTCAAAGGAACTCTCAATTGAGGTGAAGCAGAACATCCTGAGGCTGAAAAAAAGAAAAAATCCATCAGAGAGATAGCAGACATGCTTGGAGTAGCAAAATCAACAGTCGGGTACATTCTGAGAAAAAAGGAATTGACTGGTGAGCTTGGGAACTCAAAAAGGCCTGGGCGTCCACAGATGACAACAGTGGTGGATGATCGCCGCATACTTTCTTTGGTGAAGAAGAACCCGTTCACAACATAAACTCAAGTCCAGAACACTCTCAGTGAAGTAGGTGTATCTGTCTCTAAGTCAACAGTAAAGAGAAGACTCCATGAAAGTAAATACAAAGGGTTCACATCTAGATGCAAACCATTCATCAATTCCAAAAATAGATAGGCCAGAGTTAAATTTGCCGAAAAACACCTCAAGAAGCCAGCTCAGTTCTGGAAAAGTATTCTATGGACAGATGAGACAAAGATCAACCTGTATCAGAATGATGGGAAGAAAAAAGTTTGGAGAAGAAAGCGAACAGCACATGATCCAAGGCACACCACATCCACTGTAAAACATGGTGGAGGCAACGTGATGGCATGCGAATGCATGGCTTTCAATGACACTGGGTCACTTGTGTTTATTGATGACATAACAGCAGAAAAGAGTAGCCGTATGAATTCTGAAGTGTACCGGGATATACTTTCAGCCCAGATTCAGCCAAATGCTGCAAAGTTGATCGGATGGCGCTTCATAGTACAGATGGACAATGACCCCAAGCATACAGCCAAAGCTACCCAGGAGTTCATGAGTGCAAAAAAGTGGAACATTCTGCAATGGCCAAGTCAATCACCAGATCTTAACCCAATTGAGCATTTTTTTAATCCAGACTTAAGACGGAAAGACCCACAAACAAGCAAGAGCTGAAGGCTGCGGCTGTAAAGGCCTGGCAAAGCATTAAGAAGGAGGAAACCCAGCGTTTGGTGATGTCCATGGGTTCCAGACTTAAGGCAGTGATTGCCTCCAAAGGATTCGCAACAAAATATTGAAAATAAAAATATTTTGTTTGGGTTATGTTTATTTATCCAATTACTTTTGAGCTCCTAAAATGTGGAGTGTTTGTAAAGAAATGTGTACATTTTCTATCAGATATTTTTGTTCAACCCTTCAAATTAAACGTTACAATCTGCACTTTAATTCTGTTGTAGAGGTTTCATTTCAAATCCAATGTGGTGGCATGCAGAGCCCAACTCGCGAAAATTGTGTCACTGTCCAAATATTTCTGGCCCTAACTGGTATATATATATATATACACTGGAGATCAAAATAAGAGAGCAGTGTATGACCACTTGATTTTTTTTTCAGAAATAATGTAATCTCCATTGATCAACAAATGAAGGATTTGTGTAAGTGGCACACCAAGCCACTAGAATAGTGTTTTACAAAATAACCAAACTATAGCAAGATAAAACCTTTATTTTGCAAAAAATGTGATGACCATCATGAAAGAACAGCAATGACTGTAGCACAACGCTTACAACAAAATGTTCAGTTAGTCACCAATCACTAGGAAGTGTACAGGTCTTTGAATGACTTCAGCACCTCTGTGGCCACAGGACATCACTAGTCTCTCACACTTTTATTCTATTGGTTTCAGATCAGGACTCTGGGATGGCCATTTCATTTAGTGTTTTCTGTTTTACTCCTGTACCCATTTTGCCGTGTGAAAGGGCATTGTCCTGCAGTAAAATTGCTGTTTGATTGAGTGAAGAATGCAACTAAGGGAATGACATGGTGTTGAAGAAGGTTCTGACACACACTTGCATTCACTTGCCACTTAACTTTATGATAGGTCCAACTTCTGCTGCAGACAACATTCTCCAAACCATGACACTTCCTCCGCCACCTTCCACTGATTTCTTTACACACTTTGGGTTTTGTTTTTCCCAGTTTGTCGACGAGCATAACGTTTCCCATTAGACCCAAATAAATTAAACTATCTTTCATCGCTAAACTCAACTGTAGACCAAACAGTGGCTACACTTCTCATTAGCAGAAAGAATAAAAAAAGGTTAGACTAACCATTGCTAGTGAGCATGATGTGTGAACAGAAGAGAAGTTGTCCACATTTCATTTTTGTATAAAAGCAAGTTCAATGTCTTTGGGTCTCATGAGAAACATTATGTTTGTCGACAAACTAGGGGAAAGAATGAACCCAAAAGGTGTAAAGAATTCAGTGAAAGTTGGTGAAGGAAGTGTCATGGTCTGGGGGGGAATGTTTTCTGCAGCAGGAGTTGGACCTCTCATACAGCTACTTGCTGAGTGATTGCAAGTGTTTAAGAGAACCTTCCTCAACAACACGTGGTTCCTTGCATTCATCACTCAATTTGCCAACAATTTTCATGCAGGACAATGCTCCCTGTTACAAAAAAAATATATAAAGCCTTTGGAACATCCTTGGTCACAATGTTATGGCCAAAAAACCTGCAACATTCACAGAACTGTGTAAAACAATCGAAAAGGAGAGAGCAAAAATCACACCAGAGCAGTGTGAGAGACTAGTGATGCCCTGTGGTTGAAGTAATTCAAAGCAAAAGCCTGTACACTTCCTACTTATTGTTGAGTGTTGTAACCTTCAGAAAATTTAGGTTTACTTTTTCTATGGGCTTCACTCATTGGTGTTCTATAATTATGCTCATCATGTATTTTTAGAAAAAAAAAGGTTTTATATTTTTATACTTTGGTTATTTTGTAAAACACTGTTCTAGTGGCTTGGTGTACCCCTTACAAAAATCCTTCGAATGTTGATCAATGATTTCTCCAGTGATTTCTGGCCCATCATTGGTGTGCCCTTTACAAAAAATCCATCAAATACTGATTAGTGTGGATTACTATATTCTGTACATCTGTTTTTGCACCTTAAAAACGTATACTTTTCTTTTTTCACTTCCACTTCCTGCACCTTCTGTCGCCAATCCCATGTGTCCTTACCAAGATGGAGAATTTTAAGCTCCATATTTGGGCATAAAAACGGGTACACACCCCTCAGTCTTCTCTTGCTCTGCGTCCTGACGCTAGTAGTATAAGCCGGTGCCAAGACTCAGAGCACTTGTCATATTTTCTGTATTCACTGTTCTGTTCCGGGTGCTGCTCTGCTCAAGACACAGAGCAGAGTGGCACACAGAGCAATGAAGACAGTCCATTATAGTGTGGGGGCAAAAGACTACATATGAGAGGTGAGTAATTCTTTTTTGTCTACTCTGGGGTTCTCCAGTATTTGTAATCTGTTCTGTGGCTCTCCAGTAATAGCCAACATGCTGTGTGCAGGCATGGGGCAGTGACGCCCTGTGCCGGACCACTCTGCTGGTGGCCGCGTCCCCTTCACGCAAAAGGACAAATCATACCAATTACTGGCAGTTCACCAAAAATTGCAATTATTTCAGGGCTTGTACAACAGATCATAGGTGCTCAATGATGGGGAGGAGAGCTAGCTCATCTAGTTTGATCACATATGCTTCTGTAGCACAACGTAAGTGGATGGGTGTGTGTCTTTGTAAACCACAATCGGTAAAGAGCAAAACATTTTTCAAATTTTAATCCAACTTTTGGTTTACATGTATCAATGCTAGGTTAGACACACAAAATAATGGCAATTAAAAGTAGCCTAAGGCAGGTGCTTTTATTATGACTGATACCTGTCTGTTCCAATACTTCCTGCTCCACCTGTCACATTATCATTTTGCCAAATTTCCTGTATCTCTTGCTTTTTTCAAAAATAGTCCATAAAGTGCAAAATATAAGATCAACAGAGAGCAGAGAGTTCCACGGCCTCAATGATCTTAGAATAAAGAATCTGTGTCGGTGGCAATGGTAGAATCACTTCTACTCTAGCATAGAGGCAGGGTTCAGGCTGGGGGACCTAGAGCACATGAGTGAAACAGATTCAGAGGGAATACTACAAGTACTGCTACAAGGAAATTACAAGGAATATTACATGTATATTTTTATGTTGAAAAGATGTGTTTGCATTGCGTTTTGAAATGCATGAAATAAAAACCATAATGATGTTAAAAACGCAGAGGTGTTTTTAATAGAGTTTTTACTACCCTGTTTCCCCTAAAATAAGACCCCCCCCCCCCACACACACAGAAAATAAGACCTAGTACAATTTCTTTGCAGCTTAGATATATAATGCATCCCCGGTAAAAAAAAGACCTAGCAGATGTCATTGCTACAGCTCCCCTCACACCATACATTACTATTAGTAAATCATTTAGATGTTACAAGAGGTTGTAACATGGGTAAAGTATTCAAGGGATAAAATCACTGACTGTTACACTGCAAATGCGATACATGCAGCTACCTGGACAAGAAGGGGGTCATTGAAGGAAAGTGTGAGATTGGGGGGAATGATTGAAATAGAAATGAACTTACATAAAATGCAGCATGAAATTCAGAGTTTAGATGTTGGAGAAGTTTTTATTCATGGAAAAATAAGACATCCCCTGAAAATAAGACCTAGTGCCACTTTAGGAGCAAAAATCAATATAAAACATTGGGGCTCATTTACTAAGGGCCCCGCGGACCGCACTTTCATCGGACACCCCGACGATTTCCATTTTGCTCCTCTGGAACAGGGATTTAAAAGGGGTTGTTAGCGCACGCGATCGGATTTTGGCGCAATAGCGCTGGCTTTCATGCAACACAAATCAGGGGGCGGGCCGTAGGACAATCCGATGGATTCGGACAAACTGCAGGATTTAAGTTTAAAATTCTGTCTCAAGCCCAAGCACTTACATGCACCGGAAAGAAGATGGTGAACTCCGGCGGACCTTAGCGGGGAAGCAACAGATGCAGGAAATAGGGCGCACAATCTTAGTGAATCGTGGAAGATTGCATTCCGGACGGACAATGCACTTTCCGGAACTCCGAGGGACTGGGTAAGTAAATATGCCCCATTATCTTATTTTCATTGAAACACAGTGGGGCAGATTTACTTATCCGGGCCATTCACGATCTAGCGGCGCGTTCTCTGCGCTGGATTCGGGTCCGGCCGGGATTTATTAAGGCTGTTCCTCCGACGTCCACCAGGTGGCGCTGCTGCGCTGAAAAGCATCGGAACGCGCTCCAGTTCACCGGCCTATTCCTAGTGAAGGTAAGTGCAAGCTCCGCGACACATTTTTTTGTTTTAAATGCGGTGGTTTTTCCGAATCCGTCGGGTTTTCGTTCGGTCACGCCCCCCGGGGCAATTCAGGGGAAATCGGGCAAATCGGAAATATTCGGGTAACACGTCGGGGAAACCGCGAATCGGCCCCTTAGTAAATGACCCCCAGTATTTCCCATGCCTGCATTTTAATACCCAATGCAAACACATAGGCCCAGATATATGAAAACTGGTGCAATCTGCCTTGGTACACTAATGTGTACTTTCGCCTCATTTTTTAATAGTGTTGCACTATCTTAGTTAATCTAGTCTTTTTGCAATGATTCACAGTTGCACTTATTGTTTCCGTGGTGCACTTTCATTCTACACCGTGAGACGTTTGGGCGCTATTTTCCGCTACGGGGTTAAACGCATTGAAAAAACGTTATTATATTTTGATAGATCGGACGCGTTTTCGGACGCGTTGATACCTAATGTGTTTATGAGTTTTACTGTTTATTTATATTTATGCCAGTTCTAGGAAAAGGGGGGTGATTTGAATTTTTTTAAACTTTTTTTTATTTTTATTTTTACTATTTTTCAGACTCCCTAGGGTACTTTAACCCTAGGTTGTCTGATCGATGTTATCATATACTGGCATACTACAGTATGGCAGTATATGGGGATTTTTCTCCTCATTCATTACAATGTGCTATCAGCACATTGTAATGAAGCGGTTAAACGAAATAGGCTACCATGAAGAAGGATCGCTGCTCCCCGATGACATCATGGGGAGCGGCGATCCCAGGCAAGATGGCGGCACCCATGCGCCGCTATCTTTTTGAGTCTGCAGGCAGCTTTGCCAGCAGCGATCGCTGTGATAATATGCAGCAAAGAGTTACCGGCTATGGAGAGGGCTCAGCCCTAGATACCACAGGCAAATAGCACATAGTGCAGTTTACATTACTTTTCATAAATATGGCCCACTGTTGCTTTTGCTCTCTGCAACATCATTGACTCAAGTCTGTTTCCAGAGGACGCAGATAGAGTTGAAGCCACAAACAGAGTCGGCAAGAGGCACAGACAGCGGTTGTCGGGGCCCACAGGTTTCACCAGTCTGACCCTGTGTAGAGGATGAAAAGATCTCCCTTCAGCTGTCTTTTTTTTCTTAATAACCCTAAGTTTGGTACTCTGTCACTGTATTCTAGTCCCCCCACCCCCTTCATAATATTGGTTGCACTGCTCTACACCAGTTCCAATATTTTATTTTTTATACACTGGTGCCTCAAATTGTACACAAAATTCCATGTGTGGCCTGGCCAGTGATTTGTATATCATTTATATCATGTATTTATTTTCCTAATTAGTAGCTTCCTGGAAGCTTACCATCCACCAATACCCACATGTTTCTTCCTGCTGCAGTTTTACCAAGTAATTGACTATTTAGAACATAATTATACTTTTTGTTTCTTTTCCCAAGTGCATTAGCTTACTTTTATCTACATTAAATAATTTGGCATTTCATTCCCCAAGCCTCCGGCCTTCACAAATCTGTATTATTTCATCCTCCTCTGCAAAGATCATATTAACGCCTGTACAAGCATCACAGATGCATGTACAGGCATATTTACTCCCATGCGTGTATATATCGCTCTGGGATTTTTTCTTCACTCTCCCTCAGTCCTGGCCAAGATGGATGGTCACGTGACCAGAGCCAGTAATTGTGTACCTACCGATGATGCTTTGATCACATGACCAAATACCAAATCTACCAGGATTGAGCTTCACACACTGCTGGAGCTGTGCTTCACACTCTCCTGCAGCCACCGACTGTGTGAGGATGGGGGGAGGGGCTCCAGTGCATGTCTACCAAAATACTGCAGAGAGTGCAGACACTGATCTTCCTGTGCTGTCTCCTCTGTACAGACCAGTGTCACTGATATCCTGGGGGATCTGGGATCCATTTAGAAGATTTCTGTCTCCAACACAGGCTGTAAATGTATACAAGTAACTGATAATGCATACAGATCTCAGGTAATCGGCAGCTGTAGCCTCTGCCTGACAGACAATAGTTAGGTGGGTGTAAGATGTTATCCAATTATGTGGCTGTATTGTAAACTGGAGTGTGATTGGAGAGGTGTTACCACCTGACCAGGGGGAGTAACATTGTAAGCATTGTAAGCACTTTTCTAAAGCCCTCTCTCTAAACCAAATGACCTAGAAACATCCCTGTCTAACACTGACAGCCGAATCCTGTACTGTTACAGTGGGCTGATATCATTGAGAAAAAAACATTTGTAGGGTTCAACTCACCTCGTGGGTCAGTATTCATCTACACAAGGAAACAACTGATGTCTGGACTGGGGAACCAGCAGTCAATTGTTTTAGGAGAAAGAAGTGGCAGCCAGCTTCTAAGTATAGTAGAAAAGGTTTTAGTAAAAAACCTTTATTAGAATTTTATTTAAAAAAAAAAATTAAACTAGGACATCACTAATACATAATTCTGACGCGTTTCGAACCGTAAGGTTCGTAGCCTAGTGAAGAGTAAATGGACAA
The DNA here is from genome assembly GCA_019512145.1 of Engystomops pustulosus. Classification (NCBI taxonomy): domain Eukaryota; kingdom Metazoa; phylum Chordata; class Amphibia; order Anura; family Leptodactylidae; genus Engystomops; species Engystomops pustulosus. The sequence goes on from CM033646.1 coordinate 70,584,446, forward strand.
GCTATTTATACAGAGGTAAGCTAGAGTGTTCCAGCTTCAGTGAAGCATTGAGAGAGGAGACGTAAAATGACGATGTGAGTCCTATGTGCCTCATCGGTCTCACATCTGAATAAGTATAAATGCCCCATAAGGACCTGTGCGTGGTTAAGTATCCCAAATCCAACTGACAGGTTCTCTTTAACAATTCCAAGATGCTGCTGGTAGAAGTCAGAGCGGCACTGGTCATACGGAAAAGGCAGGAAATGTGTCTGAGAACAGATATGTCTCCTGTAAGTCACTACGTTGTTATATACTATGATTATTAATAAGGAGGCCTGAGGAGAACCAGTATCTTCCAATATATGGTCACTGTATAGAGCAGTGATGGCGAACCTTTTAGAGACCGAGTGCCCAAACTACAACAAAGACCCGCTTATTTATCGCAAAGTGCCAACACAGAAATTTAATTTGTGATTTATACTCCCTTCTGTGTCACAGCTTTCATTGATACCAGCACCCTGAGGACATCAATAGAGCAGAAAATAGTCCCAGGTAGCGCTGTCATTTTAATATATACAAAATACCTCTGTGCACAGCAAGTCCTGGGCTGTCTGGGATTGAAGGAAGATACCTGGAGTCATCTCTGGTGATGGCCTGAGTGCCCACAGAAAGGGCTCTGAGTGCCACCTATGGCACCAGTGCCATAGGTTAGCCATCACTGGTATAGAGGAATAATGGTACACCTGGTTTGGGGGCCCACTTGCTGAACCCCTAGCTACCTGAAAACCTCTCTGACTCTCTCTGCTCCTAGCTCCTCAGGTGGGAGCAGGTGGTACATTTACATTGCATAATACAAAAGTGAGAAAAAGGAAAGAGCCAGATGGGTGCGCTTGTAACCAATGAAATCCTCATAGGTAACGGAATTCACAGTATTTATTGGTAACAATAAAAATCCAATGTTACCGGTACTTTGGAGAGCCTTGGAGTTGCTGCAGTAACCTACTTCAGATTTCACCTTTCGTTCGAAAAAAAGAAACCTTTCCCCAATTGGATAATTAATACCACTTACCCACAAGTGGTTACCAGGTGAGCACCCACTTTACTCATCACATTTGGTACCGACTTGTTTCTACGTTATCACGCGAGGCGCCGTCCTCTTCCGTTGTTATTTTTGCTTTCTTCTCCCCATTTACATTGCAGGGAGGAATAAATTAAAAGCTGGTAATTTCAAGAGGAGCTCATGAGAAGCCTCTGGATAACTTATATATTTTTTAAAAAGCTTTTTCTTTGTTAGCATGCCGTTACTTTATGCACTAAAAACAGTTCCACTTAGTAAATAAAGAATCATGCATGTAAGTGCTGGATGAAACTGATGGTAGATGTCCCTTAAGTAATGCCCCCCACAGCCAAGCAATTAATGTTCCCCACTCCCCCCAGGCAATAGTTATCCTCTGCAGTCCCCTTAACAATGGGCGTCCTCCCACAGCAATTGATGTCCCCCAAAGGCAACCCAGATACGGAGCAATGGATCTCTCACAGCCCTCCCAGAAATTAAAGTTCCACAGAGCTCCCTACCAATTGATGCCATCCCCCTATCAATTGATGCTCCCCAAAGCAATTGATGGCCCCCCGATCAATTGATGTCCCTCCCCCAGAAATTAATGCTCCCCATAGCAATTGATGATCCCCCCCCCCCACGAGCAAGTGATGTCCCCAAAAGGCTCCACACTGAGAATTAAAAGAAAAAAAAATGCTCACCTGCCTTCCTTCCTGCTTCTCCTATTCTTGTCTAGACAAGACATGATGATGCCATCATACTGCGTCTCTGGCTCCCAGCACTGTAATTACCTGTGCGGAGCAGGTAATGAAGTCACTGTGTCTCCTGCTCACTGTAGTGAAGCTGACGGCTATTTAAAAGTGGGGGGAGATGTCTGTACAGCTGCAGCATGTTTCTAAATGCTATCAAACAGAAAATGGGGGTTTCTGAAGTGACAAAGATTCATTGTGAATCGAAACGTTGCACTTTTTTCTATGCCTGTGTGATTAAAGGTTTAACCTGGATGCTGTGGCCTTCTCTCCTCTTTTTGTCTTGGACTATGGATCCTGCACACTAGGACCCTGGGCTGCGTGCATCAAACAAACAGCTTTTGGTAAATAGATTGGTTGCTGTCTTTTTTCTTTTTTTTGGTTTCTGAAGTGACATTACCCCTGCAATCACAAAATTTGGCTCATCCCATGTGAAAATGAGGAGAGAAGAATCATATTTGCCTGATCTTGGAGATTTTTCTTTTTATAGGTAAATGGGTAAGATCCCACATAAAAGAGGGAATTCTAGAAAGAAAATTTCATACCCTACCTGAAGGGGCTGGCAGCTTGTTTCACTTAAAATTTTTCATGCACTGCTCACACCCATAATTTGTGCAATTATGTAATGAAGGATGAAAAATTGTTTGCATTCAAAAAATATATGATAGTGAGTGCATCTTTAAAGCTGCAATATTAACAAAGTGGAGGCCTTATAAGGGCAACAAGAAATATTACTGTCCCACTTGTTACCTGCAAACCAGTGCATCGTGAATGCTGGTATAGATGAGGGGGAAGATACACAAATATTACAATAAAATTCTCAAAATACAATAAAATGAAGAAAGGACATACTGGATGCTAAGAACACAAAAAAGGTAGAGTAATGGGTTTCCCTATGATCCTCCAGCCAATATGGCCGAGAGTAAATAGAGGAAAAGAAAACATGGTCCTTGCAGAGCAGAACAGAGAAGAGAGGGGGAGGGGAGGCAGATATTGAGCTGCTGCATTAACAGCGACTCTTGCAGGCTGCGGAGAACATGTGGGGTGTCTATACTGTGCAGATGGGGAAACGCACACACACACTGAGCTGATGAAGAGAAAGTGCAGCTGAGTGTACTCACATTTTCCTCTTTAGTTGCTGGATGAGAGCACAAAGACAAATCTGCTTTATTTTTTGTTGCATTATGTGTTTTTGAGGAATTTTACAATTAGTTATTTAAGGTTTCAGGTGTCATTGTAGGGGCCCCTGGCAACTCATATTCCATAGTCATTTCCACCTTGTTTTTTCATGCAAGATCAGAATTTGTTGGACAACAATACAAAGGTGAAAACAGGACTAGGGTCACCTTTGCCAGGACCATGAGGGAAAATCTGTTTCAATATTCTGTGTCTTCACCAACCATTTCAGCATGATAAAACCCTGCCACTCGTGTCTGCAAGCCTGCTGGTGCTAACTATTTCAAAGGGGTTTCAGCAAATAGTGGGGATCAAACCCCTGGAAGCCAGAGATTGGGAGTCTTTTTGTTCATTTCTCATAGGTCACAAAACAGGAACATGACTTGGTGGTCTCTACTTTGAAAGCTCTCAGCTATTCAGCAGTGCAGAGGCGTCTCACATGCCATCAATTCCCTGCAGTCCAGACTCTCACTGTTTTAGCTGCAGGGCAGAAGAGCCTGGCGTACAATACATTAGCATGGAGATGTCCCAGAAATATAAATTCTGTGCCACTGTATAGATTGTATTTTCAAGATCTCTGCTGCTGTCAGTGAAGGGAAACATTTTAGTTTATATACAGGTGTTGAAATTGGTAAAATTGCGGATTCAGCCGATTGAACATTAACCAAGGACACATGTATTTATTTCTTAAAGGTTGGACTTGATGGACTTGTGTCTTTTTACGGCCTTATATACTGTGATACTGATCTCTACATTATCCTGGTTACGTTTTAGGATGTAACAATGTCTTTATGCTCACAATGTAAAAAGATGGTAGCTGGGAACGCCACTATCATCCGCAAATTTAACCTCTGGCAACCTTTGTAGACAGTCCTAAATTGCTATTACTATCCTAAGTTCTGTGCTTAAAATTAATGCAGAATTATCAACATTTGTGGATAATAATATATCAATATTCCTGATATCAATATCAGGAAATGATGTAATGTAAATCTCATGTTTACATCTAAGGGCCATATGGATGTGCAAAAATCCTACCTTGTTGCTTCCTTCTCCCTCCATTGAACTCTTAATTGAGTGGTTGAGCATAATGTTCACTGTTTTCACAAAGCATTCAGTGTCCCCTATTTTGTGGCAGCCCTAGGCTTCGGCCCATGAACACAAATCTGGGACACAGGCCTGCAGTCAGCTGGATAGAGGCCACATGTGTTTCTATAGCAACAGACTGACATGAAGCAGCATGCACAGGTAATGAGGAGGGATATGGCAGCACAAAGGGCGAGGGCTGCCAACCAAGCACAGGAAACACAAGAGAAAAGGACTCCTTGTACTTCTATGGCCCTCACATCACTGAGACATTCTATATATTTACACTATCATATTATTACTGTGCTATAGGACAAAATGGGGCCAATTTATTAAAACTGGGAAAGAAAACCAATTAGTTTAATTTATCCTGCCTATACAGACTGAGCCCACTTGATATAGGGCACATTGTGTTTTTTACAGTAGACAACTTCCATTAACTGTGCAATCAAATCCCACAGAAATCAATAACCATGGGGGGCCTAAAATAGTAGTAAAATAGAGGTTTAAAATCTGAAGTCTTTAGAATCACCCCCCTTTCTCTAGAACACAAACATAAATAAAATCATAAATATAATCATATGCAAGTTAGGTATCCCTGTGTCCCAAAATGTCCAATGTATCAACAACATATAAGCACAATTATCACATGTGGTGAACATGGAAAAAATAAAACCTGATATGTCCAAACTGACAAGATTTCGAGGGGAGGGGAACAACCTTTGATACATTTTGTCAAAGTAAATACTGTGCCATTTCTGGTCCCCTCAATAAACTGTAGTTCACAACAGTTGTTAGCACTCCAGATGCTTCAACCCATGACGCTCTTGTCTTTTTAGTACACCCCACATGCTCAACACCATCTAAACCAAATAATTGGCCACATCAGACCATAGGGCAGTGATGGCGAACCTTTTGAGGACTGAGTGGCGAAACTACAAGCAAAAGCCAAATATTTTTCACAAGGTGCCAAATGCCAATTTAAAGTAACTAAAGTAACTCACGGGTTTCAAACGTATTGGCGTCCTGAGGACATTAATACAGTAGAAAGAAGAAGAAATTCGGATTATTATTGTATTTTCACTATAAGGTCCCTTAACAGGGTCAATACATAATACAGGTCTGTCAGCACCTCCTTGCTCCTCCTGCACTTTTAGTCACTTTAAAATAGCGCTGAACTTGGCATGTACTGGGCTGTCTGTGACTGCAGGAGAAGGTTTTAAATGGTGACCTGGGTGATGGCCTGGGTGCCCACAGAGATGGCTCTGAGTGCTACCTCTGGCACCTCTGCCATAGGTTCGTCACCACTGCCATAGGGCATGGTTCCAGTAATGCATACCCTTACTCTGCTTGTCTTAAACAAAATGTTTACAGGTTTTCTTGAATATCATCTTTAGGCTACATTCAAACGACCGTTTGGGGGATATATATATATAGCCGTTGTATATATGTCCCCCATAGAGAGCAATGAGCGCACAACACCGTACGGGAGCGGTACGGTGCAGCACATGTGTGGTACTGTACCGTTCCATAGCTTGGAGAAAGATAGGACATGACATCTTTCCCCGGTATATGGCGCAGTGTGCCATACATCGCTTTGAAGAGGGGCGGGGGTGAACTGCGCTCCTCTCCCGGGGGTACCAGGGGGTGCCTGCCATGCTACTGTACGACGGGCACACGTTCATGTAAATGTAGCCTTAGAGGAAGCATCTTCTGGGATAACAGTCATGAAGTCCAATTTGATTATTTGCGGTATATGATGTTATCACAGATAGGCTGACCTGCCCCTATAATGAAGCTGGATATGAAACTGAGCATGTGCACATAACTTCTTTTGTTTAGGCAAAAATGGCTTTGTGGGCATACCAAATTTAAACTGTTATACAAGATGTACATGACCATATATAAGTCAAGTTTGTCCGCTTCAATGTCCCAAAAAATAATGAACGATCAGGACAGTAACTCATAGTACTCAGTAACTTAACAATATGTCAAAATGGGGAATTTATCCTATGTTGAAAACCACACATTGCTATCATGGCAGATACATCAAGATGCTTAGACCTGTTAAAGTATAAGTCAGGTGGCCATGCTGCTAGGCAATACTATAACTGGCTCTTCGATGTTTTCAATAACACAGCCCCACAGTGCACCCCGGCTTCTAATCTACAGCGCAAGTACGGGGAGCACTAAAGAAGAGTCTCATAAGTATAAGTGATGCGTCTCATAAGTATAAAGGTTTGTTTTATAGCATCCATGGAGGGACTTGGCAATTTGGGACACTATACCACCGCTTCATAAGGGCCTGTGGTTGGTCTAGTGTCCCATATCGTCCTGACAGGTCATTTTAAGGCTCCATGCACACAAACATATGACCGCCTGGCCAAAGCCGGGCGGGCATACGGGATGCACGCTGGAGAGGAGGATGGGTGAGCGTTGCGCTCTCCATTGGGATGCACAGCCGTGCACACAGGGAAAGGTAGAACATTTTATGCCTGGTGCCGGGGGCCTATTGTCCCAATGACGGTCATGTGAATGTAGCCTAAGACCGCATACACAAACTGATATTTTATTGCTTTTCTGCTTTTCAGTAAACTCTTTACTTCGACTGTACAAAAACCTATCTGCAATAGGAAGGCAACAAAAACCTAGCTGCCTATAGTAAAAAAAAATCTTTAATGTTTACAGGAACCAAAGTATAACTTTGCTGCCTTGGACATAATGGGAAAATGCAGTGCTAAGTGTAGACCCAATGCAGGCACTAAGGGGTTAACCAGGATTCCATTCTGCATCAGACTGTAATGTTGCCTCTACAATATGTTGAAAGTCTCGCCCAATGTATTCATACATCTGCTGCTGGGGGATGATGTGAAATCACACAGCCAACTCCAGGCTGAGGATCAGAAGCCTGGGGGGGAAACGCACAACTCTCATGGGGGGAAATAGGGGGGGGGGCTGCTCTGAAATAAGACACTAGTCAGGGCCATGCAGGGGAGACCACCTGAAAAGCATCAAGATGAAAGGGGCTGGAAGGTAAGTATGTCAGCACAATGGAAGAAACAGCCTTATCTCAAATATACAATGCAATTTCAAGATACAGTGCTGCTGAGCTGCTGTTTCAAAGCTTAAAACTGGGCCACTGTATCTATTTATCAAGTATTGTACAGTATCCTGAGTAGTAACGCATATATCTAAGAAAAATCAAGTGTTATGCTGTGTAGTGAACTTCTATATCTTAGCCCAGTGATGGCGAACCTATGGCACTGGTGCCAGAGGTGGTACTCAGAGCCCTTTCTGTGGGCACTCAGGCAATACTCAGAGAGGACTCCAGGTATCTTCCTGCAGTCCCAGACAGCCCAGGGCTTGCTGTGCACAGAGCTATTTTAAAGTAACAGCTCTACCTGGGACTATTTTCTGCTTTATTGATGTCCTCAGGGAGCTGGTATCAATGAAAGCTGTGACAGAGAAGGGAGTATAAATCACTAATTAAATTTCTGCGTTGGCGGGTCTTTGTTGTAGTTTGGGCACTCAATCTCTAAAAGGTTCGCCATCACTGTCTTAGCCTATAATGTTTGATATTGAATGTTGAGCTGCTGTACCTAAATGTATTGATATGTTAAACCGTCTTCTGAGTGGCCTTTTATGACACCAGGCAGAGAACTCTGTTAAACTGCTGGTAGTTCTACCTTCCAAGCATGGCTGAGGAACATCTGCAGTACATGTAAAGAGTGGTAACGGAGGCCAATGAAGCCAGTTAAGACCTTTGAGCCAGGAAGCTGAACTGGAGAGCTACTTCAACAATTATGAGGTTAAGGCAACAAGCATGGAGAAGGTATAAGATGGACCATTCCTCTGACAGTTAGAACAACGCTATGACACAAAGGGGGAGATTTACTTACCCGGTCCTGACGCGATCCTGCGGTGCATTGTCTGAAGAGAATTCGGGTCTGCCGCGATTCACTAAGGTCGTGCGCCCGAGTTCCTGCATCTGTCGCTTCTGCGCTGAGGTCTGCCGGAGTTCACCTACTTCTTCCCATTGCTTGTAAGTGCGTGTCTTGCGACACAATTCTAAATGTTAAATCCTGCGCGTTATCCGAATCCGTCGGGTTGTCCGACGGCCCGCCCCCCGATTTCTTTTGCGTGCAAATCCAGCAATGCGCCAAAATCTGATTGTATGCATCAAAATCCCGGGGCAATTCGCCGCAAAACTGAAATCGTCGGGAAATCCGACGAAAATGCGTTCGACGGACCCTTAGTGAATGAGCCGCAAAGAGTGCTTGACAAAGTATGGTTACAGGATCGCTAGAAACAGTATGAGAACATGATGTGCTATGAGCTGAAGGGAAATAACAGAGAGGAGGCCATGAAGAGTAAAAAGGATCATGAATGAGGGGATAACGTTGTGTCCGGTCAAGGGGCAAACTAGAAAATTACTAATGGTCATTTCTCCCCTGGCATTGCTGTTACTAGTACTTTGTGCAGTCAAAGCTGAAAGGCTGCTTGTGTACTATTAATCTGGAAGGATAAATAAATTGTGTTAGAAAACATTAAGAGGTGAGTTACTTAATAATCAGTAATTAATACAGGGGGATACTGTATATTCAATGCAAAGTAGAAGTGGTAGTAGCACTGTGACTAAAACATCTTGCTTTATTAGCACATATTAAGCCCTTAACGACCTGGCCCATTCTCTTTTCATTTATATTTTTCACTCCCCACCTTCAAAAATCTGTAACTATTTAATTTTTACACATAAATAGCCCTGTGACATCTTGTTTTCATAGTGATGGTATTGAATATTTCATGCTGTGTACTGGGAAGCAGGAAAAAATTCCAAATGCAGTGAAAATGGTGAAAAAACGCATTTGCACCATTTTCTTGTGGGCTTGGATTTTACGACTACATACTTCCTTGTACTGAGCTGTGGGTTGTTTAATTTTTTGCGGCTTTTGATAGCATTTTCAATGCTCATAATTATTAGGACCGTATGACCTTTTGATCACTTTTTATTGAATTTTTTTATATTTTCCGTTACAGGGTTAAATACAGTGATTATATTTTGATAGATCGGGCATTTTCAGAAGCGGCTATACCTAATGTGTTTATAATTTTTACTGTTTATTTATATTTATATGACTTCTAGGGAAAGGGGGTGATTTGAATTTTTGTTTTTTTAATTATATTTTTTTTTTACTTTTTTTTAAAATTTTTACTATTTTTCAGACCCCCTAGGTAACCCTAGGTTGTCTGATCGATCCTACCATATACTGTCATACTACAGTACATGGGGATTTAACTCCTCATTAATTACAGTGCGCAATTAGCGCATTGTAAAGAATGGGTTAAAACGAGACAGCCTTGGGTCTTCGGAAGACCTGAGGTTGTCATAGCAATGGATCGCTGCTCCCAGATGACGTCACGGGGAGCGACGACCTTCAGCAAGATGGCTGCACCCATGTGCCAAGATCTTTTTAAAGCAAAGCTGCCAGCGATCGGCTGGATATGCAACACCCCTGCCGATGTAAAGGCAGAGGAGTAGTTTTGAATAAGCCCGTTTGTCTGTGTGTCCCCAATAGGTGAGCCTGTACAACTCACTTCAGAGTCATATAGTTAGATAGAGGTAATTATGCAGCCTGATTTACTAATGTTTATTATCTAATGATGTTCCACCTTTGTAACTGGAGTGTGATTGGAGAGTGAGCACCACCTGACCAGGGAGTAACAAAACCACTGGACAGGAAGGGGCAAGTCCTCTTGGAAACTAGCTCCTGACTGAGGAACATCTCTTTAGGCCCAGCTCTCACCACATGAGCAGCCTCCTAGGCCTCAGGTCTCAACATAGAACACACACTGAGAGAAGGAGACACAGAACACCCAGGACAAAGCTGCAGCTTCTAATATTGGACACAGCTACCTCCCAGCCTGCACCTACTATCAGGCTGGTGAATCTACTCCTGAGGATCACTCTCCATGACCACTCCAGTAATCCGGCCTTCTCCAATAATCCGGCATCTGTTCTGAAATCATTTGGCCCGTTGCCTGCAGTTGTTCCAATAAAAAAACCTGAGTTACTGTTGCACAACGTTGCCTCAGTCTGGTCCCTGTATATGGCTGTTACACCAAGGGCGCCCCATCCATTACTCAGGGACTCATACTACGGACATTAAAGGGGTTGCCCCAGGGAGATTCAGTACATCAGCCTCTCCCTCTACAATTTCTTGCACACACCACCCGCTGGAGACCTGCCAGGCTGTAGGACAGCCCTCCGGTCCCCATACCAAGCACCGTGACCACAGCGTGCCTAGGCCGCAACTGCCAGCCACTCCGGTATTCTAGGCCCTGGCTGCCTCCAGGCCCCAAGAAAAGGCTAGGCCCCAGTGGGGGATGTTGCAGATATAAAAATAAACAAATAAAATCATAAACATGTTAGGTATCGCATCATCCCAAAAATCCTGATGTATCAAATTATAAAAACGGTTATTCCTGGCATTGAACCTTGTAATGGAATATAGTGCCCAAATGTCTGAACCATCCGTTTGCATGAAAAATGTACCATAATCAAAAGTGATCAAAAGGTTGTACAGTCCCCAAAATGTAAGCAATGAAAACATTATCCCGCCATGCAAAAAATGACAATCTACATAGGCCTGTACACTGATGTATGGAAATATTATTAGCACCAGAATATGGCGAAGCAACATTTTTTGGTAAAATTGTCAGCTAGTGAATAATTTGACCTATTCCAGTGTACTAAATACATGTTACAATGAGCTACAATTCACTGTTGTACTAAAACCGAAGATTACCTTCTCACCCCAGACCACCTAATATGGCGTCTTCAGGAGTACTGAGGCTATAATATGAACTACATGCCAGGGGAGATCCCTTTATAACTTTCCTTGATGACGTGTATCAGAGTCGAATCACAAAAACAAGGCACCACGACCCATCTTATTCAAGTCCAATTGCCCAGGGAGAATCTCTTCATTCAAATGAATCTTGAATTTTGTTTCTAGGTGCCATGGATCCAAAGATATTCAGGTTTAAAGTGAGAATATCAGGTGCGATTTTTATATATAAAAATCAATCCCAACGGCAGTTTAACAGTTAATATCTGCGTTTTTCTAATGCTTAGAAACACAAAATTAGATTCATATAAAAGAGGAGACTCTCTTCTTTCATATGAAAAAAGAAGGTTCTATGTTTCACAGAGCCAGAGATACAGCCCCCTGAAGTGTACCTCCAATCCAGATTCTTAGCTGGCAGCTACAGGGAGAATTTGCTGCACATCGGAGCTGCTGCACCTCACAGATAATGGAAATATTCACTTTATATGTTACTACATTCTGATAAGGAATAATATCAACAAATGTTCATGTTTTTAACCCTTCTCTTTGCAGAACTATCTAAGAACAGACTTTCTCTCTTACTGCCTTTTAGTTTGTGATTAGTTTTTTTTTGTTGGGAAAATTGACTGATACGATGAACATTCGATCCTCTTCGCCTAATGTCGCTAATATATATGAACATCACAACCCAGAACATGTCCATAAAGTTATATGTAACACCAAAAACACACATGTTCTGGAATAAAGTTTTTATTTCCCACCATCCTCCATTATTTACACCTATTTTATGACGTTCTCACTCTCATTCTTATGAAGCGCGGAGGGTTCTGTTATTGTGCGGTTAATACATTGGCGCACATCTAAACGTGACTTTTATTATCTCATTAGCTTGGTTTATGGATATATAGTTATTTATTTGGGTGACCATTGTGTAAGCGAACAATGATAGATCTGTGTGACGCTCAGTGCAATTTTCTGCAGCTCCCTTGGCTGCATATTTTGGTGAATATACACATGTGAGGTCTGTATGATCTCCTCACATCTTACTGTTTTAGGAAAGTATATTTTCTTTATATAAGTATATGGATTTGTGCATATTTTAGAAGAAATTTTAAAGGAAATTTTGAATGTTAATTGCCAAATGCATCGCCTGGTTGTCTGCTTTCAAAATTATAAAGGTTTTATGGCGCCTTTACTGTTTTATTGCTATATTTTGCAGGCTGTGATTGTCTTAAATTTTGTATCTGAAAAGCAGATATCTAGTTACTACAGTTTTAGTGATATTATGTGGATTTATTTATGTGAACATATCAATATGGGACATTTGTGAACTCTACACATGTCCATGTATGCTAGTAGTGTAGATTTGTACCGTGTTAGCCATGGAGAGCAGAAGAAGAGTGAAGAAATCAGGCGATACCTTTTTGAGGCTAACTGAGTATATTTGATGGTGAGCTTTCGAGAATACTAGTTCTCTTCTTCAGACATGATGTTATGTTATGTTATGTTATGTTATGCCTTGTTCAGACATGATGTTATGGCATAACATCATGTCTGAAGAAGAGAACTAGTATTCTCGAAAGCTCACCATCAAATATACTCAGTTAGCCTCAAAAAGGTGTCGCCTGATTTCTTCATGTCCATGTATTACATTTAGGAGATGTGAAGGTAAATATTTTCTGTTTGGAACAAATTTTTTGCCAAGTCAAATTTTAAGTATGTTTAATAAAATGTTTCAGTTTGAAGGCAAAATTGCATGAAGGCTCCATTGTCTTTAAACTCTTTAATGCAATTTTGAAAATGGGGCAAGTGTCTGCTTTCAGACAATATGGGTCCCTGTCCCCAATGGGCCTCACAGTCTAATCAACCTACCAGTAATTTTTTGGAGTGTGGGAGGAAACTGGAGGGAAACCCAGGGGAAACCCACGCAGACACAGAGAACATACAAACTCTTTGAAGATGTTGACCAGTGCTGCAAGGCTGTAGTGCTAACAACTGAGCCACCATGCTGCCCATCAATCTCCCTATGATCTATCTCCTATAAAATTCTCCAAAATTACAGTTTGTTTTACCATACTAAAGGGAGCCTCTTCCTTACTGTGACTGTGGTCATAAAACAGTTTTATTTTGGGGCCCCACTTTTAGTTTTGCCCAGGGCCCCACTTTGTCTAGAACTGGCCCTGCTTATCCTTTACACAGGCAACATTTAAATGCAATAACCAACATCACTTGATGATGACATAATTGAGAAGAGAGGCGTCACCAAAAGTATATCATATGTTTAAAACGGTTTGAGATCAGGTGATCCACATTATTTAGAATATATCTTCATGTTTATAAATATATAGTGACATCAGAATGTACATTAAAGTGACTTCCAACCCTGTTTATACAAAAAAAACAGTACAGATGTAGTTATTATGAACAGATATATTGCAGTTGCATCGTAAAATAAGGAAGAAACCCTATGTCAGAAAAATATAAAAACTATTCCAATACTGCTCATTTAATGTTGCCAGACACAATACATTTTAAAAAGAAATATATGTTTCACATAAACAAGTTAAAAACAAGTGAGTAAAGTAACATGATCTACAGAGAATAGAATGCTTCTATTTATCATTTCATTTCTTATATTACTACCTAATGGGAACTTTGTATTTAGTTCCATAATCCAAAAGGGTTCTCGATCTAGAAGGAGCCTCTTTAAGTCACCACCTCTTCTGGGTCTGAGAACTTTCTTTATAACAAAAGCTGAAGGGAGGTAACTTCATTTATATGTTCAAGTAACCTTGTCTTACATTTTCTGATCGTGCAACCTACCTATAGAAGATTTTGATAACATAAACGACATTGTCGTTATTACAAGTAAGATGCTGTTTTTTATGGGAAGTTTTGGTACCTGTGGTGTCCTTAAAGGTTTTAGTTGGTTTAATTAAAAAAAAGACCCACTTCCCCTTTCCTCTTCTTACCCTGTCCCAGCGCAGCATGTGCCCATTCTCGGCGGTATCAGTACCTGTAGTGATGTAGGAAGCATGTGATCAGTCACATGATTCTGACATCACCACAGGTCCTGTAGGCGGTCAGAAGGCACATTGGGGCACCCAATGAGGAAGGGAGAGGAAGAGAGCAGTGCGGAGGCTCTCCTCTCTGGGAGATCGGGTGCAGTGCTATGTCACCAAAGAACATTCTGCAGGTTAGAGCTCATCCGATTGCGTGCGCCAAAAAACCCACTTAAATACGGCGCAAATCGGAAATAGTAAATGTGCTCCAGTCACTCGAATGAGTGCCCGAGACAGACCGTCGCTGGAATGAGAGTGCCCGAGAAAGACACTGGAATGAGAGTGCCCGAGACAGACAAACACTTGAATGACAGTGACCGAGACAGACAGTCACTCAAATGAGAGTGCCCAAGACACAGTCACTGAAAAAGACATTCCATGATTAAGAACGGCCAGTCTGTTTGAAACATGCAGGAATTATGGACCTATGGAATTACACTGTGGACATAAGAATATGATTCAATAAAAGTTTTTTTTTTTTTTAATAAACTTTTTATTAATTTTGTAAACATACAGATACACATATACACAAAATCACGACAAATGTTGGCATATATGTTGAATCTTTCCAGAGTGAGTTAAAGCGTTGTTGGTTCAAGTTTGTATTCTTTTGCTGTTGTTAGCTAAGTTCGCCCTGTAGAAATCTGGGTATCCATAGATACAAAATAGATATAGATTACAAAACCAACTTAACTAATCCAAGAGAAAAAAGACAATAATCAAAAACAGTTTAAACATTCAGAAACAGTTCAAACAATGACCTAAGAGTATCTTGGATATAGCTGATGCTACCCTTGGTAGTTAGGGCTCTTGATCCATTTTTCCCAAGCTAGAGTATATTTATGGTGTTTGTTCTCTTGAATAGAGATGTGTTTCTCATATACGCAGTTTGTGTTCACCTGGTTAATTACTTCCTTTATACTGGGACAGTGGGTTTCCTTCCAATATCTAGTAATTATGAGTTTTGTGGCCATTAACATGTGTGTGATGATTGTTCTGTTGTGTACAGGAAATTTTTCTATTCCTATTAAAAGTAATGCTGTAGCTGGTGAAGGTTGGATGGAATGAATGAGTGTGTTTGAAATAATATGGAATGATTCAATAAAAGTTTGAAAATTCACCGGTTGTTGGCTGGACCATTGGATTATTTCTCAAATTGTCTTTGCCGTTGCAAACAAGGCGGGTGCCGCGCCAACTCCAGTGTATGGTTGGAGGTGAGCTGGGAATTTCCTTTTCTTTTCCGTTGTTTTGTACAAGGAAATTACATCACAACCCAACCAACCAAGAGCAAAAACCGGTGTGTCACACGGCAAAGTACAAGAAATAAACAATCTTTATTGGATTACCACATATGAAAAACAAGACAAACTCACAATTAAAATCAATTAAAACGTACAAAGTACATACAAAACTGCCACGTTGGTTACACAGGTAAGTATACACCAACCACCCCCCTCACATGTTAAATGTAGTATTCCTGAGGATAACTAGTAAACACCCGACTGTGTGCTAGCTAGTCCCATCAGAGGACCAAAGAATAAGACAAGTTAAAGTGCATGGAATGCAAAGGTAACTGCATTCTACATAAGGCCTGAATACATTACGCTGCACATGGAACTGGTAATGTTCCAATAGGTGAAGTAGCTGAGTACGGTCTCGGAATGAGGTGGGGGGGGGGAAGGAGGGCTCCCCACGCGTTTCGTCTCCTGCTAGGAGACTTCCTCAGGGGTAGAAGTGCCCCCTCAAATGCCGAACTCCCTTATATACCTCCATCCTACCTGCCTCCGGGTGCACCTGGGTCCAACCATAATCCGCATGGTACGTGCGCCGGAAGTGTACGTGCGCCGGAAGTGTCGCACGTGCGCCGGAAGTGTCGCACGCAAAACTGTCCAAGCAAATATCGCGATATCTGGTTGCCAAGCAATCAGTGTACACATCTAAGTTAACCAGTGTAAGAGGAGGCGCCTGCAATCATATCCTAGGATGCTGTAAGACAGCGAAATAGAAGATCAGGAAGATCTCCATGTCTTCCGAACATCAGGTAGTAAGGAGTGTATCCTGTGGAACAATGGGTGGTATTATTGTACAGGTATACTAACTGCGGTAGTAACTTCGGCCAGTCAGCCCTCTTTGCATGGGTCAGGGTCCTCAGCATGTTGATGAGAGTCTGGTTCATTTTCTCACAGAGTCCGATACCTTAACCCCTTAGCGCTCTGCGCCGTAGCTGTACTGCGCTGAGTCCCGCGAATAGCGCTCAGCGCAGTACAGCTACTGCGCAGAGACGATGCCGGTTCAGCGCTGTATAGCAGCCGAACCGGCATCGTTAGCCGCGGGATTTCAACGGTAATCTACCGTTGACATCCCCGGCTATCACCCGCGGTCGGAGTGGGCTCCGATCGCGGGTGTTTAACCCGTTAAATGCCGCGGTCAACGCGACCGCGGCATTTAACATGCCTTCTGGGGGTCTTTACCCCACGATCGGCCCCCCCCGCAAAGTGACTTCCAACCCTGTTTATACAAAAAAAACAGTACAGATGTATTTATTATGAACAGATATATTGCAGTTGCATCGTAAAATAAGGAAGAAACCCTATGTCAGAAAAATTTAAAAACTATTCCAATACTGCTCATATAATGTTGCCAGACACAATACATTTTAAAAAGAAATATATGTTTCACATAAACAAGTTAAAAACAAGTGAGTAAAGTAACATGATCTACAGAATCAGGTATGTAAAAAATGTTTAATGGGTACTCATGCTTCTATTTATCATTTCATTTCTTATATTTACTACCTAATGGGAAGTTTGTATTTAGTTCCATAATCCAAAAGGCTTCTCGATCTAGAAGGAGCCTCTTTAAGTCACCACCTCTCCTGGGTTTGAGAACTTTCTTTATAACAAAAGCTGTAAGGGAGGTAACTTCATTTATATGTTCAAGTAACCTAGTCTTACATTTTCTGATTGTGCAACCTACCTATAGAAGATTTTGATAACATAAACAACATTGTCGCTATTACAAGTAAGATGCTGTTTTTTATGGGAAGTTTTGGTACCTGTGGTGTCCTTAAAGGTTTTAGTTGGTTTAATTAAAAAAAAGACCCCATTCCCCTTTCCTCTTCTTACCCTGTCCCAGCGCAGCATGTGCCCATTCTCGGCGGTATCAGTACCTGTAGTGATGTAGGAAACATGTGATCAGTCACATGATTCTGACATCACCACAGGTCCTGTAGGCGGTGAGAAGGCACATTGGGGCACCCCAGAGAGGGGAGAGGAAGAGAGCAGTGCGGAGACTCTCCTCTCTGGGAGATCGGGTGCAGTGCTATGTCACCAAAGAACATTCTGCAGGTCAGAGCTCATCCGATTGCGTGCGCCAAAAACCCCACTTAAATACGGCGCAAATCGGAAATAGTAAATGTGCTCCAGTCACTCGAATGAGTGCCCGAGACAGACAGTCGCTGGAATGAGAGTGCCCGAGAAAGTCGCTGGAATGATTGTGCCCGAGACAGACAGTCGCTGGAATGAGAGTGCCTGAGACAGACAAACACTTGAATGAGAGTGCCCAAGACACAGTCACTGAAAAAGACATTCCATGATTAAGAACAGCCAGTCTGTTTGAAACGTGCAGGAATTATGGACCTATGGAATTACACTGTGGACATAAGAATATGATTCAATAAAAGTTTGAAAGTTCACCGGTTGTTGGCTGGACCATTGGATTATTTCTCAAATTGTCTTTGCCGTTGCAAACAAGGCGGGTGCCGCGCCGACTCCAGTGTATGGTTGGAGGTGAGCTGGGAATTTCCTTTTCTTTTCCGTTGTTTTGTACAAGGAAATTACATCACAACCCAACCATACATAACTTTCCAACCAGACATATTTGTCAAAAATTCTTAGGACATCCGATGAGTCCTGCAAGTAACCAAGTACCCTCTGCACCAAGGGTTGTAACAGGCTATCTAGCCATTCACAGAATTTCTCATTTATTGAACCTATGCCTGATACAATCAGTCTCATAGGTAGAGGAAATATCTGCTTATGTATTTTGGGCAAACCATATATGATTGGCACAATGGGTTCTTGTACTTGTAGATAATCACCTTGTTTGGTTGCAACAGTGCCCAAAGCAAAAACTTCATTAATAGTTTTTAGGGTTTTATCCTGGTAAATAGTGGTTGGGTTGTGTGGCAGTTCCCCGTACACCTCTGGATCATTTAACATATTCATAATTTGTGAACAATGGTCTTTTTTTGTTCATCAAGACCATCGTACCGCCCTTATCTGACATTATTATGACAATGTCATCACAATTCTTGAGTTCAGACACTGCCAAAGAGTGTCGCTTGGATTATTTTTTTTGTATTTTACAGTACTATCATTTTGCAAAATTATATCTTGGAACACATCCATCGATGGTATACATGATTCCAACAGATAAAAAAAGCAATTGCTTAGTTTAAGCCTGTTTGTTTAATTTAATGGTGCATCGTTATCTGCATGAACAGTCTTCAGAGACATTAAATTTAACACTGTCATTTGTTCACAAAAATTCAAATGACAAAAAGCATTATTCAGTTTCTTAGGATTTTCAAATAAAGATGCACCATCAGTTTCTTGAGTACTATCATCCAGCATAAAGTGTTTTTTTTATGTTAAGATTAAGAACAAATGTATTTATGTCACAAATAGTTGAAAACAAATCAAAGTTCTTGGTTGGAACGAAATTCATGCCAAGTGACGAAACATTTATCTCTTCTGGCTTCCCGGTTTGCGGGGTGGGGGGTTTGGTGCATTTGTTTTTGCGCCCTCTCCGTTGATTGAGGAAGTTTCTTCCCTTTCTTGGATGTTTCTTTGTTGTAGCTTTTCTTGGAGTTTATATAAGATGATCCCCTCCTTTTAGAATTCCATGAATC
Source organism: Engystomops pustulosus (assembly GCA_019512145.1). Taxonomy (NCBI): domain Eukaryota; kingdom Metazoa; phylum Chordata; class Amphibia; order Anura; family Leptodactylidae; genus Engystomops; species Engystomops pustulosus. Next base: position 70,603,315 of record CM033646.1, read on the forward strand.
GGAATAGTCACCGTACCATCAAATGAGTCCTGTTCAGAGGATGTAAAGCTGACATGTCCGGATGAATTAGTCCGATAATTTTTCTTTTTTTGTATAAATTTAAGTCTCTGAGTGGGACCCTCCCACCGTCCCCACTCATAAACTTGATCCTGTGTGTAATCAAATACATCCCTTTAGATTTTTCTTTTTGTGACCATGATCTCTCTTTTCCCAATTATGTCATCATCATGTTATCTCCGTTATTGCATTTAAATGTTATACATGACTAAGGACGTGTTCACGTCTGAAACACATTGGAAATGAACGATGTATACTTTAAATCGATTAAATAACTACAACTTTATTGAATCTTATGCCTAGACCTGAATAACCTGGATCCTGGTGTGTTGTTATTGGAATCTCCATTGATCAACATTTGATTTATTTTTTGTAATGGATAAACTAGAACAGTGTTTTACAAAATAACCAAAGTATATCAGCATAAAATATTTATTCATTCCAGCAAGAGAACCTATCATCAGCGACCCCTCATACACCAAACACAGTACCTTTAAGTTGTCTTTTTACATGCTCCTCTGATGCCTCTATCCATGAGATAAAAGCAACTAAAAAGACTTTTATTGATGTTCTCTGTTATGGAGACAGGGAGCTGCAGTATACAGTCTGTATACCCAGACAGTGAGGTCGATTCCTCTTCATATAACCACGTTTATCTCAGCCCCCTCCTTCCTGAGGAAGTGGCTTATAATAATAATCTTTATTTTTACAGCGCCATTATATTCCAAAGTAACCTTCTTGAGATTGTGATACCTTTTAATGGCTAACTGAAATTTAAGATGTTACAAGCAAGCTTTCGGGACAGAGTTTTTAATGAAATATTTATTTTGAATGGGTTAATTTCAATGGCAGTTTCCCTTTAAAGAAAGGCCAACCACACTGAATGACTCCAGGCTCGGGGTCCTCCAATAATAGTTGATATGAGGAAAAGCAGCACTCAAGATAAATTCCAAAAAAGTGGCTTTTATTCCATACTGTGCGACGGCGAAATTGCTGCTCAAGGAGGTGTTGTCACACAGTATGAAATAAATGGTACTTTTTTGGAATTTATCTGGAGTACTGCTTTCCTAAATTCAACTACTGTATATGTGTATGTATAGATAGGTAGAAAAAAACAACAAAAAGAAAGGAGCGCATGGAAGTAAAAAAAATTGCAAGGCCTAGGACCCAGAGAAAAAGGTCAGCTCTCCAAAATTCAATCCAAAAAAGTATGTACCTTTATTCAAGTGACCACTACAAAGTTTCGACTTCTTAAGTCTGGAGTCTTTCTCAAGGCAGACTCCAGACCCTGGGAGTTGAAACATTGTAGTGGTCACATAAATAAAGGTAAATGCTTCTAATATTACATACAGAAAGGCACTACAACAAAATAAATACATAGAATCGTTATCCAGGTTTGGGTCCTGGGGGCCATCATTCTTCCCCTTTAACACAGAACTGGACATACACGTCAGAGATGATTTTAGCTTTTGATGCCTGAGGAGAAAACTGAAAAAAAAAAAAGATATAATATTTTTTATTTATTTATTTTTTTATTTATTTTTTTTTCAGTTTTCTCCTCAGGCATCAAAAAGGCTAGAATCATCTCTGACGTGTATGTCCAGTTCTGGTTAAAGGGGAAAGAATGATGGCCCCCAGGACCCAAACCTGGATAACTGATTCTATGGTATTTATTTTGTTGTAGTGCCTGCTGAGAGGAAACTATCTGACTTTGTGCCTTTGCGTCTGAACCTTGGTATAGACTACTGAAAATTGTATGCCAGTAATATGTACTTGCCTGCACCACTTAGGTGACACTATCATGGTGTTTATTAGAGGCAGAGTGTTACACCTTTTATACTATGTGGCATGGTTTAGGTCCCCAGGGAGTGTCTGAGACACTCTCAAGGCAGAAAATGCTTAGTGCAGGGCCAAAAATATCTAGATACTTATCAACCAATTATATGCCACATAAAGAATATTAGACTGTACATAACAGAAATGTTTATATTGTCCCATTAGCCATATAAAAGTAATGTGTCTGTGTTTGATTTCCTCACCATTTACAAAATAGATTTACTTGCTGACTATGTGACTATGTGAGCTATGCATTTTTTTTAGTTCAAATTGTAAAGGCCTTTCAGCATTTGAGCTTGTTCCAATTGTAATCTGTCTCAACAATCCATTGTGAGCCTGGACTGCAAACTAATAAATTTTACCTACACTGACACACTATAACCAACCCTCATGGATCTGTCTGCATTTCCAGCAAGTAGCCACATCCTCTTAGGATTAGGAGATAGCGTCTGTTTGATATATTTTGTTGCGTCCAGGGCCTACATCATCGGGACCGGAGAGGGGAGCTCGGGACCCCAGAATTTCAGTATGATGCCTTCCCTACCTTCTCTTCCTTCATGATCTGCAAAGTTGGGATCTGACTGGGAAGAACCGGCTCCAGGACCGGATCCACCTCTTAATTTTAGCTCTCTGCTCTACATCCCCCTCACTAGCCGCACACTGGCAGATTGTGGGATGGAAAAGCTGCAGAACAGGCAGCATTTAATGATGATAATGGAGCTTTCCCGCTACAGTCATCGACCATCGTCTGCAACACAGCTGCTCTAGAGAAAGATGCCGACAAGAGGAAGAGGTTCAGAACTAAGGTAAGTACTTTTATTATATCAAGGCATTGTTACTTTTGGGAGATGGTGGTGCTTTCATTAAAAAAGGGGTACACAGTGACTTGGCTATTATCTGGCGGCAACTGTGGTTTGGCTACTGTAGGAAATACTGTGACTATTGTCTACTATGAGGGGGGCATTGTGGCTATTGACTATTTGTGTGAGCACTGTGACTATTGGCTACTGTGAGGGGACTGTGGGGGGGACTGTTTCTATATTGGCTACTTTGTTGGCACCATTATTATATTGGATACTATGATTACACTGTTTATTTTATAGGCTTCTGTGGAGGCATTGTTGCTATATTGGCTACTGTTGTCGAGTTGTTACTGTATTGGCTACTGTGAAGGCACTGTGACTGCATTAGGTACAGTGGTGGCACAAGTACTTCATTGGCTATCGTGGGGGAAACACTACAATATTGGCTACTCTAGGTGCACTGTTATATTGGCTACTGTGGGGCATAATAGTGATCTCTTTGGGAGCAGCAGAACAGTATTAAGTTTGTGTTAAGATGATGATTCTTTGTTGCTAAATTTACAGAGATGAATTGTAGATGGAAGATGCAAGCATGGCGGCAATGTAGAAGAAAAGAAGAATTCCTCAGATCAAAGGCATGATCTGTCGCCAGATTTACAGTTAGTGTTGATATTAACCATGAGCTTACAATTCTGCACCATCTCCCCTTTGCTGTGACTCTCTTATCGTCTCCTATGAGGGCAACCTACATGTAGACAGTGTTATATTACATCATATTTATCATTCAGCATAAGACACTGTGATAAATATGTGGCAGTCTAAGGTTGTCTGTCTCACTCATTTGTTTCTGGTACTGTGTCTATGTAATAAGATTGGTCCTAATGCTGTTTTTATTTAAGAGGTTTGATTCTGGTAATATATGTATTTAATAACCTTGGTTCCGGGAACTTATCTAGGTAGTAATCTTTGTTCTTATACCATATCTATGTAGTAAGCTTGATTCTGGTTCTGTATCTATGTAGTAAACTTAGTTGTTAGTTGTAACATTTCTGTGTAGTATCTTGCTTCTCATAAGATATTTATGTAGTAATATTGGTACTGGACCTGTATCTATGTAGTCATTTTGGTGCTGCATCTGTATAGTAATCATGGTTCTGGTAACATTTCTATGTCGTAATCTTGGTTCTGGGCCAGTGATAGGGAATGGGGGCCGCAAAATTTGGCAGTCAGGAGCCATGAGATTTCCGATGGCGGCCTTGGTTCCGTCCACCTCACTGACCTGTCTAAATGCATATAGACGTGGTACGCAGGTTACGTAGGTTTGTTCTTAAAAGAAACCTGCCATTATGTTAAACCACCCAAAATACATTCTTCAATAAAAACTATGAATAAAAAGCATTGCCTTTACACCTAAATGATTCCTTTCCATGGCAGCAATGTTAAATTTTGTAAACTTATACAGGCGGTCGCCTACTTAAGAACACCCGACTTACAGACAACTCCAAGTTACAAACGGCCCTATGGATTTTGTTAAATTACTGTACTTTATCCTTAGGCTACAATATAGAGCTATGATAGTTATTAAATGTGTCTGTGATTAAGCTTTATTGTTAATTGTAGTTCTTATAACAACTCAACGTTTTTAAAATCCAATTGTCACAGAGCAAAAAATTTCTGTCTGGAGTCACAATAATAAAATATACAGTTCCGACTTACATACAAATTCAACTTAAGAACAAACCTACAGAATCTTGTACGTAACCCGGAGACTATCTTTATATAACTTATATTCACATAATCACAATAATGCTACAATCCCGCTGGAGACCTCAGTTCTGCTATGTTCATCCAAATGGGATCATCACTGCCTTCAGCTTATGCCCAATTTGATATCCAATAGGAAGCACTGGTGGGTGGGGCTTAACCCCTTTCTGCACCTTGACGTGATACTACATCATAGGATGCGGGTCGTTCCCGTACCTTGACGTAGTATCAGAAGCTGAGCCCGGGCGATCGCTGCGGGATCCCGGCGGTACGCGATAGCCGGGATTCTGCAGTAACAGCCGTGATCGTGACTATCGCGATCCCGGCTGTTTAACCCTATAGACGCCGCGGTGCATGGCACGGAGGTGCCAATCATTGCCATGGCAACCCTGAAGCCCGATAAGGACCCCAGGGCTGCCTTCACTAGATGCCTGTTAGGATCGTGCTTACAGCACGATCTAACAGTGCTGATGTCAGCCTATGCAGAATGCATAGGCTGACTATGTAATATGCTGCAATACATTAGTATTGCAGTATATTACAATGAACAAGTGATCATGTGACAAAATAAAACAGTAAAAAAAAGTTTAAAAAAAAAGTGCGATTTAAAAAAAATTATTAAAAAATAATAAAAGTCCCCTGAAGTCCCATCCCATGCAATAATCCAATAAAACATAAAGTGAAAATCACCAAAAAAACATCACAACATCCGTTACAACAAAATTCTTAGCTATTGAGCCCTCGTAAATGATGTACCTGAAAAGTGGATCTCATTCCACAAAAAAATAATCTCCCATTGTCCAACTTACAAAAAAATAAACATTTTATAGCCTGTAAAATGTGACTCGCAGATCTGCTCTGAATGATCAGCTTCCCTTCTATGCCCGGCGTGCACCCATAAGCAGTCACCCACCACATATGGGACATCCTATACTCGGGAGGAATTGGGTATCAAACTTTGTGGAGTTTTTTGTCAATTAATACTTTGTAACGGTTTAATTTTTGGCCAAAATTAATATATTGTCTAAAAAAATTATAGCTTGTAAATTACACCTCCATTTTGTTTTAACCCATGTGAAGCATCCAAAGGGTTAACACACTTTTTAAAGTTTATTTTTTACACATTGAGGAGTGTAGTTTCTAAAATGGCATGATTTATGGGGTTTTACTGCTGTTTAGGTCTCTCAAAGTCAGTTAAAGCTGAGGAGGTGCCTCTAAATAAGGGTTTTGGCGATTTTCATAAAAATGAGAAAAATTGCACCCAAAATTCTGAACCTCCTAACAACCTAGAAAAGGGAGAGGATGCATAAAACCATGTGCCGATATAAAGCAGACATTCCGGAAATGTTAGTCATAGCACCCAAGTAACTTTATAACTATCTGCCTGAAAAGCAGAAAATTTTGAACTTTGAAAATGAATAATTTTAAGAAATTTTTGCCATATTTCAATTTTTTTCATAACTAAACACAAAAGATGTCATCAAAATTTTTCTATTACTTATTTTCTCAAAATCCCCTGGATATGTTAAAGCGTCACGAAGTTATAACCTCCTATAATGACACAGGGCAAATTTTAAAAATCAAGCCTGGTCCTAAAGGTCTAAAATGGCATAGACACAAAGGGGTTAAATCTCACGTTGGGAAATATAGTACCTCTATTTTACAGATCTGTACAACACCACAAGCTGTAGCAGAGGTAAGAAGGCACTAGTACAGGGGTCAGGAACCTTTTTGGCTGAGAGAGCCATAAACATCACATATTTTAAAATATAATTCTGTGAGAGCCATACAATATGCACATGCCCCCCAGTAGATAGGTAGCCACGGCACATGTCCCCCAGTAGATAGGTAGCCACGGCACATGTCCCCCAGTAGATAGTTAGCCACAGTAAATGGCCCCCCAGTAGATAGGTAGCCACAGCACTTCCCCCTCTAGTAGATGGGTAGCCCTAGGACACGGCCCCCAGTTGATAGGTAGCAGCAGTATATGGACCCCAGTAGACAGGTAGCCACATCACATGGCACCCAATAACTAGGTAGCCCCAGCACATGCCCCTCAGTAGATAGCTAGCCCCAATACATGCCCCCAGTAGATAGGTAGCCACAGCACATGCCTCCCAGTAGATAGGTAGCCCAAGCACATGCCCGCCAGTATATTATTAATCACGGCACATGCCCCCCCCAGTAGATTGGTAGCACCATCACAAGCCTGCTAGTAACTAGGCAGTCACAGCACATGCCTCCCAGTTGATAGGTAGTCATAGAATATTCCTTCAGAAGATAGTTAGCCCCAGCAAATGCCCCCAGTGGATGGGTAGTCACAGCACATGCTCTCCAGTAGATGGGCAGTCACAGCACATGCTCCCCAGTAGATAGGCAGTCACAGACAAAAAAAGGAAATACTTGCCTACCTGCTCTCCCTTCAGTGGCTTCTCATCACTCCCGCACTCTTCTCTATGACCCAGGTGCCGCTGCTATTGTTGCTTAGGCAATGGCTCCTGGGTCATAGAGAGGAGTGGATGTTGCTCTACTCTATGACACGGGCACTGTCACCTAGGCAATGGCACCTTGGTCACACAAAGGACGCAGGCAGTGGTAACATCCCTGCCTGCATCCAGTGATCATTGCTGTGTGTGTCTTAGATGAATACATCTAAGACACACACAAACAGAGATTTATCTGAGAGCCAGATGCAGCCATCAAAAGAGCCACATATGGCTCCCAAGCCATAGGTTCCCTACCCCTGCACTAGTAGATCTTCTCCTCCTAGCAGCCCCCTCCTTCTATACTACTTTTGCCGCTGACTTTTCACTGCACTGTATGTGCTGCCTTAAGGTAACTAGTACTAAGGAACCGTCTGCTAATATTAAAATTCAGACTTATACAGTTCACTTCATTCCCTTCTGTTTGCTTGGGCAGGAAATCTCACACGGTGCCTCTGCTTCTTGCAGGCCATCTCCTCTGGCTCAGGTGGTTTGGGAAGGGGGAAGGAAAAGTGAAGGGTCAGAATGCACAGCAGGAGGCAGTGATGGCAAGATGACAGTGATGAGGAGCTGGAAAGGAAGGGAGAAAAGAGGAGAGAGGAGGAGATGGAAAGGTAACATGTAAATTCTCTGTCTGCTATGTTTCTATTTTTTACTTTAATCCTAGTTGGTCTGATTGTCCTACCATATACTGCATTACTATTGTATTGCAGTATATGGCAGTTTTGCAGTCTATGCACCTGTAACAATGTGCCAGCACCAATGGTGGGTGTTTGCTGCAATTTTCAGTCCTCTTCTGATTTGAGGCAAGGGTTTTCCTAAGGACTGTACCATCATATGTCTACTACTAAAGATCCAACTGTAAAAATGTACATTATACATCACTGGTCTTTACTCTCTTTTCCAGCTTTTAAAATCATGAGAAAAAGAACTGTATTCTATGGTTTTATGTATCAGGACATTATAACAAAAATCGTCTTCAGTCCTTCAGCCTTCACAGATACCACAATGTGACTGTCATCACATAAGTCTTCGTTCAGGAATGATTGTTCTGTTTAGTTTTACCATCCTAATAATGGTAATTTTTAGATGACATTACACCCTTTTAAATCACATATTGAGAACTCCCATTAACAACTGATAAATACAAATGTAACACTTGGAATTGTAATCATCATCTTCTCTCTTTTCGATCCTTCTCTTTGCTCCCTCATCTATGTCAGCTCACGTATGTAGGAGGGAGGGTGGAAGATCTAGCAGGGCAGAGAGGAGACGATGATGATCATGATCATGATGATACCAGGGACTCCGATACCGCTATGACTCGACATAGTTTGATAGCAGGGAGCCAGGTAAAACTTTTATCATCTTAAAAGTGAGTGGAACCATAAAAGTAAATTGTGGAATAGCATTAAATACTTTTGGCCCATTTTGCTTATTCATTTCTGTTACATCCCAGATAAGAAAAGTTAGTTAACCGTGTATATGCTTCTGTATAAGCCGAGTTTTTCAGCACAAAAAATGTGGCTATATACTGGGGGGGGGGGGGGGCTGTGACCGATGCATTTCCAACCCTCGGCTTATACTCGAGTCAATTCTTTTCCCCCAGTTTTGGTGGTAAAATTAGGGGTCTCGGCTTAAACTCGGGTTGGCTTATAGTCACAATCTGAATAAACTTTACAGCATTTCTTGTCCATCTACTTTTTAAACTAATATTGTTATAAAGAGAGCAAAGGTTCCCTCCCTTTTATGTGTGCTTTTAACAGGGCCTCAAAAAGCAACTCCTGTGCCATGTGCTTGAAGTAATCTCACACAAATGACAGAAGAAATGATTATCTGAGCAGGGAGACCGTGGAAATGTGCATGAGCTTATAGAAATGATTGTATCTGTGTGCTCTCTGTTGATTTATCAGATAGCACATGGACAAAGACAACATTTGTGTGCAGAAGAGCTTACTGACTGTCAGGAACAGTAGAAATAGGGATGTAAAAGAGTTTATTGTAATAAAAAATGTGGCCTCATACAGCGATATTCTAACTTTGCATAATAACCTCCATATTCACAACTTGCAGATATCAAGGATCCTGCCAAGTCCACCTTTCAATGAAATCATCCCACATTTCAAAATACATGTTGACTCCCACAGGATGTGCATCTACCAGAAGGAGGAGTAGCGGATGCGGAATGTGATTGCTTGATACATGATGCTACCAGGGGATCGATAACAGCTTTCCCCGCGTATGACTCGCACGTTGATAGCAGGGGCCAGGTAAAACTTTTATCATCTTAAAGATACGTGAGAACCATAAAGGAATTGTGGAATAGCAATTATACTTTTGGCCCATTTGTGCTTTCATTTCGTTACATCCCAGGTAAGAAAGTTAGTAACCCGTATATATGCCTTCTGTATAGCCGGGTTTTCTAGCACAAAAAATTTGGTCTATATACTGGGGGGGGGGGGGGGGGACTGTGACCGATGCATGTTTCCAACCCTCGGCTTATATCAGAATTCTTTTCCCCCAGTTTTGGTGGTTAAATTAGGGGTCTCGGCTTAACTCGGGTGTGCTTATAGTCACAATCTGAAAATATCTACAGCATTTCTTGTCCATTACTTTTTCTAAACTATTGTATAAAGAGAGCAAGCGCCCTCCTTTATGTGTGCTTTAAACGGGCTCCCACGCAACTTCCTGTGGCCATGGCTTTGATCGTTATTCACACAACTGACAGAAGCAAAGATCTGATCTGGCAGCGGAGCGAACCGTGGAAATTTGGACAGGAGCTATAGAAACATGATTGTATTGGTGTCTCGTTGCCTTTATCAGATAGAATGGCACAGACACCATGTTGGTGCAGAACGAGGCTTACACTCGTCAGGACGTAGAAATAGGATGCTAATACAGAGTTTATGTAAGAAACAATGTTGGCTCATACGAGACTATTACTCACTTTGCATTATAACCCTGCCCATATTCAAACTTGCAGCATATAAGGATCCTGACAAGTCCCCTTCAATGGAAAGCCTCCTGGCATTTCAAAATACATGTTGACTCCCAAAAGGATGTGCATCTACCAGAAACAGAAAAGCCCCTAATAATAAAACCTGTATTTTAGATGAAAATGAAACTTACTTAAAGGAACACTGCGGAGATACGTCCTGCAGGACACCTGTTGGGTGTGTGGAAGGACAAGTGATCCTGCTCCGCTCTGTTCAGTCCTCCTCCATGTAAGATACATGATGCCCAACCATTTTCACAAATGCCTGCAGACAGGACAATCCAATCATAGTTTGGGAGTAAAAAGGACAGCAATTCCCATACTAACATCAACATTTAAAATATAGGAATGATAAAGCCACCTGTTACAAGTAATGACGATTCACACCAACCACATAGTACGAGCAACAACGTGCCATCTTGAACCTGCTAATAATCAGTTCCATATTGTGTTAAAGGAAACTCTACAATCAATATCCATCATGATAAAACCAGGGACATTACTCATAGATCCAGGCACCGTGACTGTGGTATTTCTACATTTGTTATCTGTGACCTCCTTCCTTTTAAACTATGCTAATAATAATTCCTTTATTTATGTAGCACCCAAAGTACACAGTGCTGAACAGAGCACAAAATCAGTCCCGTCCCATGGGGTTCACATCTGATCAACCTTCCATTTTTTCGGAAGTGTGGGAGGAGGAAACCGGGGAGGAGGAGGAAACCACGCAAAGCATACAAAACTCTTTGCAGATGTTGACCTGGATGGGACTTGACCATAGGACTTCAGCTTTGCCTAACCACTGAGCCACAGTGTTCCCATGAGGCTAGGGTCTACTGGGGAGTTGCCAGAGCTGCTCTGTGATGCAGATCCACAGGCTGTAAGACTGTCTCATCCTCCCCCTTTTCAGTGCAGAAGAGGAAAGTTTCAGCACACAATAGGAGGGAGAAGTGCTCTTTCCAAACTGTAACAGCATGTGAATCTGCAGCCCAGAATCTGCTCAGGTAACACCTCCAGGAGACCTTCAATTCATTAGCATTTAATTAAGGAGGAACGTCACAGGACTACCAAAATAAAGGTTACCAACAGTCATGGGTGCCTGAGTGATAAGCAAGTGCCCCTGGTTTATCATGCTATTTGGTGGATATTTCCTTTAAGAGGCGTCAGAGGTAAAAAATCCTAATTTTCATAGATAACTAATAAAATACTACAATCTCAACCATTCCAACTATCCCTGCTTACATCCATCTTCTATATCATAAAAAAGGTTGTTGCAGTTTACCCTGTTCTGCAAGCATTAAAGGGGTTTCTCGTCTGGGCACTCACATTCAGTTTCATTAATCTGCCATATTAAACATTTCGTCAATAGATGTTATTAAAAAAAATGTTCTGGTGAGATAATTTCTCATAAATGTAGTCATGTTGCCCTTAGAACGAGATAGCTTCCTCGGATACGGCCAACCTCTGTCGAAGGGATTGCACAAAGAAACAAATTGTTTGTGTATGGAAAATGTCCGGGAGTTACGTATGCCTACAGCCGTCTGTGGTAACGATTGCTGAATCCGGTGGTCCGGCAGGACTCTATAGCGCAAGTCTGCAACCGCTCAGAGTGTGAAGTGTCGTCTCCGATGGCAAGCTATAGGGCTGTCTAACGGACAACATGACTAATATTATGAGAAATTACTTCACACAGGAACAGTTTTTTATTAACATCCAATGAAGAAAATGTTTACATAAGGCAAATGAATTTAATTAAATGTAAAAATGCCCAGATGGGAATTCCCTTTAATTCTCTGTAAGGTGTACTATTATATATATATATATATATAATATATATATATATATCAATATATACATACACACACACACAATAAATATATATTTATATATATCGATTCACACTGAAAGCCATCAAATTATAATAACACATGGGAATTATACATTAACAAAAAACTGTGATACAAACGTGAAAATATGTCTATATTGGTTCTCCCTTAGTCAAATAGCCCTTACACAGCCTGGGGGTGTTTGGGTCCATGAAAAAATAAGGATGGTCCCAACCCAAAAGCCAATGAATGGAATACACATGCCGCGCAGGATGCTGTGGTTAACCATTCTGGTTCAGATACCTTCAACACAAATATCTCAAATTGTACTCATAGGACAAAGCACATATTTAAACTGGTTCTAATCATGTCCGATCCTTGTGTTATTAGCCCAAACAAGTCTCTTCTGCTTGATTACCATGAAGCTGCTGTAACCCCGTCTCCTCTTAACCCCGTTGTGTATGAGATGTGTCTGCTGCTACGAACTTGTCTGGCATGGACTTACTCTAGTCTGAGCTGCGTATAACCGCGTTCTGAGGTGGTAACTCTTGGTCTTCTTCCGGGGTTGGTCCTCTGTAGTCACTGTATTAAACCTGACACGGCACTGTGGATTTGAAACCACCAATTTATGTGACCTACTAGAGGAGCTTGAGCGACACATCCCACCGTCCGAGCTTGATGCTCGTTCGAGCATTAGCGTAACTCGAAACTGGCTGTTGCTCGGACGAATACTTTGCACGCTCGAGAAAATGGCATCTCCCGCGTTTTGCTTTTTGGCGGCCAGACAACCGAGCCACTCACAAGCCAGGAGACTCTGCCACTACACCCAGCATGACGTGGTATACCCTTACACGTCGATAGCAGTGGTTGGCTGGCCAAGATCAGGTGACCACCTGGAATAGACTCAGCCCTGCCTGCGCTGCTAGGAGTCATTCTCTGTCTGGAGCCGCTGGAGAGGAGAGAGCTGCTGCTTGGTCAGGGAAAGCGTTAGGCTGTCTATTAGAATAGTGTTGGCAGAGTGATTCTACAAGACCCACCGCCCTTCTTAGGGCTACAATAACGTTTACATTTTTTTTTATTGGCTGTGGCGGGCTTGCTGGCATAGTGTGCAGCTAGTACCATATGTGCGGAATTTGCAGGGGGACTGTTTACGTTGTGTTTAGCTATGAGTGACAACATATCCACCTCAAACACCAAGTGGGAAATTCTTCGGGGTTGATTAGAATTAGGCAGGCGTCTGCTGACATTAATTTTTTTTTTTTTCCTTATTCATTTTATTTAGACTCAAACCTCCGATCTTGCAACGCCAGCGTTGTGACTTTCAGCTGTCGGCTAAAAATAGCCATAGGGACCCCAACGGCATTATCTTAGGCTATCAATTCAGCTTATATTTCTTTTTTTTGTGTGCTTGTGCTGGGCCTTGCTGGCATTGAGTAGTGCAGCTGTTACCATCTTGTGCAGGATATTTGCGGCCTGAGACTCTGCGATGCGTTGCGTTTAGCTCGTAGTGACCAGCATTATCCACCTCAAACAAGAAGTGGCTCAGGGCAAGTGATTAGGGTGTTTGATTCGCAGAATTAGGCCGGAGTCTGCTGATGATTTTTTTTTTTTTCCTCTATTTCATGTTAAGCTCCCCCCTTTGCAACTGCACCATAGCAGTTGTGCGTGTTCTCCGTGTCGGCTACAAACATCGCCCCATAGCGACCCAACGGCTTAAGTGGGCCTTAGCACTATAGTCGTGATTATTCCTTTTTTTTGGTTTGCATTGTGGTGGGCCTTGCTGGACATTAGTATGCTGCAGCTAGTCACATATTGTGAGGAATTTGCTGGGAGACCTGTGGAACGTTGTGTTTAGCTCTTAGTGACACGCATACTCACTCTCAAGACACCGATAGTTGGAGACCAATTTTTAGTCGCGGGGTCTGATTAGAATTAGGCACAGCGGAGTCGCTGCATGTCTATCTTTTACTTTTTTTCATTCTTCTTTCATAGCTCAATAATCATCGTCAGCACAGCCCACAAATCGTGTGGGTAGTTTAGGCCTAGAAAATAGCCTATGCAATAGGATAGCATCGTTTTGTTTAAAAAAATTAAAAAAATAAAAGAAAATATAAATCACAAAATTTTTTTTTTATAAGTTTACACTTTTAATTTGAGAAAAGTTCTAACCGACGGGGCAGGGGTAAGAGGAGCGACGGAGCGGGACGCGGGGCGTCCACCTACTGCGGGGTCAGAGAGCCGTGGTCCTGGGCGTGGCGGTGAGAACCACTGCTATGAGGGAGCAAGGGGAGAGCCTCACGCAGAGCTACACTCCTAGGTACCGATTAGTGTCTCAAGTTCGGGACTCGCTGCCCCCCCCCCGCACCCTCTCTCCGGTTAGAGCACTGGGATCCCTTTTGGCCCACCCTCGCAAGAACTTGGCGGCTACAGTGTGTAGAGGTGAATGTCGTGGATGCGGACATGCTTCTAGCCATTTGTACACCAGTAAGTCTCCACGCAGTCCATCATGTCACCGAAAATCAAGCATCCATCAGGCTCTCCATTCTCAGCCCTCCTTCTCCTGCCCGTTGCTCCGCAGCACAAACTTGGCATTTGAAGCGCATACTCGAGGAACTGCTTTTATGGACCTTCCACAGTCTTCAAACCTACTGTCGGTGTGCAATGAGCGAAATTTTCGACTGCCCGACGTGTTTTCGACCAGTCGCATCTGTGGGTGATGTGAGGAATTATGCTAGTAAGTGGAAAGAGTTAGTGGTAAAAGCTGGTGTCGGACGATGAGGAGACACGGTTTGTCAGACGTGGTTGAAGGTGTTGTGAAGGTGTCAGGAGAAGTCGAGGGGGGAGCACAGACTGCAGGGAATCGGAGGATTGATGAAGGTGACAGGACCCAAGCTGGGTTGATAGCGGGGTGAACACAGTTGACTTCTGAGACAGGGGCCGAGTCCATCTATAGCAGAAAGGTTGGAGAGGCAGTGCGCGGTGGGGCCAGACGGAGAGGAAAGGGCCAGACGCTGGGCTGACATCAGCGCCAAATGTGCCGTAGTCAAAGCTCCCGTGGCGAGGGCTAAGATTTTCAGAAGTTGGGGTTCTTTAAAGAAGAAAACCACGGCAATGACCGACGGAGCTGTGGTGTGACCCCATCGTCGCCTCAACGACCTCCACAGCATCAACCAGGTTCAGCTCTCCAGACCCCAGACGCTTGCGAGCGCAAAACGGAAGTATCGAGGCAACCCACCCACTAACAGCACCAAGCCACCTCAACGTCCCATTCTCCAAGCTGCTTAGCCTGAGGGATGATGTGTCCCTATGAGGATGGTAGGACGACCGAGGTCCTCTAGAACACACCTCATGAGCGGCCGCCCCCTCGATAATCGGTCCCCAGCGTCAGACTTGTTCCGATGTGCGTCCCAGCCCTGCACAAGACACGCTGGTCAGAGGAACATCATCGTTGCACCCCTGACAACGCCGTTCTGATGACATGAGTTCCAGCTGTCCACGGACACCGGGACGAGTTTGCTGCGTGGCAGGGCCACTATATATACGATGCGGCAAGCATTGGGTTAACTTGGTGGAGGCTGGGACACGAGTCGGACACCTGGCGGCACCTGCTCATTATCTGCCAATCGCCGAGGACTTGGGGGGGCCTACAGTTGGTCCCCAGTCTCAAAGGCCTCTATGCATCCTCACTCCGACTTACCATCCGTTGGGCATTGGCGCCATCATGTCGGTAGCTCTCGGCAACAGCCCCAGCAGTGCAATTGCTACGCGACCAAGACGCCCCCGGCGGCGCTCCCAAACTGCTGAGACCTAGGCGATAAACGGGCATTTCAAAATACATGTTGACTCCCACAGGATGTGCATCTACCAGAACAGAAAGCCCACTAATAATAAAACCTGTCAATCCATTAACATTATGTAATGATGTATGTAAGATTTTTACAGGAATTTTACACCAATTTTAGATGAAAATGAAACTTACTTAAAGGAACACTGGGAGATAAGCTCCTGCCAGGAACCTGTTGAGGGTGTGTGGGAATGACAAGTGATCCTTCTCAGCTCTGTTCAGCTCCTCCTCCATGTAAGATACATGATGCCCAACCATTTTCACAAATGCCTGCAGACAGGACAATCCAATCATAGTTTGGAGTAAAAAGGACAGCAATTCCCATTACTAACATCAACATTTAAAATAATAGGAATATAAAGACCCTGTTACAAGTAATGAGATTCACACACAATCCACATAGTACAGCAACAACTATGCCATCTTGACCTGCTAATAATCAGCTTCCATATTGTGTTTAAAGGAAATCTACAATCAATATCCATCATGATAAACCAGGGACACTTACTCATAGATCCAGGCACCGTGACTGTGGTAATCTTCTTACATTTGTTATCTGTGACCTCCTTCCTTTTTAAATTATGCTAATAATAATTCCTTTATTTATGTAGCACACAAAGATTACACAGTGCTGAACAGAGCACAAATCAGTCCCTGTCCCCATGGGGTTCACAATCTGATCAACCTTCCATTTTTTCCGGAGTGTGGGAGGAAACCGGAGGACCGGAGGAAACCCACGCAAAGCATACAAACTCTTTGCAGATGTTGACCTGGATGGGACTTGACCATAGGACTTCAGCTCTGCTAACCACTGAGCCACAGTGCTTCCCATGAGGCTACGGGTCTACTGGGGGAGTTGCCAGAGCTGCTCTGTGCTGCAGATCCACAGGCTGTAAGACTGTCTCATCCTCCCCCTTTTCAGTGCAGAAGAGGAAGTTTCAGCACACAATAGGAGGGAGAAGTGCTCTTTCCAAACTGTAACAGCATGTGAATCTGCAGCCCAGAATCTGCTCAGGTAACACCTCCAGGAGACCTTCAATTTCATTAGCATTAATTAAGGAAGGAAGTCACAGACTACAAATATAAGGTTACCACAGTCATGGTGTCTGAGTGTATGGGTAAGTGCCCCTGGTTTATCATGCTTTATTTTGGTGGTATATTTCCTTTAAGAGGCTGTCAGAGTAACTAAAATCCCTAATTTTCATATACTAATATAAATACTACAATCTCAACCATTCCAACTATCCCTGCTTACATCCATCTTCTATATCATAAAAAAGGTTGTTGCAGTTTACCCTGTTACTGAAAGCATTAAAGGGGTATTCTCGTCTGGGCACTCACATTCAGTTTCATTAATCTGCCATATATAAACATTTCTTCAATTAGATGTTATTAAAAAAAATGTTCCTGTGTGAAGATAATTTCTCATAAATATAGTCATGTTGTCCCTTAGAACGAGGATAGTCCCGAAAGCGGCCACCTGTGGCGGGGATGCACAAAGAAACAAATTGTTTTTTGTATATGAAATGTCCGGGAGTTACTGTAGTCCTACAGCCGTCGTTGTGGTAACGATTGCTGAATCTGTGGTCCGGCAGGACTCTATAGCGCAAGAGTCTGGACCAAACGCTGCCAGAGTGGTGAGTGTTCGGGCGATCGCGGGGAAGCTCATCTGGTTCTACGGACAACATGACGTTAATTTATGAGAAATTATCTTCACACAGGAACATTTTTTATTAACATCCAATGAAGAAAATGTTTAACATAAGGCAAATGAATTTAATTAAATGTGTAAATGCCCAGATGGGAATCCCCTTTAATTCTTGTAAGTGTATGTACTATATATATATAATATATATAGTGAATATATATGATATATATCATAATACAACACACACACACATAAATATATATTTATATATATTCGATTCACACCTGAAAGCATCAAAATTATCAATAACACATGGGAATTATACACT
The DNA here is from genome assembly GCA_019512145.1 of Engystomops pustulosus. NCBI lineage: Eukaryota > Metazoa > Chordata > Amphibia > Anura > Leptodactylidae > Engystomops > Engystomops pustulosus. Next base: position 70,620,899 of record CM033646.1, read on the forward strand.
TAACAAAAAACTAGTGATCCGAACGTGCAGCACGAAGTTCTGTCTATTGGTCAAATAGCCCTTACACAGCCTGGAGGTGTGTTTGGGTCCATGAAAAATAAATGATGGTCCAACTAAACGCAAACTGAATGGAATAACATGCCGCTGCAGGATGCTGTGGTAACCATTCTGGTTCAGTATACCTTCAACCAAATATCTCAAATTTGTACTCATCAGACCAAAGCACATATTTATTACACAGCCTGAGGGTGTGTTTGGGTCCATGAAAAATTGATGGTTTCCCACCCCAAAACCAACTGAATGGAATAACATGCCGGGCAGGAGGCCTGGGTAACCAGTATTGGTTCAGAACCAAATATCTCAAATTTGTACTCATCAGACCAAAGCACATATTTAAACTGGTCTAATGTCCGATCCTTGTGTTCTTTAGCCCAAACAAGTCTCTTCTGCTTGTTACCATGAAGGCTGCTGTACACAGTCTCCTCTTAACAGTTGTTGTAGAGATGTGTCTGCTGCTAGAACTTTGTCTGGCATTGACCTTCTCTCTAGTCTGAGCTGCTGTTAACCTGCGATTTCTGAGGCTGGTAACTCTTGGTCTTCCTTTCCTGGGGTGGTCCTCATGTTAGTCACTTATTAAACCTGACACGGCACCTGTGATGTGAAAACCATTTTAGGTGACTACCTCTTGAAGCTCACTAAAAGAATGCTAGGAGTATGCCAAGAGTGTGCAAAGCAGTAATCAAACCCGTTACTAGCATGGTGTACCTAATAAAGTGGCCGGTGAGTGTATGCTCAACCAGGGGCGTAACTTGAGGGTGTGCAGAGGGTGCGGTTGCAACCGGGTCCAAGAGGCTTTGGGGGCCCACAAGGTCTCACGTTCCTGTATGAGAAGATTTGTTCTATAAACCACACATTATAGTCGGGGCCCGGGCACAAACTTTGCACTGGGGCCCATCAACTTCAAGTTATGCCACTGTGCTCAACATAAAGATAGTTTTTCCCTAAGTCTGAACAGTATATATCATATAATAGGCAGGAAGCAGGATGTAAAGACCAAAATGATGGGCACATTACAGTAAGTTACAGTAGGGCACACATTTTTTTTTTTTTTGTATCTTCAAGGGGGTTCTCTGAAACGCACAGAATTGTGCTTACGGTAGCAGCAGGATGACATTGTTAGGGTTGAAGGATGAAAGGGGCATTAAAGGTAAAGAACATAAGATGCCTTTGTGGCAAACTCCACTGAGATGATGTATGGAGACATGCTTATGGTGATCCTAAAGGAGGAGGTAAGAAACAAGAACAACTCCAATCCAAAGGCAGATCCCCTGCAGTTAGTGGGTGTAATAAGTATAGATTTATCCTGTTTTCTGAAGCTGCATATAATAAGTACTTTTGGCATTAGTGGGGGTATATGTAAGGTGATGGGCATTACTTAGACTTTGGTGAATTGGGTTAGAATTTTTTTTATGACCACTGCATTGTCCCTGACACTAACTTTGACTCTTTCCCTACCAAGGAAGTATCTTATATGTCGTAAAAGGGTGGTTACTCAATGGCCAAGGACGTATCTAATATGTTTGGGCTAACTTTGGATAGATATCACACTTCGCTCATCTAAAAAAAGGAGAGATACTATGGGGGAGATTAATCTTGAAGATTCTTAGGTAAAACTGTTCTAGTTGCCCATGGCTTTAATTTTTATAAACAGCAGTGGGAAAGTGAAAGGTGAGATCTGCTTGCTTGCGATATGCAACCAGAACAGTTCTCAGAGACTTATGATAAATCTCCCCCTACGTGATCATACGATACTAGTGTCTTGTTTCTAGCTGCCGGAGAATCAGAGATATTCACGATTAAATTAAAATTTGGATAGCCTCTGACACTAGGTGGTAACAGGTCCTCTTTAACTTGCATCAAATTGACACCACTGTATGTAATGGGTGGCTTTAATTTTATTTTATGATTGAGCTACCATGCCTATTTGGTCAACAGAAAACAGATTCTGAAGTAATAGATGAGATTAAAGAAACCACTAAGGGTCTATTCAGATCACACCTTTGCAGCCTATCAAATGAATGTTTAAGATAGTTATGAAACGTCCATCAACAGATCCATGGAGTTTAATGTAAAAAGGTAGATTATTTTAAACAAACATCTCACTATGTCCCGAGGAATCCCCTGTGGGCACTCTTCGGCTATGTGTGTAAAATGTGGTTACTGGGAACGAGTTGGTGATGTATGTCTGTATGTTTGTTTGGTTGTTCTCTCCATTTTTCCCCCCAAATTCATTTTTGTTCTCAACACTTCACCTTTAGTATCCACTTATACCCCAAAAAATGGATCAGTGGAATAGATCCACAAAATGAATACCCCCCACCCCCGATCTGAATGGAATATGAGAATGAAAAGCTATACTCATATTGACGATTGTGCTCCTTAGAATTGTAGTTCGCTATTGTATTACTGCTATACTGTCACCCGGCCAATCCTAACCTAAAGTTTAAACTAATAAACATATGCAGTGATTATACTGTAAATGGTGGTTAAGTGTATGTGATTTTCAGGAATAATGTGATAAATTCTCAGTTCATAAAGGTAATCATGTACACATTGTTTGTCTTCTATTAGAAAGCATATGGCCATAACTTGTTTAGCACAACTTGACTATCCCATTGATGTAAACACAAGTGTGCTGTCCTTGGTGAATGTGTGGGTGGCTGGTAACAGAGCTCTTCCTGTAAAGACAGGTATCAGCCGTACAGTTACATAATAGATAAGGAGTAAAGCAGGGGCTTGGCCTTTATGCTCCTAATCCACAACTTCCAGTAGGCACTTAGTGGCATCACTTGTATTAGTGACGGCTGCATAGAATGTAGTAGACCATAAAAATCATCTAATGTTACACAGCCTGTACACACACAACCTCAGAGATTAGTGGAACAAAAGATGGCACCTGATTGCTTCGGAGAATGCTAGTCAATGATGGATGTGCTGTCTAACACTGTAATTTGCGTCTAAGGCTTCAGTCTTTATGTCATTAGTTATTACTTAAACATGGAAGATCTAAAATATATCAAAACTTTAAAAAAATTATGTCCTTTCCCCATGTTACAGGCCGTACGCCATGCATAGCTATGGAGAGGGGAGGGGTCATCCCTCCTCCTCTCCATGGCATTGAACGTATGCCCGCTTGGCTGTGGCCTGACAGGTATAAGTTCGTGTGCATGCACACTAAGGCTGAATTCACACAAATGTGTTATTTCTCCAGTCCTGTAATTTCGTACTGTATGAATCTATAGGAATCCATATAAACGTTACAATTTTCATCTTTATGTGCTCATACCTCATCGTATCTGTAACGTATCCGTATGAAATATGGTGGGCTGGCAAACGATGGATTACTATTGGCAGGCTGACAGAATGCACCTCCCACTGCTGCACGAATATACATGGTCCTGTTGTAGAATTGCACTATAACCTGCATGCTATAACAACTGCTGTGTTTAGGCTTGTGAGGTTCTACTAGTGACTTTTGTAGCCTACATCAATGGTGTTTCCCTACTTGACTGGTTGTGTGGAGATGTAATATTCTAGCGCTCAGCTGATAATAATCGTGGCACACAAAGAATTTTGTGTCTCAGAAGCACAAAAGGCAGAATAAATGAAATAAATTCATCATAAATATCAAAAGACGAACTTATCACACATTATAATGCAAGAAGAAATACAGTAGTCAGCTGAAAAACTGTCTCTAGTAGACAGTATTATACTACAGATGATGGGTGTGTGGATAAATTTGTGGGATACAGTGCTGCCAGGAAGAACAGGAGTTCCATAGACGGCGCGGGGCTTCTCAGCATGGCCTTTGTTCCCTGCTCATAAGCAGTAAGTGTTTAGCACTTAGGAAAGAGGTCCGACACTGGGCAACACCTATGGCAGTTGTGCGATCTACAACCATTAACAGCACACCACTGTCTCAGAGGACCCCAGCTACCTCTGATGTAATCACCACCCCAATATCCTTGCTGCGGGGTGCCAATGGCTGCACAGGGAGACAGTTCCCACATTGTGAGAAGAGTTGCCGGCACAGGAGCTTCATCAGACTCACATCCAGGTAAGTATTAAAGTTTCTTTTTTCTTTAGATATAATGGGGCATATTTATCAAGCTATCTGAAAGTCTGAATATTTCTAGTTGCCCATGGCAACCAATTACAGCTCAGGTTTCATTTTATCAGTGCTCATGAATATTTTAAAGGGGAGCTGTGTTTGGTTACAAGGGTAACTAGAAATATTCTGACTTTCAGACAGCTTGATAAATCTGCACCAATTACTTCAAAACAGCTCAATTAGGGACCCCAAACCAGGTCCATAAAAACATGTATATGGTTCAGGGTCCAATGGCACTGAGTAGCAAATCAAGAGGCATGCTGCTTTTACTATGTGAGCAGTCAGTTTTCCGTTATCACATGTTACAGAAAGAAAGGGTGAGGTTTGATTGGTCTTTGATTTACATTACCAGTGTTTTGTATTTTTTAGTGGCACCATTTAACATTCAATGCAGTGTACAGGCGGTCCCCTACTTAAGGACACCCGACTTACAGACAACCCATAGTTACAGACAGACCCCTCTGCCCACTGTGACCTCTGGTGAAGCTTTCTGGATGCTTTACTATAGCCCCAGACTGCAATGATCAGCTGTAAGGTGTCTGTAATGAAGCTTTATTGATAATCCTTGGTCCAATTACAGCAAAAATTTTGAAACTCCAGTTGTCACTGGGACAAAAGAAAAAAAAATGTCCAGAACTTCAATTCTAACATATACAGTTTCGACTTACATACAAATTCAACTTAAGAACAAACCTCCAGACCCTATCTTGTATGTAACCCGGGGACTGCCTGTACTGGAAATAATATTGTATTGCAGTATATAGCAATTTTACTGCTGATCTCTTATAGCATGCCATTGGCAGTACAGTAAACACCTTAAAAAGAGCCCATAAGATAATGGCATAGAGCAGTGGTGGCGAACCTATGGCACTGGTGCCAGAGGTGGCACTCAGAGCCCTCTCTGTGGGCACCCAGGCCATCACCAGAGAGTACTCCAGGTATCTTCCAGCAGTCCCAGATACCCCATGATTTGCTGTGCACAGAGCTATTTTAAAGTGACAATGCTAACTGGGACTACTGGAGGAGTGGAAAGGTGTGGATAGATCCGGATTATCATTGTAGCTGTGACAGAGCAGGGAGTGTAAATCACTAATTACATTTCTGTGTTGGCATTTTGTGATAAACAAGCTGGTCTTGGTTGTAGTTTGGGCACTCGGTCTCTAAGAGGTTCGCCATCACTGGCATAGAGGCTTTTTTGTCAACTTCACTTCATTTGGAAGTACAGAAAACAAGACATCATACAGCTCTGTACACTGAAAACTAAAAGTAATATTTTGGAAGTTGGGAAGAGAAAAATGGAGATGCAAAATGGAAAAATGACATTGTTGGCAAGGTGTTGAACCAATGACTACTAGAGATGAGCGAACATACTCGTCCGAGCTTGATGCTCGTTCGAGCATTAGCGTACTCGAAACTGCTCGTTGCTCGGACGAATACTTCGCCCGCTCGAGAAAATGGCAGCTCCCGCCGTTTTGCTTTTTGGCGGCCAGAAACAGAGCCAATCACAAGCCAGGAGACTCTGCACTCCACCCAGCATGACGTGGTACCCTTACACGTCGATAGCAGTGGTTGGCTGGCCAGATCAGGTGACCCTGGAATAGACTAGCCCCTGCCTGCGCTGCTCGGATCATTCTGTGTCTGGATGCCGCTAGGGAGAGAGCTGCTGCTGGTCAGGGAAAGCGTTAGGCTGTTCAATTAGAATAGTGTTAGGCAGGAGTGAGTCTACAAGAACCCAACAGCCCTTCTTAGGGCTGCCTCCAGCTCTGGGGGAGTTCTTAGTGGAGGTTGAGAAATGTAGAAATTATGAGAAATTGATGGCCGCGAGGGGTGGCTATCTGAGTAAATGGAGAAAGATTTGGGGAGTCTGGCCTGAATGATTGTTGAGTATTGGATATATTTATTTGGAGTGTTTTTTTTTTCTCTCTCTCTCTGCTTCTCTCTCCCCTTCTCTGTCCTTGGGGATAGGGGTTGAATTGTACAAAACAGGGTTCTTAACCCCTTAAGGACGCAGGGTTTTTCGGCTCATTTCTCGCTCTCCAACTTCAAAAATCCATAACTTTTTAATTTTTACATGTACAGACCTGTGTGAGGGCTTATTTTGTGTGTAACAAATTTTACTTTCCCGTAATGTTATTTATTTTAACATGCCGTGTACTGCGAAGCTGAAAAAAAATTCCAAATGTGGAAAAATTGAAAAAAAAAACCGCACGTCACGTTCTTGTGGGCTCAGTTTTTACGACTTTCACTTTTCGCTCCAAATAACACGGCTACTTTATTCTTTGGTTCGGTGCGATCGCGGTGATACCAAATTTATATAGGTTTTATTGTGTTTTAATACATTTTCAAAAATTAAACGAATGTGTACAAAAAAGAAAAAAATTTTTTTCCACCTTCTGACGCTAATAACTTTTTCATACTTTAGCGCACGGAGATGTGTGAGGGGTCATTTTTTGCAAAATAAGGCGACGTTTTCATTGCTACCATTTTGAGGTCTGTGCGACATTTTCATCATTATTTATTTCATTTTTTATGTTATGTAAAAAGGTGTAAAAGTCGCATTTCGGACATTTGGGCACCATTTCCCGGCTCGGAGGTCACCACCGGCCGTAACCGTTTTTATATTTTGATAGATCGGGCATTTTGGGACGCGGCGATACCTAATACATTTGTAATTTTTACTGTTTATTATGTTTTATATCCGTTCTAGGGAAAGGGGGGTGATTTGAACTTTTAATATTTTATTAATTTTTTTTCACTATTTCTTAGACCATCTAGGGTACATGGTGGATCACTCCTACCATATACTGCAATACTACAGTATTGCAATATATGGCATTTTTGTACACTATACATTACAATGAGCCACAGGCTCATTGTAATGAATATGCAGAAGCCATGTATCCTCGGGTCAAACGAAGACCCGAGGCTACCATGGCAACCGATCGACGTTCGGGGGCGCAGCGATCGTAACAAAGATGGCGGCGCCCGCGCAGAGCGTTAAGGGGTTAATATTGTATTTTGTAAATATTTATTGCTGTGGTACATAGTGGACTGTGTCATATTGTGGTGTTTTGTAAGTATTTTTATCTTGTTATGGTCCAAGGGAATTGGCCTTGAATCCCCTGTTTGTAAATTCTCTATTTTTTGCTAAATAAAGATTATTAAAAAATTAAAAAAAATATAAAAAAATGTTGATGTGCCTTTGTTTGGGGTTGTATACATTATTTTGACTCTTTCATTTTATGCTCTTCTATTGGGTCTTATGGATGCCTCTTTAATTTTAGTCATGCTATTTGGTATGTTTATGTTTGCCTGTGTAACATATTTTCAGATCCCTATCCGTTTTTTTTTTTTTTTTTTTTGGATTTTATCCCCTATCTAATTTCTTTTTAATGTTTTATTTCTCCAATATTTAGGACTGACGACAATTTAGAGACAGAGACTGAGGATGTTGGAAATTCACCCCCTGCAAAGGTAGCTGCTCCGGCTGTTGTGGAGACAGAAAGGCCAGCTGGTGATGAAGAGACTCTTGGACTATCTTTTGCTGATTTGGAACCTCTGCAACCGCCTGAGCAACTGGAGGAGCCTGATGAAGCTGGCCATATACCACCTGCTCCCGGGGACATTGCTCAAGAAGGGGTGGTGGTGGACAAGATGGTGAAGAATTATTTGGGGCGCAGACAACAGGAGGACGCCACAGTTATAGGGTGGCACGGTGGCTGAGTGAGTAGCACTTCTGCCTTGCATCGCTGGGGTCCTGGGTTCAAATCCCACCCAGGTCAACATCTGCAAAGCGTTTGTATGTTCTCTCTGTGTTTGCGTGGGTTTCCTCCTGGTCCTCTGGTTTCCTCCCACACTCCAAAACATACTGTTAGGTTGTGTAGATTGGGAGCCCCATGGGGACAGGGACCAATTTGACAAGCACCGGGTGTCTCAAGAACATCTCCTCCAGTGTCAGAGTCAACCAAGGGTTGACTCAGGCCCCTATCCTCACTCCAAATATACGGAGACCAGCAGCCACATGCTGTTGACACCCCCATGTTTCCAGTTTGGCCAGCCTTTGGGGTTGTTTCCCCACCTTCACCAGAAAGTGGTGCACCTCAACATACTGGTGTAAGTGTTGAGAGGCCCAATTCCTTGAAGCCTGCAGGAGGAGGAGGAGGTGAGCTTCTTGCGGGGAGCGAGAGACAGATTCACTGAGCCAGAACCAGGTCTCTGCTCTCCCTGCAGCAGCGCTCGGGCAGTGAGGAGTAAAACACTCACATTTACTCCTCACACCTTGTGTAACTGCGCTGCGCCACATGAGGTGAGGAGACAGCATGAATTCCAGGCACTGTGCACCCTAAATACAGGATATGGGCAAACTGAATGTCACAGTGGGCCCACTACCTGTCCCTGACAGCCATCAGGGGCCACCGATGGAATAGCAGTAGCTGCTGAAGTGTTAGTCTGCTCTTAACATAGTGGCCCCACCTGATGTACGCAGCGGCGGGACCTCAGAGAAGACTGGAGAAGCTGCTGCTGTCTTATGTGACAGGTTCCTGAAGAGAAAATAAGGTAAAAGTGCATTACTTTCACATACATCTTTACATCTCTGTAGTCTGTACAACCTGATAAGTAAATCTTCATTAATACAAAATTGCAGTGAGCTGAAGGACTACATCTCCCAGCAGTTGAATGAGCTGCTGAATGTTGTGGGTTTTCAAACTACTGTATTTTGTATTGATGTAGATTTACTTTTACCAACAAACCTCCTGTCAGAGCACCCACATTGCAGATTTCAACACATACAAATATTTGAATAAAAAGTGATAAAAAGGTTGTACATTTTACTAACTGATAGCAATGAAAATGTCCAGCTCCAAACATCAAAGTATAAAAAAGGTGTGTTAGGGTTAACATGGTAAACAAAGAATATAGTGAAACCTGTAATAAAACCCAGCCTTTTTAATGTTTCCATTTTTAACTCCTCATCTTTGAAAATCCATAACTTTTTTCTATTTTTTTCTGCATAACAAATCACACTTTGTAGTGAAGATATTTAATTTTCCATACCGTGTATGGAGAAGCAAAATAAATTCCAAATGAATTCGAAAATTGACAGAAAACCACATTTGCGCCCCTCTCACTGTGTGCTCCAAATGACACCTCCCCTTAATTTTTTGTGTTGCCACGTTCACAAAGATATCAACTATATATAGGTTTTATTGGGTTTTGAAAGATCTAAAAAATGTAAAACCTTTGGTACAAAAGATTTTTCTTTGTTTCATGCTGACGCTAATAACTTTTTCATAATTCATTGTACGTAGCTGTTACTTTTTGCAGTAAGTGATGGCGGTATCAATATTACCATTTTGGGGACTGTTCAAGTTTTTATTACATTTTTTTAAATTATTGCAAAATGGTGATTTCAGACTTTCAGTGCTATTTTCTGTCACGTGGTTCACGGTTCAACCGTTATTATATTTTGATAGATCGGATATTTTGGGACGCAGCGATAGCTTATATGTTTAGGATTATATTTGTATATTTTTATATAATTTCTAAGGAAGGGGTGGGGGTGATTTGACTTTTCTCTATTTTTGAACTGTAGTTGCAGACTGAAAGGAGGTGTTGTTCCTACCATGTTCTGTAATGCGCAGCTGTATATAGCTGTATTTCCTGATAATCACATGTGTGTTCTGGCAAAGTGCCCCCCCCCCCCACACCTATTGCATTTTCAAGTTAAGTCAAAAGGCATAAGAAACATGTAAACAAGGCCTCATTCACATGGACCTATGGGGGACGTATATACGTACATCCCCCCTAGACAGCAATAGGTGCGTTTCCCCCCCATGTACAGGCGGTCGCCTACTTAAGGACACCAGACTTACAGACAACCCATAGTTAAAGACGGACCCCTCTGCCCACTGTGACCTCTGGTAAAGCTCTCTGGATGCTTTAGTCCTAGACTGCAATGATCAGCTGTAAAGTATCTGTAATGAACATTTATTGATAATCCTTGGTCCAATTACAGCAAAAAATTTTGAAACTCCAATTGTCACTGGGGCAAAATAAAATTTTGTCTGGATCTACAATTATAAAATATACAGTTTCGACTTACATACAAATTCAACTTAAGAACAAACCTATGGACCCTATCTTGTACGTAACCCGGGGACTGCCTGTATGCCGTACATCTTTATGGAGACGGGATACATTTTGAAACCCACTACAACAGCTCACGAGAGGAGATTTGCCTAATAACAAACAAGCCTGAGACAATGGTCCACTGAACCCTTGTTTGCAGCTTGAGAACTACATGTCTAATATGTGGGATGCCTAAATCTGTGTCTAAACCCCAATCCCACAAAAGGGTAAATGGGGGGGGAAGGCAGAATTCCACTTTTACAATGCTAAGGTTGAACATGGGCCCCCCAGCCACTGGAAAATTACTGCTTTAAGTCACGGTCCCCAACTTCCAGGTGCGGTCACACATGACATTTAACGCATGAGTTTCAAAATGCACTGCAACAGCTGCAGAGACATTTACCTAATTAAATGTGTTAACATTTGCATTTACAAAAAGCAACCATTAACACGTTAACAAATGTGTTCACACAATTTTAATGTAATTGTAAATGCAAATGTTAACATCAATTTAATTAGGCAAATCTCTCTTCATCTGTCGCAACGCATGCATTAAACGCCATGTGTGACCGCAGCCTTAGGCTAGAAACACATTTCCATGTCAGTCCATGAATCCAGGACAAAGGATTGGACTCATAGCGATATATGTAATATGAAAACAGTTTGATGCTGCTGTTCTGTGGGGATGCAGTTTGCCCGATGCAAAATGTTCCCCTATATAGCAAATAGTTTCTTCTATGGAACAATTCTTTAAATATATAAGCTTTAGATGCCAATCTTGTGCATATGTTATGGAGATGTCCAAAACTGCATCGCTATTGGACAGAGGTCCTTGATAAATTACAAGTAATATTCAACTGTAGTATCTCCTCAAATCTGCAGGTTTGCATCTTGGGCACGAAGAAAGGTATCACTGGCTCTCCAAGGTGCATCTCAAGTGTATTAAAAGGTTTATTTATGGCAAGATTGGTAATTCTGAGCCATTGGAAGGATACGGAGGCGCCAATGATTAAGAGGTGGAAAGAAAGAATGGACATGTTATTCTTGGCGGAAAGACGGGAGGATTTTGAAACAGGGGTATACAGAGATAATTCTAGGGATAGTTGGCTTAACCGCCCATGAACAACAGCTTTGAGTATGTAACAGCTTCCGGGTTAAACCTTTCTCTATTCTGTCTAGTGATTATTGGATGGTTTTTGTGGGTCTCGGGTGCTGGGGCCAGTCGCCAACCGCCAGGGGTGGGTGGGGCGGCGGTTGGGCAGGGATGATCTTGCTTGTAATAGAATGTTGTTTCATAGGAGTATAATGGTTCTGAAGGGGAAAAACAAAATGAAAATTGTTTATTATGTGATTTTATTTTTTGTACTATACAACTTTAAAAGTTTAAAATGCTTTGCACCAAATTTATCAAGGCTTTTTTTTCAAGGCCTTTTATTTGGCACTTTCCTGTCTTGTTTGACTGAGGGGGCATGTCTTTCAGTGAGATGGGAGTGACATCATGAGAAAGGGGTGTGGCTTGAAGGAAATCGTCCATGCTTCCAAATCTCGAGCATACTTTAGACCAACTTAAAGAAGGTCTAAAGCAGGAACGGACAGTCTTATACTGCACCAGAATTCATCATCACATTGATAAATCTGGTGCAGTAAATGACTAGTGTTTTCCAGCTACAGACTGGAAAAACCTGAGACATTGTTAGAATGACTAAAAAAAAGTCTAAATGACTATAGACAACTAATTAACTAAACTAAACTAAAAGTTGATTCTCACAGGGCAAAGAAAATGGTGAAATTTGCTAATTAACACACTGGCAGTGGTTTATTAGGTCAACTTCTGCTGTTAGGTCCCCTTTAACCCCTTCCCGATGCGCGCCGGGTCCCGGTGCGGGCCGAGCCCTCTCCATAGCCGGTAAGTCTTTGCTGCATATTGCTAGCACCGATCACGGGTGTTTTCACCTCGAGTGTTCCGAATACCCGAGGCTACTTCGTTTTAACACATGCATTACAATGTGCTAATTGCACATTGTAATGAATCAGGAGTAAAATCCACATATACTGCCATACAGTAGTATGGCAATATATGATAGGATGAATCAGACTACCTTGGGTTAGAGTACCCTAGGGAGTCTGAAAAATAGTAAAAGTAAAAATAAAAAAAGTAAAAATAAAAAAATTATAATTAAAAAAACCTAAAAATTCAAAATCACCCCCCTTCCCTAGAACTGATATAATATAAATAAACAGTAAAAATCATAAACACATTAGGTATCACGACAAAGAACCTGAACACTGCCCGATCAAAAATATAATACGGGTTTTTACTGAATTTTAACCCCGTAACGGAAAATAGCGTCCAAATTTGGAAAATGCATTTTTTTTGCCATTTGAAAAATATAAAAAAATTCATAAAGAGTGATCAAAGGTCGCACAGTCCCAAAAATTATAGCAATGAAAACGCATCAAAATTCGCAAAAAACTACACTACCCACAGCTCCGTACACCAAAGTATGAAACAGTTATTGGCGCCAGCGATGGCAAATAGAAAAAAATATTTGACAGGAGGTTTTAAATTTTTTTAAATGTATGAAAACATTATAAAACCTATACAAATTTGGTATCCACGTGATAGTACCGACCCAAAGAATAAAGTAGACGTCATTTGGGACGCAGAGTGAAAGCTGTAAAATCCAAGCTCACAAGAAAACGTCGCAAATGTGGTTTTTCACCATTTTCACTGCATTTGGAATTTTTTTCCCGCTTCCCAGTACACGCAATGGAATATCCAATACCATCACCATGAAGTGCAATTTGTTACACAGAAAATAAGCCATAACACAGGACTAAAAAAAGTCTAAATGACATAGAACACTAATTAACTAAACAAACTAAAAGTTGATCTCACAGGGCAAAGAAAATGGGGGAAATTTGCTAATTAACACCTGCAGTGGTTTATTAGTCAACTTGACTCGCTGTTAGGTCCCCTTTAACCCCTTCCCGATGCGCGCCGGGTCCGGTCGGGCCGAGCCTCTCCATAGCCGGTAAGTCTTTGCTGCATACTGCTAGCACCGATCCGGGTGTTTACACGCTGAGGTGTTCCGAATAACCCGAGGCTACTTCGTTTAACAACTGCATTACAATGTCTAATTGCACATTTGTAATGAATCAGGAGTAAAATCCACATATACTGCCATAACGTTAGTTATGGCAATATATGATAGGATGAAATAGACTACCTTGGGTTAGAGTCCCCTAGGGAGTCTGTAGTAAATAAATAAAAATTAATTAATCCTAAAACCTTCAAACCCTCACCCCCCTTTCCCTAGAACTGATATAATTAATCACGTAATCTACACCATTAGGTATCACCGCATCGCAAAATGCATCCCGTTCAAAATATAATACGGTTTTTTACTGAATTTATAACACCCGTAACGGAAAATAGCGTCCAAATTTGGAAAATGGCATTTTTTGCCATTTGAAAAATATAAAAAATTCATAAAGAGTGATCACAAGGTCGCACAGTCTCCAAAAATTATAGCAATGGAAACCGCCATCAAATTCGCAAAAAAACTACACTACCCCACAGCTCCGTACACCAAAGTATGAAAAGTATTGGCGCCAGCATGAAGCAAAAGAAAAAAATATTTTGTACAGGAGGTTTTAATTTTTTTTAAATGTATGAAAACATTATAAAACCTATACAAATTTGGTATCCACGTGATAGTACCGACCCAAAGATAAAGTGACGTCATTGGGACGCAGAGTGAAAGCTGTAAAATCCAAGCTCACAAGAAAACGTCGCAAATGTGTTTTTCACCCATTTTCACTGCATTTGGAATTTTTTTCGCCCGCTTCCCATACACGCAATGGAATATCCAATACCATCACCCATGAAGTGCAATTTGTTACACAGAAATAAGGCCATACCAGCTCTTTAGGTGGAAAAATCAAAAGTTCTAGTTTTGAAGTTGGTGAGCGGCAAACGTGAGAAGTGAAAAAACTAAAAAAGGCCAAGTCGTTAAGGGGTTAAAGCTTCCAGTTGGTTCCGTTATAATTTTATCCAAATAATTATAAAAATTGTAGAAACTCATTAAATGACCACAAGGTGGCAACACAAGCATGCAAATGTTCACTTTATCCACCCTATGAAAGAATAAAAGCCAGTTACACCTTTATATCTCTGCTAAGTGAACATTTGCATTCTTGTGTTTCCACCTTGTGGTCATTTAATGATTCTATTCAAATTTTTATAATTATTTGGATATAAATTATAACGGAAGCCAACTGAAGCCTTTAAACCCCTTAACGACTTGGCATTTTTTTAGTTTTTTTTCACTCTATTTCGCTCACCAACTTCAAAATCTACAACTTTTTTATTTTCCACATAAAGAGCTGTTATGGCCTTATTTCTGTGTACAAATTGCACTTCATGGTGGGATGTATATGGATATTCCATTGCGTGTATGGGAGCGGGATAAAAAATTCCAAATGCAGTGAAAATGGTGAAAAACCATTTGGCGACGTTTTCTTGTGAGCTTGGATTTTACAGCTTCACTCTGCGTCCCAATGACGTCTACTTTTTCTTTGGGTCGGTACTATCACGTGGATACCAAATTTGTAATAGGTTTTATTAATGTTTCATACATTTAAAAAAATTTAAAACCTCCTGTACAAAATATTTTTTTTTTCTATTTGCCATCTTCATGGCGCCAATAACTTTTTCATACTTTGGTGTAACGGAGCTGTGGGTAGTGTATTTTTTGCGAATTTTGATGGCGTTTTCATTGCTATAATTTTTGGGTGTGCGACCTTTTGATCACTCTTTATGATTTTTTTATATTTTTCAAAGGTCAAAAATGCCATTCCATTTTGGACCTATTTTCCCGTTACGGGTTAAATCATAAAACCCGTAGTATATTTGATCGGCATTTTTATGCTGGTGATACCTATGTGTTTATTTTTTACGTTTATTTATATTTATACAGTTCTAGGGAAAGGGGGGTGATTTGAATTTTTAGGTTTTTGGAGTTAATAATGTTTTTTTATTTTTACTTTTTTTATTTTTACTTTTACATTTTTTCGACTCCCTAGGGTACTCTAAACCCAGGTAGTCTGATTCATCCTATCATATATTGCCATAACTAACTATGCAGTATATGTGGATTTACTCCTGATTCATACAATGTGCAATTAGCACATTGTAATGCAGTGTTAAAACGAAGTAGCCTCGGGTATTCGGAACACTCGAGCGTGTACAACACCCGTGATCGTGTCTAGCAGTATGCAGCAAAGACTTACCGGCTATGGAGAGGGCTCGCCCGCACCGGGACCGGCGCGCATCGGGAAGGGGTTAAAGGGGAACCTAACCAGCAGAATTTGACTAATAAACCACTGCCATGTGTGTTATTAGCATTTCCCCATTTTCTTGCCCTGTGAGACAACTTTTAGTTTGTTTAGTTAATTAGTTTCTATGTCATTTAGACTTTTTTTAGTCTCTAACAATGTGCTCAGGTTTTTCGCTGTCTGTAGCTGGAAACACCCTAGTCATTTACTGGCACCAGATTTAATGTGGATGATGAATTCTGGGGCAGTATACGACTGTCCGTTCCTGCTTTAGACGCTTGCTTTAAGTTGGGCTAACAGTATGCTCGAGATTTGGAAGCATGGACCGATTTCCTCAAGCCATCAACCCCTTTCTCATGCAATGTCACTCTCCCATCTCACTGAGACATGCGCCCCCTCAGTCAACAGACAGTGAAATTGGCCAAATAAAGGCCTTGAACAAAAAGCCTTGTAAATTTGGTGCAAAGCTTTAAACTTTTTAAGTTGTATAGTAACAAAAAATAAAATCAACATAAAAACAATTTCATTTTGATTTTCCCCTTCAGAACCATTATCCCCTATGAAACACATCTATTAACAAGCAAGATCATCCCTGCCCAACCGCCTCCCCACCCACCCCTGGCGGTTGGCGATACTGGCCCCACACACCCGAGACCCAAAAACCATCCAATAATCACTAGACAGAATGAGAAGAGGTTTAACCCGGAAGCTGTTTACATACATCAAAGCTGTTGTTCATGGTCGGTTAAGCCAACTATCCCTGATTCTCTATGTTATACCCTGTTTCAAATCATCCCGTCTTTCCCGCCAAGAATAAAATGCCCATTCTTTCTTCCCACCTCTTAATCATTGGCGCCTCCGTATCCTCCAATGGCTCAATTTACCAATTCTTGCCATAATAAACCTTTAAAACACTTGAGATGCACCGCTTGGAAGCCAGTGATCACTTTCTTTCTGTTTCGTGCCCAAGATGTCAAACCTGCGATTTGAGGATATACTCAAGTTGAATATTACTTGTAATTTATCAAGGACTCTGTCCAATAGCGATGCAGTTTTGGACATCTCATAACAATGCACAAGATTGGCATCTAAAGCTTATATATTTAAAGAATGTTCATAAAGAAACTATTGTTGCTATATAGGGGAACATTTTGCATCGGCAAACTGCAATCCCCACAGAACAGCAGCATCAAACTGTTTTCATATTACATATATCGCTATGAGTCCAATCCTTTTCCTGGTTCATGGACTGACATGGAATGTGTTTCTAGCCTAAGGCCTGCGGTCACACATGGCGGTTAATGCTGCGTTTTGCGACAGATGAAGAGAGATTGCATTGCCTAATATAAATTGATGTTAACATTTGCATTATCAATTACATTAAAATTGTGTGACACACTTTGTTAACGTGTTACTGGCTTGCTTTTTTGTAAATGCAATGTTCGAACATTTAATTAGGTAACATGTCTCTGCAGCGGTTGCCAAGTGCATTTGAACTCATGTTTAAATGTCATGTGTACGGCACCTGAATTGGGTACCGTGACTAAACGCATTATTTCCAGTGGCTGGGGTGGCCCATGTTCAACCTTAGCATTGTAAAGTGGAATTCTGCCTTCCTCCCCCCATTTACCCCTTTGTGGGATTGGGGTTTAGACACAGATGTATGGCATCCCACATTAGACATGTAGTTCTCTAGCGCTGCAAAACAAGGTTCAGTGGACCATGTCTCAGGCTTGTTTGTATTAGGCAATCTCCTCTCGTGAGCTTTTGTAGTGGGTTTCTCAAATGTTGATCCCGTCTCCATAAAGATGTACTGACTACAGGCAGTCCCCGGGTTACGTACAAGATAGGGTCCATAGTTTTGTTCTTAATTTGAATTTGTATGTAAGTCGAAACTGTATATTTTATAATTGTAATCCACGACAAATTTTATTTGCCCAGTGACAATTGGAGTTTCAAAATTTTTTTGCTGTAATGTGACCAAGATTATCAATAAATGTTCATTACAGATACTTTACACGTCTGATCATTGCATTCTATAGGATTTACTTAAAGCATCCAGAGAGCTTCACCAGAGGTCCATGGGCGAGGGGGTCCGTCCCTTACTATGGGTTGTCTGTAGTCTGGTGTCGCTTAAGTAGGCGACCGCCTGTAAATGGGGGTGGAAACGCCCTATTGCTGTCTAGGGGGGATGTACGTATATACGTCCCCCATAGGTCCATGGAATGAGGCCTTGTTTACATGTTTCTTATGCCTTTTGACTTAATTGAAATGCAAATAGGTGTGGGGGGGGGGGGCACTTTGCCAGAACACACATGTGATGTTATCAGGAAATACAGCTAATACTACAGCTGCGCATTACGAACATGGTAGGAAAACAACCTCCTTTGCAGTCTGCAACTAACCGTTCAAAATAGTAGAAAAGTCATCACCCCACCCCCCTTCCTTAGAAATTATTAAAATATACAAATAGAATCTACATTAAGCCTTCGCTGCGTCCCAAATATCCGATCTATCAAAATCAATAACGGTTAAACCGTGAACCACGTGACAGAAAATAGCACTGACAGTCTGAAATCACCATTTGCAATAATTTAAAAATGTAATAAAAACTTGACACAGTCCCAAATTGTAATATTTAACCAGCCATCACTTCGTCAAAACAGTAACGCTACGTCAATGATTATGGAAAAGTTATTAGGCGTCAGCATGAAACACGAAAACTCTTTGTACCAAAGTTTACCTTTTTGTGATCTTTCAAAAAACCAATCAAACCTATATTAGTTGTATCGGGTTGTGAACGGCCAACCACCAAAAGAATTAAAGAGGAGGTGGCATTAGGGCGCGACCAAGGAGATGAGGCAGCAAAATGATGAGAGTTCTGTGAACATTGCAAGAATCGGAGTTTGTGAAACAATTATTTAAGTGAAAGTTAGTGTTCCTATCCTCATTGGACAAGCAATAATCCATGTCGATGAAAAATAAGAGGGTCGCACAATCTTGAATTATTTGCTCAACGTTGGCAAAAGATCTTCACTACAAGTGGTGATTTTGTTATCAGAAAAAAAAATGAAAAAGTTTATGGATTTTCAAGATGTAGGATTATAAAAATGGAAACATTAAAAAGGCTGGTTTTTTCTTAACAAGGTTTTCACTATATTCTTTGGTTACCATGTTAACCTTAACACACCTTTTTTATATCTTTGATGTTGTGAGCTTGACATTTCTTGTGCTAATCAGTTGTAAAATGTCACCTTTTTATCACCTTTTAATTCTAATTTGTATGTGTTGAAATCTGCAATGTGGGCTCGACAGGAGGTTTGTTTGTTAAAAAGTAAATCTACTCAATACCAAATCGTAGTTTGAAACCCCAACATTCAGCGCTCATTCACTGCTGGGAGATGTGTCCTTCAGCTCACTGCAATGTTTGTATTAATGAAGATTTACTTATCAGGGTGTACAGACACATAGATGTAAAGATCTATGTGAAAGTAAATGCACTTTAACCCTTATTTTCTCTTCAGGAACCTGTCACATAAGACAGCAGCACTTCTCCATCTTCTCTGAGGTCCCGCCGCTGCGTACACAGTTTGGGGCCACTATGTTAATATCAGACGTAACACTCACTGCACTACTGCTATTCCACGGTGGCCCCTGACTGTGCTTGTCAGGACAGGTATGGGCCCACTGTGAACATTCATGTTTGCCAGTATCCTGTATTTCAGGGTCACAGTGCCTGATTCTGCTGTCTCCTCCACCTCACTGTGGCGCGCGCAGTACACAGGTTGTGAAGGAGTATGTGAGTGTTTTACTCCTCACCTTGCCCGAGCGTCTGCTCAGGACGAGCAGAGGACCAGAATGTTCTGAGCTCAGTGAAGTCTGTCTCGTCGCCGCAATCCAAAAACCACGAGACATGCCCCGAAGCAGTGCCTCCCGATCCTACCTGACGGCTTTCAAGGAATTGGCTCAAGTCTACAGGCGTTACACCAGTCATGGTTGTAGGCTGCCGCACTTTCGGTGGTGACGGTGGGGAAACCACCCCAAAGGCTGTGCCAACTTAGAACATGGGGGTCACAGCAAATGTGCTGTCTGGTCTCCGGTATAGTTGGAGTGATGATAGGGGCCTGATCAACCCTGGTTGACTCTGACCTGGAGGAGATGTTTCTTGAGACCCCTGTGCTTGTCAAATTGGTCCCTTTCCCCATGGGCTCCCAATCTACACAACCTAACGTATGTTTTGGAGTGTGGAGGAAACCAGAGACCCAGGAGAACACCCACCAAACCAGAGAGAACATACAAACGCTTGCGATGTTGACCTTGGTGTGGATTGAACCCGGACCCCAGGATGCCAAGGCAGAGTGCCGACTCCCACTCAGCCACCGTGCGCACCCTATAACTGTGGCGTCCTCCTGTTGTCTGCGCCCCAAATATTCTTCACAATCTTGTCCACCACCACCCCTTCTTGAGCAATGTCCCCGGAGCAGGTGGTATATGGCCAGCTTCATCAGCTCCTCCAGGTTTGCTCAGGCGTTGCAGAGGTTCCAAATCAGACAAAGATAGTCCAAGGATTCTCTTCTCACTCCTGGCTTTCTGTTCCACAACAGCGGTGCAGTCTACCTTTCAGGGGGTGATTTCCAACATCCTCATCTCTGTCTCTAAATGTCGCATCCTAAATATTGGAAAATAAACATTAAAAAGAAATTGATAGGGGATAAATTCAAACAAAAAAAAAAAAAAAAACGATGCGGATCTGAAATATATTACCAGGCAAACATAAACCATACCAACTAGCATGATAAATAACAGATGCATCCATAAGACCCAATAGAAGAATAAAATGAAGAGTCAAAATAATGTATACACCCAAACAAAGGCATCAAACATTTTTTTATCTTTTTTTTAATTTTTAAATAATCTTATTAGCAAAAAATAGAGAATTTACAAACAGGGGATTGCAAGGCCAATTCCCTTGGACCATACAAGATAAAAATACTACAAAACACCACAATATGACCAGTCCACTAGGTACCACAGCAATAAATTATTTACAAATACAATAGAACCCCCTTACCGCTCTGCGCGGGCGCCGCCATCTTGTGTTACGATCGCTGCGCCCGACGTCTATCGGTTGCCATGTATCCCTCGGTCTTCGTTTGACCCCGAGTGATACATGGCGTTCTTCTGCATATTCATTACAATGAGCCTAGTGTCCATTGTAAATTTATAGTGTACAAAAATGCCATAATTGCAATACTGTAGTATTGCAGTATTGGTAGGAGTGATCCACCATGTACCCTAGATGGTCTAACGAAATAGTGAAAAAAATTATAAATCATTAAAAGTTCAAATACCCCTTTCCCCTAACGGATAAACATACGATAAACAGTAAAAATTACAAATGTATTAGGTATCGCCGCGTCCAGAACAAAAAATGCCGATCTCTCAAAATATAAAACGGTTATCGTGCCGGTGGTGACCTCCGAGCCTGGAAATGGTGCCAAAGTCCGAACTGCGACTTTACACCTGTTTGACATAACATAAAAAATGAAAAATAATGGATAAATGTCGCACAGCCCTCAAGAGTAGCATGAAAAACGTCGCCTATTTTGCAAAAATGACCCCTCACCCATCTCCGTGCGCTAAGTATGAAAAGTTATAGCGCAGAAGGTGGAAAAAATTTTTTTCAAATCCACCCTATGAAAGAATAAAAGCCAGTTACACCTTTATATCTCTGCGGTCCACGCTATGTTAAAATAAGAGCCATAGAATGTAAGCTCTTGTGTGCAGGGCCCTTACTCCTATTGTTCCATATGACTATTTGTTCTGTGTAATGTAATATTATATTTGTATATGCGCTACAGAATTTGATGGCGCTATATAAATAAAGATTATTATCATGCACAAGAATGAACACAGAACACCAGAGAAATGAAAGAATCTCAGCTCCTGTGTCTCCCTTTCCTCCTCAAAGATTGCGGACCATTTTATTGCTCTGTAATGTCTTATTTGGTTTGTATATGTATTCCATGATCAGTAAGGTGCTGCGGAATATGATAACACTGTATAAAGTTTTGTTATTTATTTTACTCACATACAACTTGCTGAAGAAGTTCTGACAATGATTCTCTCTTTTCAATCAGGTTGTTTCTGAAGAATATTCATTTCTGCAGACCATTAGGATAAATGAGTCACAAAACCTGGCGTATTCATGAGGGGGTGGGATTAGGGGCGGTGACTGCTGCATGACGCGTGGCAGTCACTGCCGAGCTATGGAGCGAGCGGGGCGGTCCGAGTAAGAGGCAGCTCCTTGTACCGCCCCCTCATGAATACGTTTCTATTGTACTCCACGGCAGTGTTAGATAACGCTATCATTGTAACGGTGTCGAGTTCGATTTAGCACAAATTTCTAAATCCATAAGCATTAATAAGGAGTTGGTCTCTATTTTGCAGCTAAAACAGATTCTACTCATTTGGGGACGCTTTTTATTAGATTTTATTGGGATTTATTTCCAATTTATCCAGGAGTGCATTTGTGAGGTCAGACAACAACATTGGGTTGCAACCTCCGTTCATTTACCAATGGCCAAAACTCTGTGCTCTGCAAGCCCATTCAAGCTCTGCCACAATAAATTGTAGACCTTGCTTTATGTACTAGGACACAGTCATACTAAAACACAAAAATATTGGTTGGCCAGAATGCCTTGGTATGTTTTAGTTAACCCTAGGGCCTTTTCACACAAAAAGTTTCACATTGATTTTGTACAAACATAAAAACCTGTCGATGTTTTCTATAGCAATGACTTGCACAAGTGGAGCATGCTGTAATACATACTGCAGTAGAACAGTGTGTAAATGTTATGTTCATGAATAAAGTTATTGGTGGAAACGTATCATTACGCCTGCTCCTTTGCATATTTCTATGACTTAGGAGCTTTACTGCCCCTCACATTTATTAAAGTGACTTTTTGCCCTTGATAAATCTGTTGGCAGTGTTCTATGCTAAGTGGGTTCTTTGTGGCAGTCACATAAAAAGTTGCAAAAACTTACCCCTGAGGCGACCCTCTTATTTGTGTTCAATATGCCGGCACATATATATGAAAAATTCCTCACATGCCACCTCCTTCAAGCTGCCAAAACGTAATCCCCAAGAAGTGGCAGTCAGACTCCTCCAATCAATCTCCAAATGGTTGGCAGAAGTTGCCTCCACTCATAGGATGGAGGAACTCATAGTACAATCCCCCACAGACCATGCCTTATTCTCCAACACCTGGCTGCATTGGCAATCATTCTTATGCTCCCCTGAGTACCTTAGCGCTCCAGGATTAAAGTGTCTGTGGAGAAGCTGGAGCCTCCTCTGGATACCTGATGTACCTCCATCTGACCCCGACCCCCCACCCCCCAACTTCCTATTACTAGTTCCCTTTTCTCCCTCTTTCTCCTTTCACTTAACTGTCTTGAGTTATAAGTATATCTATGCAAATTAATGCCACTTGAGGTATCGTATTTATACAATTGTGATTGCATTATTTTTACTTGGCTATTGGTTCATCTTGCCCTAAAAGGCGCAACATTGTTCCCACACCACTGTCACGAGAATGTATCCTAGTCTGATTTTTAATAAAGCTCTTTGAATGGAAAAAAAAAGTTGAAAAAATTAATCAAAAGTACATAGCCCAGTGTGGGGACTGGAGTTAAATTGTGCATAAACGGAAAGTCATTAAATATGATTCGCATTTCAATGCAAGTCCTATACATGACACACTTGAAGAGGACTCAAAGTTGGAAAGCTGCTGCGATAAAGGGCCCCTGGGGGGGTGGGCTTATCATAACCCCTGAAAAACAACCCGGTAATATTTTCTTTCATCTATTGCGCAATTCAGTCAAACAGGTAACATTGTAATTTGCCAAACTCTGACACATCTACAGGCGGTCTCCTACTTAAGAACACTCGACTTACATACAACCCATAGTTACAAACGGACCTCTGGATATTGGTAATTTATTGTACTTTAGTCCTAGGCCACAATGATCAACTGTAACAGTTATCAAAGGTATCTGTAATGCAGCTTTAGTGTTAATCCTGATTCTTATGACAACAACATTTTTTAAAATCCAATTGTCACAGAGACCAAAAAAGTTCTGGCTGGGATTACAATGATAAAATATACAGTTCCGACTTACATACAAATTCAACTTAAGAACAAACCTACAAACCCTATGTTGTATGCAACCCGGGGAGTGCCTGTATTAGGCTACCAGTTAGAAGAGCACATTTTGTCACTCCACAGAACATGTCTAACTGTATAGCATTGTGCTTTATAACACTAAATCCTAAAGTAGCAGCTTACTGTTGTAGAGCTTGCATGGACTTCTAGCATTTGTACTGATGTTAATAGGAGGAATGGTTTGGACCTCTGCAATTATTGAGATATCAGAACATAGGTGACTGTCTTGTATATCTTGTATATGTGGTCTGCCAGTTTTAGCAATATAGTTGACATATTGCAGAGGTGGTGATCAGTGTGCAGGATTTTATACACATGGCAATGGCACTGGATGAAACATGTGCAAGTCATGATTAAGAGATGGATCACATTCATTTTATGCATAGTGTATAATATTACATAGACCGACATGCAGCCATATTTCAGCATTCAAAAAGCAGCCTATATGTGTCCCTTTCAGCTATTACATTTCAAGGGCTATCACAAAGTGTATGAAGACTTGTCTATGAGGATGATGGGTGCACAGACATGCTTCCTAACTATTATAGCTCTGCGAGATGAAGGAAATCATTACCTGACTGCACCATGGGGGTCCTAATCTGTGCATGCTCTAATCTGTGCCCTACATTCCAGGCAAAGCAGCTTAACCCACTTCAAGCTAACCAGCCAGAGGTCCAACGTTTCCTCTACTGACCTCCTATCAACATCATGGTGAGATCAGCTGTAGATCATCCACTTATTAGCCAGGTCATAAATAATTAAATTATTCTTTATTTATATAGCGCACACAGATTACGCAGCGCTGCACAAAGCATGACAAATCGGTCTAATGACGATGGCAACTATTGAGAGGCGACAATGAATTTTGCATCTCGCCGTTATTCTAGATTCATTTTGAATGTTAGTAAAATCAAGGAAATGATTGACATCTTACAACACTCAACTGATAATATAAAACCACTTTGTATCGATTAGGCTATTTTTCTTGAGGAATTTAAGGTTAACAGTTGTTGGCAGCTCAGTGATGTCCTTTACATTGGTCGCTTGGGAAAGCAGTGCTAAGGAGTCTGGGGGCATTATATATATATATATATATATATATATATATATATAGCACAAAGAAACAAAAAGTTTTTGTAAATGAAACGTCCAGGAGTTACTGCATGTCCGACAGCTATCCTGTGGTAATGATTGCTGAAGCCAGGTGGTCAAACAGGCCTCAATAGTCCATGTGTGGCCAGCACTGCCAGAGTGCGGGGTGGTCATATCTAAGGAAGCCATCTCGTTTCTAAGGGACAACATGGCTACATTTATGAGAAATTATCTTGACACAGGAACATTTTTCTAATAGAATCCAAATGAATAAATGTTTACATGTGGCAAATGAATTAAAGGTGAATGCCCAGATGGTAATACCCATGTAAGGAAAAATGATTGTGAGAGCTAGTGTAATAAGACAGTTTCAGATAACTGTGTGGTATCCTGGTTTCATGCACCACAGTGACTACAAGCCTCATAGAGCTATATATATATATCACAGTTACTCATAGATCCAGGCACTGTAACTGTGTCATGCTTCATTTTGATTGTTGGTTTTTCTTTAAATTTAAGGGAAGCAGGAGCGCATAATATATAGACTCACCGGCCATTTTATTAAGTACACCATGCTAGTAACGGGTTGGACCCCCTTTTGCCTTCAGAACTACCTCAATTCTTCGTGGCATAGATTCAACAAGGTGCTGGAAGCATTCCTCAGAGATTTTTGGTCCAATGACCATGATGGCATCCACACAGTTGACCGCAGATTTGTCGGGCATGCCACCCATCAATGATGGAATATCCCCGTCCACCACATCCCAAAAGATGCGATCTATGGATTGAGATCTGCCGCCTTTGACTGATGTGGAGGCCAGTTGAGACAGTGAATCATTGTCCTGTTCCAGAAAACAGTCTGAGATGATTCCAGCTTGATTGCAATGGCGCATATCTGGAAAGTAGCCATCAGTGTTGGGTACATTGTGGTCATAAAGGGGATGGCATGGGCAGCAACAATACTCAGTTAGGGCTGTGGCGTTTGCAACGCTGTCAATTTGGCTACAAGGGGACCAAGAGTGACAAGAAAAATATTCCCCACACCATGACACCACCACCAACCTGAAACGTTGATACAAGGCAGGAGCATCGAGCTTGACGCCAAATTCTGGACCCTACCATCCGATGTCGAGAGAAATCGAGACTCACAGACCAGGCAAGGTTTTCCATCTTCTACTGTACAATTTCGATGGAGCTGTGCAAAAATTGTCGCCCTCAGTTTCCTGTTCTTAGCTGAAAGGAGTGGGCACCAGGGTGGTTTCTGCTGCTGTAGCCATCTGCCTCAAAGTCGACGCTGTGCATTCAGAGATGCTTTATGCCTAATTGGTTGTAAGGTCCAAGGAAACACGTGTAGATTTGTAGCACCAAGACAGGTGGGGATCTCCAGCACGGTTGCGGACACCAAAGAGTACGGTGAGCTGTATCTTTTCTTTTTTTTTTTATTTCCTTGGTTGTAAAGGTGGCGATTTGAGTCATTGTTGCCTTCTATCAGCTCCAACCGTCGCCATTCTCCTCTTGACCTCTGGCTCAACAGGCATTTTCTGCCCACAGAAATGCGCTCACTGGATGTTTTTCTTTTCGACCATTCTCGGGAAAACCCTGATTAGAGATGGTTGTGCGTGAAATCCCAGTAGATCAGCAGTTCTGAAATACTAGACCAGCCCTTCTGGCACCATGCCACATTCAAAGGCACTCCAAATTCACCTTTCGTCCCCATAAGATGCTCGGTTTGAACTGCAGGCGATGTCTTGACCCGTATACATGCCTAAATGCACTGAGTTGCTGCCACTGTGATGGCTGATTAGAAATAGTGTTTACCGAAGCAGTTGGACAGGTGTACCTATAAAGTGGCCGGTGAGGGTATATATACACAACACACACCACTGTGATTAGTTGGTAATATTCTCATAGCATCGTTTTTCATGGCCCCCTTCCTTTAAAATTATGCTAATAGCCTGAGGGTCTTCTACTTCCAACCTTCATAGCAAAGAAAAGAGGTTTTAAAATATTGGGATTTTTCTCTTTGCCCCCAACCACAACCTTTTGCCTCTGCCCCGAATCCACGCCACAGTCTTTAATTTCCAGATTTATAATTCAGTTAAGACCCTTTGATAAAATCGGCACGTTTTATGACTGCCCATGTAAAAAATGTGGACCTCGATAAATTTGGCCCTGATGTGTTATAGGGGTCTCCAGGTTTTCTGTAAATGAAGCTTAATAATTCAATAACGGGAAGCGGTATTGAAAATGAAGCCCGTATCGGATAAGGTACACATTTGTATTGTCGGTCCATGTGATAAAAAGACTAAAAAAAATTATTTTCAATACTTTGTTAATTTGATTATTCATTATAGTCTTCCAGTGTAGTCAGGTGAATAGAAACAGGCTGCTTGTATCCAGAGGCTGAAAAAAAAATCAATCCATTCTCAAAGCATTACAATTAGATGACAGGCTTCTTAATCCTTTCAACCTTCCTATACTAGTCTACCATCTAAAGAGTTAACACGTGTAGAGACCCAGTGTAAGGAACAGGCAGAATAATTCTAAGGACGGTAATCCCCTTCTTGGTCATGCATGATCGCCGTAGGAACCCCTTACTTATTACAAAGTCTCTAAGGAAGGTTCTAGGAGAAAACGGGTGTAGACTCCTGGGACTGTGCCCAGGACGCCAGAATGGTTAATGCTCAGCTCCAGACAGGAGAAAAACTTTATGCATGTGATTTAAAGATGCTACATTCAAGGTCAACACCATGTGCCAAGTTGGGGGATCGTAGATGCCTTGGAAAGGCCTGAAAACTGGCCTTAGGGAAAAGAATGACAACAACCTTGCACCATGGATAATGCACAGCACATGCCTCTTAGTTATGACAATAGGACATCCATACCCTATTCCGGGCATTGTCATTAATGAACTTTTAGGAAAGGCTACAAGCAGATACAGGCAGTCCCCGGGTTAAATACAAGATAGGACTGTAGGTGGTTCTTAAGTTGAATTTGTATGTAAGTCGAAACTGTATCTTTTATCATTGTATTCCCGACAATTTTTGTTTGGTGCCCCCGTGACAATTGGAGTTTAAATTTTTTGCTTGTAATAGGACCAAGAAATATCAATAAAGCTTCATGCAGACAATTTAAGTGATTATTGCAGTCGGGACTATTTAAAGCATCCAGAGAGCTTAAACAGAGGGTCAACAGTGGGCAGAGGGGGTCTGTCTGTAACTAGGTTGGGGTCGGGTGTAAGTCGGGTTGTGTCCTTAAGTAGGGGACCGCCAGATCAGTATAAGCATCTATGGTTTAGCGGAAAAAACAAGGCAGGGATGTAATGGTTAAGGATGGGTAGACCCTGACTTTTCATTGTTGATAGTAACCCAGAGTGGCGGACTGACATATAGTGTCTGGGTCGTAGCAAGTCTAACTGTAGTGAATGTGGGAATTCAGTTATCAACTTGGCCCTTTTTCTAGTACTCTGTTTTACCACAAAACTAGGCCACAACACCCAAAAATTTGTAATCTTGATCCAGCATCCAAGTTTTAATAAAGCAAGAGGTGTCAGAATATATCCGTTTATTTTTCCCTTTGTAAAAAATATAAAGCATGAAGTTACGGCAGAAGCAATGATCTGATTTTATCTGGACTTTGAAAAATTAAAACTTCATTTAGGGAATCACAAAGCATATGTGACAGAATTGGATTTAAAATTACGACATCTGACGTTTAAAACATCAGGAATTTGAGTAAAAAAAATCACTTTTCTATGAGCAAATAGAATGTCATATTTGTCTATTATTTCAGATTCATCATCTGGAGTACAAAATCTCAGCATAAAATTTGAGGGATTCTCTACCAGTGCGTTAGTTAGAATCTGTGCCATGCTTCCTAATGGCATTCATGTCCACTCCTCTAGTCACACCAGGCTGCAGCGCCAACCTGTTGCCTTAGTGTTAAGAAAACCGGGTAACTAGGTCCCCATTGTTAAATAGCAGGGGGCAGGTCCTACAGACATAGTTATACAAATGCAAAACAGGTTTTAAACAAAATCTCTTTGGTTTTTTAAATAAAACTACACATTAAAACTACCGGCTCCCCGACAGCTTTCAGAGAATCCTTGGGGGCGTAATTGTGGGCACACAAGGTAAGCTCCCCACTCTCTGAAGAAACACTTGTTCTTCGTCATGCTCAAATACACGTCCGCCTCCTCTTCACCTCATCTCCAGCCGCCATCTCAAATAGTAGCAAATGTGCTTGTATATAGTGCAGAAGCCACTCAAGCAACAGATTGCTTGTTGCAGTCGGCAAAGGAGGGGAGGAGGGAGGCTTGATTGAAAAATATGAGTACCAAGTTACCACAGGAGGAGGGGCTTGTTTCTCCGAACGCCCTGGGACTCATGTGAAAACGGGCAGGAGCCAGGTAAAGTTTTATCTAGTTTATTTAAAAAACCCGTTTGCATTGGAGTGGAAGGCTCCCTTTTTTACAGTCTGTCACCCACAATGCCGCACAGGGGAGCATGTTCTCTGCACAGATGCTGAAGCAATTGTTACGGCTTTATAAACGTGCTCTGTAGGTGACTAGAGACCTGAGTCAAAACACAAGGAGAAGCAAATGTATTAATAGTTACAGGACAATGTGAGGGTCCCATCTGCAAACAAAATGCAAGTAATGCAACCCGGCGGACTCTGCAAGGTCAGGAGGAGGACAATTCCCCCATCCGGTTCTCTTGCTTTCTGTTTTGTGCCTCGCTTGCCCAACCCACTTCACTTTGAATCTATAATTTGACTTCAAGAAAATAATTTACAACACATAATAAAATAAAAAACAATAGCAATGATGGACCCATAGGCATTAGAATATCTATGTCCTCCACGTGGAAACTACCCTTACAAAGGCTTTACATTTTACATTCTTTTGCCATTATGAGGGTTCATTACAGAGAAATCATCGATGGCTAGATGGGGGCACTAAACAATTAATCTTATCGTTTAGAACGCAGTCACCCAGACCAGTCTGGAAGATCTCTGAGCAGGTAGACCACCCATAACCTCATAGGGAGCTGCAACAGAACGGGTTCCCTGTAGATAGCTCTACTGTCATGAACTATGCAGAGACATTGAAATTTGCCCCAAGCGTCTGCTCGACCTTATGGGCAACCCATATGCACTGTGCTCTCAGGATTGAGTACACTAAATTTATAAGATAGAAAAAATAGATCTTTTGTACCTCTGTCAATATTATATACCAGCTCCAGTATTACAATACAGGAGGATAAGATCGAGCGGATACCATGATAATTCCTTGGGTTTTATCTCAATAGATATTCAAGCTGATTAAAAACAGATGGGTTTGTGGACAGAATGTCAGCTCACTAGTGTGCGTGGGATTGCATTGTCAGTACCTACACCTGTCTGGCCAACCCTTAAATTTGTGCTCTATTCTTTTCATTGCATTGGAAGGGAGGAAAACGGCTATTCCGTCATAATCTTTATCATAAATGGAGATTATATAAAAAGAATCTAAAATATATTCATGTAAGTAAAAGCAATGATTCAAGCCACATGAGCTCTTTGAAATATAATGTCTGAACACAAAATATAGAAAAAGTGGCAATGGATTCCAGAGAATGAAATATACTATTACACTATGAGAACCTACATAATTCTCTTGCTCCTGAGTTTACGATCAACTCAGTAGAGTGCAGTGTATCTGCATGCAGTAAGAAGCCAGTTTATATGATCAGATTATTTGATAAAACTGATCTTAGCCCAAGTCTTGATGACCGAAGCAACTCAAAGAATAGTGGGTAAAGATCTGGAGAATAATACAAGATAAGCTAGCTTCAGACCTGCCATGTCAGGAAATTATAAGGGGTGAAATGTAAAATGCGGAAAACGGACAGCTACAAAGATCATTGGAATTGACAGCAAGTTGAGAGTTAAATAGTCCAGTGTTTATGAGAAAAGGCCCCAACCACATGCCAATCCCAGGTTTATGAGCACAGTTGTCCAGTACAAGTCATTTAGCGGACAAACATTGGGATCAATCTCATTGACTGGGACCCTTAACTGTAACGGTCAGCTGAGAGCTACGTCCAGCACTCTCTGAGTACTGCAGACAAAGGTGATCCAGGAGGACAGCCCGCTGACCAAAAGGATCATCTAACAGGAATGTATAGCGATGAGGCCCTCTAAGCCTCAAACCTAGGAGTGATTTCGATGTGACTAACTTGCACCATGTTCTTGTGGATTGTCTGACAATATCAAACGCCCAGAGACCGGAACTGAACTCCACGCGCTACGGAACACTGACATCAGGAAAGAACACATGCAACAAGTCGAATCGGACTAAATTGTGGGCTTTAGTCCTTTGGAGTGGGTTGTAAATAAGAAGGAGATGTTGTGCTTATGATGAACCAGTTCCTAGTTTATGTAAAATCATAACATTATTTATAGCAGCCCATCAAAACGTATATAATCTATACAATTGTAGGATTGGAGTTACACCAATGCAAAGTTGCCACAGTATTTAAGGGTTTTACAAGAGACGGTTAGCCAGTTGTGCAGTCGCTCAATTCTGATATGATGCTGATTATCTAGTTCCCAGCTTTTATAGCCACATCATGTTATACATCTCCCATATTACGGAAATGTGGGTATTGAATTACAGAACATATGGGCGGTCACAATCATTAAAAACATTTACGAATGAAAATTTAGTGGGTAACTAGCGGTGGGAGACGGAGCTGATGTTTCAGTGTTCTTGATCAGTAGCATGATTAGGAATGTTATAATTCATTGAGTGATAGAATGGAACCAGACATGGATAATAGAGTTTTCACCAGAATAAAAAAAGTGCCAGACTGCGGTAAATGTCCTACTTATAAAATGGCACCTGTTCACAATCCCCCTCTTACCCCTAAACCTGCCTATTTAACGCCAAAGAGCAAACTGATCACATGTGCAAACAAATCCAATAGGAGGCCAACCAAATACATTAATGCAAACCAAGCAGAAACAAGCCAGAAGAACCGGGGAGGAGACAATACGCACATTCAGGGAGAAGGATCACATGATAATCAGCTGGTCTCCGTAAGTTTTCTGGTTATATATCAGTTTCATGGTTTGTGTATAAATAACTCAGTACGATTAATTTCTAAAAAAGAATTCCAGTGTATTAAAACCAACAAGTGTGAAACATTGCATATATTAGAGGAAGTCTATCATGGTGGACCAATCCCTCACAAGCGAATACAAGGAATATTTCCATTTTTGCTCTTGAACTGCAACGAAAAGATATGGAAAATTGAAAAAAAGCCTAAAATATTGTGGACATAGATCCCGCACCCTCTTCTCCTCCCTATGGTGCTACAAGGGAGGGGGACCCTTTTGTTCAACTACGGAATGAAAACAATAAAACAAGTATAATTAGTTTTGGCGTTCTTTCCTTCATTTCACAAAATTAGAATTACAAGTCTCTGGAGATATGAGAAAGAACTGGGGATGAGATAAACTAACCAATAATTTCTAATATAAAAAAATGATTTTTGAAAGGAGAATGTCAAATAAATCAAGGTTGAAAAAAAAAAAAAAAATAATGGGCAAAATAGGCAGCACGTTCGTGACCATCCGAACTGGTTGACAGTTGTAATAATGGTACCATCTGCTTACAAGATTTTGGTGGTTGTGGTGATGGCACAAGTGTGGTCAGGCTGCAAGAGCTGGCATAAGTGTGTGTGCGGTTGTGGATGATAGACATCCATTATGCGGGGGAATCGTGGATTAATCGTCGTGTTGCAGTTAAGGATTCCAAAATCTCCGGGATGTTTGAAACAGCCCGGGGGTATGACTGCAGGTACATGCCTTCCTCTATTATAAGTTACTCAGCATCACTCTTGCCTCCTCAGGATGGTAGTTACTCGGATGATCTGTTGAGAAGAAAGGTTGTTTTACATGCTTGTGCTGCTGTCACGTTGGACTGCCCAGAGCTGAAAGAGTTTCGCTGTTACGTACACGTTGTTCCGTTGATAGACGGACCTGACCGGATGATGAGGTTGTGCTGTTAGCAATCATCATATCCAGTGGACTTGGTCAAGGCTCTTCCCGGAGAAACTTCAATGCCCGTTATTCGGAACATCATCATTAAAAGTAATAATCTGTGCTTTGGGCTAGACCTCCAGGAACAAGTCTGGATATGAAGAGACTGGCACTTCTTAAGGAGATTGTGGGGGTCACACAGGAACTGGAACCATCCCTGATGTAGAAGCCCAGTGGCTTGTCCATTCAATGTTGTAGAGTCGTAATCTACGGTGGGCTTCAGCGGAGTCTGTCAAATAGATATGGAGGAAACCGGCATGAAAGATCGCTGGGCATCCCGAGACAAGTGCAAGTGTCTTATGTGAGTGTCTGGGCGAAGAATCCGTTTTGTAAGTACATTATTCTTTTGGTTAGAGTATCAGTGCCAAAGGCAATGAATCCGCTTATTCTGTTGGACAGAAAGAACAAAAAAAAAAATAATCTGAAGATGCATACAAAGCAAAAGGAAGTCAAAATATTATTCAAGATGTAAATAGAAACTAAACAGCTAACTGCTAATTATTTTTTATGGAAAAATTCCCATAGTATGGGGCACTTCAGTGTCCACCACTGCGGATACTCGGAAAGTCTGGATAATCTATACAAGACTCAATAGTGCTGACAATGATGTTCATCGTAGTGGGAACCAGCTTATAAGACCCTTATGATCCAGCTGCCAGAGATGCTGCCCTATGAAGATTTGCTGGAAAAAGTGGCTGTTGCTTGACAATTAGGTTCCACTTAACCAGATGGAGGTATGAGATTTGAATAATACGCTTACAGTCAAAGAGAAGGTAAAATATCTATAGTCCGGCCAACAAAACAAAAATTGGAGTTATACATTGGTGTTGCATTGACCGCAGAAGCCAGAAACCTCAGAACATTAGTTGTACTCTTTGTGGAAACAGGTATTGGACACAAAATGCCTGGAATCAATATTGAGGGTTTTGATAATGTTGTTCGATGACACAATTGCAGCAGACTCACCAATTTTAAAGATAGATCATTTTATGTTGCTATTAAGAGTTAAACAAGTATCCACTGGTAACATGGGGGTAGGGCGGAACAGTGTACCACTTGAAAGATTCTGCAA
Organism: Engystomops pustulosus; assembly: GCA_019512145.1. Lineage (NCBI taxonomy): Eukaryota > Metazoa > Chordata > Amphibia > Anura > Leptodactylidae > Engystomops > Engystomops pustulosus. The sequence continues at coordinate 70,655,013 of CM033646.1, forward strand.
AGCGCATATCAGCAGGTCCTTGATCCAAAGGAGTAGGAATCCCATCTTTTAGACAGTACATTTGACTTCTACATTTTTACATGTCCTTTGCAGCTAGTTTCTCTAATCGCAGTTCTAGCTATGCTAGACTTTTTAATTCTCTGTAACCGCGTATAAACCACACATCAGAGTACATATTGTGAGAACTATTAGCCAGCATCACTGGCTTACAAAAAACACTTCGGTGACCATAGTAAATTACCATTCCGCCTGCTGGCTCTATCTTAGCCATGATCCGATGACAAACTTGATAGACCCCACTAAATTCAGTGAAATTTGATACTTATACTGCTTTGTATAAATCGGCTTCCATTAAAGAACAACCACCGAGAGACTAGGAAGAATGAGGAATCATAAGACTAAGTACATTCGAAAGGAAAACCTACTTGAATCAACGGAACCGGTCAAGACCGTGGAGCTGCTTGCAATTAGAAGTAGGGGGTAATGAAACAAGCAAAGAAAGCCGAGTTTTCAGCACAAATACAGGCAGTCCCCGGGTTACATACAAGATAGGGACTGTAGGTTTGTTCTTAAGTTGAATTTGTATGTAAGTCGAAACTGTATATTTTATCATTGTAGTTCCCGACAATTTTTTTTTTTTGCCCCAGTGACAATTGGAGTTTCAAATTTTTTTGCTGTAATAGGACCAAGAATTATCAATAAAGCTTCATTGCAGACAATTTTAAGCTGATTATTGCAGTCTGGGACTATTTTAAAGCATCCAGAGAGCTTCACCAGAGGTCACAGTGGGCAGAGGGGTCTGTCTGTAACTATGGGTTGTCTGTAAGTCGGGTGTCCTTAAGTAGGGGACCGCCAGTATAAGCATTCTATGGTAGCGGAAAAACAGGCAGGTATGTACTGGTTAAGATGGGTAGACCCTGACTTTTCATTCTGTTTGATAGTAACCCATGTGTGGCTGACCCCTGACATATTAGTGTCTGGTCGTAGCAATTCTAACTGTAGTGAATTGTGGGAGATTCAGTTATCAACTTGGCCCTTTTCTAGTACTCTAGTTTACCACAAAACTAGGCCACAACACCACAAAATTTTAATCTTGATCCAGCATCCCAAGTGTACCTAATAAAGTGGCCGGTGAGTGTATATATACACACACACACCACTGTGATTAGTGTGGTAATCTTCTCATAGCTCTTATTCATGGCCCCCTTCCTTTTAAAATTATGCTAATAAGCCTGAGGGTCTCTCTACTTCCCACCTTTCATAGCAAAGAAAGAAGGTTAAAATATGATTTTTCTCTTTGCCCCAACCACACCTTTTGCTCTGCACCTAACTCCACTCCCACAGTCTTTACATTTACAGATTTATCATTCAGTATAAGACCCTTTGATAAATCTGGCACAGTTTATGACTGCCCATGTAAAAAATGTGGACACTCGATAAATCTGCCCTGATGTGTTATATGGGTCTCCAGGTTTTCTGTAAATGAAGCTTAATAATTCAATAACTAGGGAAGCTGTATAGAAAATGAAGCACCGTATCAGGATAAGGTACAACATTTGTATTGTGGTACATTTGATAAAAAGATAAAAAAAATTATTTCAATACTTTGTAATTTGATTATTCATTATAGTCTCTCCATGTAGTCAGTGAATAGAAACAGGCTTGCTTGTATCCAGAGGCTGAAAAAAACATCCATCCATTCTCAAAGAATTACAATTAGATCCAGTCTTCTTAATCCTTTAACCCTTCCTCTACTAGTCACCATCATAAAGAGTTAACAAGTGTAGAGACCTAGTGTAAGGAACAGGCGGAATAATCCTAAGTACGGTAATCCCCTTCTTGGCCTCATGCATGATCCGCTGTAGTCACCCCCTTACTATTACAAAGTCTCTGAAGGAAGGTTCTAGGAGAAACGGGTTTAGACTCCTGTGGACTGTGCCAGACTCCAGCATGGTTAATGCTCAGCTCCAGACAGGAGAAAACTTTCAGCATGTGATTAATAAGCTGTTACATTCAGGGTCACACATGTGCCAAGTTGGATAGTAGATGCTGGAAAGCCTGAAACTGTCCTTAGGGGAAAGAATTGACCAAAACCTTGCACCATTATAATGCCCAGCACATGCCTATTAGTTATGACAATAGGACATCCGTACCCTATTCCGGAGCATTGTCATTAATGAACCTTTAGGAAAGGCTACAAAGCAGATATAAGCATTCTATGGTAGCGGAAAAACAGGCAGGTATGTTCTGGTTAAGATGGGTAGAACCTGACTTTTCATTCTGTTTGATAGTAACCCATGTGTGGCTGACCCCTGACATATTAGTGTCTGGTCTTAGCAATTCTAACTGTAGTGAATTGTGGGAGATTCAGTTATCAACTTGGCCCTTTTCTAGTACTCTAGTTTACCACAATACTAGGCCACAACACCACAAAATTTTAATCTTGATCCAGCATCCCAAGTTTAATAAAGCAAGAGGTGTCAGAATCTATCCGTTTATTTTTCCATTTGTAAAAATATAAGACATGAAGTACTGCAGAAGCAATGATCTGATTTTATCTGGTTGAAAAATTAAAACTTCATTTAGTGATACAAATGCATATGTTACAGAATTGTATTAAAATACTGACATCTGACGTTTAAAACATTCAGAATTTGAGTAAAAAAATCACACTTTTCTATAGCCACATAGAATGTCATATTGTCTATTATTCAGATTCATCATCTGGAGTTACAACATATCTCCAGCCATAAATTTGATGGATTCTTCCTACCAGTGCAGTTAGTTAGATCTGTGCCATGCTTCCTATATGGCATCATGTCACATCCTCTAGTCCCACCCAGAGCTGCAGCCGCCAACCTGCTGCCTTAGTGTTAAAGAAAACCTGTCACTAGCTCCCATTTTTTAATAGCAGGGGGCAGGTTCCTACAGACATAGTAATACATAATGCAAACAGGTTTTTTAAAAAATGGTTTTTTAAATAAACTACAATAAACTACCTGGCTCCCCGACAGCTTTCAGAGAATCCTTGGGGCGTGTGGGCAAACAAGGTAAGTCCCCCCTCTCCTGAAGTAAACACTTGTTCTCGTCATTGCTCAAATCACGTCCGCCTCCTCTTCCACCTCATCTCGCAGCCGCCCATCTCCAAATAGTAGCAAATGTGCATTGTATATAGTAGCAGAAGACCACTCAAGCAACAGATTTGCTTGTTGCAGTCGGCAAGGAGGTGGAGGAGGGAGGCTTGATTTGAAAAATGATGAGTACAAAAGTTTACCACAGGAGGAGGGGCTTGTTTCTCCTAACGCCCCTGGGACTCATGTGAAAACTGGCAGGGAGCCAGGTAAAGTTTTATATAGTTTATTTAAAAAACACATTTGCATTGGAGTGGAGGCTCCCTTTTTTTTTCAGTATATCACCCACAATGCAGCACAGGGGAGCATGTTCTGCACAGATGCTGAAGCAATTGTAAGGCTTTATAAACGTAGCTCTGTATGTGACTAGAGAACCTGAAGTCAACACAAGGAAGCAAATTATTAATAGTTACAGGACAATATGAGGGTCCCATCTGCCAACACACTGCATATTAATGCAACCCGGAGACTCTGCAAGGTCAGGGAGTGACTGACAATTCCCCCATCCGGTCTCCTGCTTTCTGTTTTGTGCATCCGCTGTGCCAACCACTTCACTTGCATCTATAATTTTACTTCAATAAAATAATTAAAAAACATAATAAAATAAAAACATAAATTTTATCAACTGATGGCCCCATCGTCCATAGAATATCTATGTCATCCACTGTGGAACTACCCTTAAAAAGGCTTTACTTTTACATATTTTTGCACTTATGAGGGTTCATTACAGAGAAATCATCGATGATAGATGGGGCACTTAAACAATTAATATTATCGTTTAGAAGCAGTCACCCATGACCAGTCTGGAAGATCTTCTGAGCAGGTAGACCACCATAACCTCATAGGGAGCTGCAACAGAATGGGTTCCCTGTAGATAGGTCTACTGTTATGAACTAGGCAAGATACCATGAAATTTGCCCAAGGGTCCTGCTCTGTACCTTATGGTGACATACACCATATGCACTTGTGCTCTTCAGGATTGAGTACACTAAATTTATAATATAGAAAAATAGATCTTTTGTACCCTCTGTAAATATTATATTACCAGCTCCAGTATTACAATACATGGAGATAAGATGGCGATACCATGTATATCCTTGTGTTTTATCTCAATAGATAATTCAGCTGATAAAACAGATGGGTGTTTTGGCCAGAATGTCAGCTCACTAGTTGTGCTGTGGGATATGCATTGTCAGTACCTACACCTGTCTGGCCAACCCTTAAATTTGTGCTCTATTCCTTTTTCATTGCATTTAAGGGAGAAAAAAGGCTATTCCTTCATACTCTATCATAAATGGAGATTATATACAAAGTAATAAATATATTCATGTAAGTAAAAGCAATGTTCCAAGCCACCATGAGCTCTTTGAAATATAATGTCTGACACAAAATATAGAAAAGTGGCAATGGATTTCACAGAGAATGAATCTACATTATTACACTATAGAACATACACAACTTCTCTTGATCCTGAGTTTTCTCGATCATACTTCAGTAGAGTGCAGCTTTATCTGATGCAGTAAAAGCCATGTCTTATATGAATCCAGATAAAACTGTATCTTAGCCCAAGTCTCTGCTGACTGAAGCAAACTCAAAAGAATATTGGTTACAGATCTGGAGAATAATACAAGATAAAGCTTCGCTTCAGAAATGCCATGTCATAGGAAATTATATGTGTTAAATGCTGGAAACTGGACAGTACAAAGATCATTGGATTGACAGCAAGTTAGAGTTAATATAGTCCAGTGTTTATGAGAAAAAGGCCAGACACATGCCAATCCCAGGTTTATAGCACAGTGGTCCAGTACAAGTCATTTAGCTGACAAACATTGGGGATCATCTCATTGCTGGTGACCCCTTAACTGTAACGGTCAGCTGAGAGCTACGTCCAGCACAGCTCTGAGTACTGCAGACAAAGGTGATCCAGGAGGACAGCCCTCTCGACCAAAGGCTCATCTAACAGGAATGTATAGCGCTGAGCCCTTCTTAAGCCTAAAACCTAGGAGTGATTCTGATGTGACTAACTTGCACCATGTTCTTGCTGGATGTCTGACCATAAAACGCCCAGAGACCGGAACTGAACTCCGCGCTCGGACCGGACATTCAGGAAAGAACACAATGAAACTAAGTCGCATCGGACTCACTTGTGGGCTTTAGTCCTTTGTGAGCTGGGTTGGTAAAGGAAGGAGATGGTGCTTATTATGAACCAGTTCCTAAGCTTTATGTAAAATCATAATCCATCTATTATAGCAGCATCAAACTTATATAATATATACAATTGTAGGATGGAGTTACACAATGCACAGTTGCCAAGTATTTAAGGGTTTAAAGAGAAGAGTCTAGCCAGTGTTCAGTCGCTCAATTCTGATATGATGTGTATTATCTAGTTCCAGCTTTTATAGCCATCATCAGTCTATACATCTCCCATATTACGGCAAGTTGGGTATTGAATTACAGCAACATATGGGGTCACAACAGATTTAACACATTTACGAAAATTCAGTGGGTAACTAGCGTGTGGGAGATGGAGATGATGCTTTCAGTGTCTTGATCAGTAGCATGATTAGTAATGTTATACTTCATTGAGTGATAGAATTGACAGACATGGATAATAGAGTTTCTACCATAATAAAAAAGTGACAGCCTGGTAACTGTCCTACTTATAAAATGGCACCTTGTTCACCAATCCCCATCTTACCCCTAAACCTGCCTCATATACCGCCAAAGAGCAAACTGCTCACATGTGCAAACAAATCCAATAGTAGGCAACCAAATACATTAATGCAAAACCAGCCATAAACAAGCCAGAGAACCCGGGGAGGAGACAATAAGCACCTTCCAGGGATAAGGATCAATGATAATCAGCTGGTCTCCGTAAAGTTTTCTGGTTGATATCCTCAGTTTCCATGGTTTGTGTATAACTACTCATTACCGATTCATTTCTAAAAAGAATTCCAGTGTATAAAACCAACAAGTGTGAACATTGCATATAGTAGATGAAGCTTATCATGGTGACCAATCCCTCACCAGTCTAATACAACTGAATATTTCATTTTTGCTTGAACTGGAAACCAAAAGATATGAAATTGCAAAAAGCTAAAATATTGTGTACATAGATCCACGCACCTCTTCTCCTCCACTATGGTGCTACAAGGGGAGGGGCCTTTTGTTCACCTACGGAATGTAAAACTAACATAAAAACAATTATACTTAAGTTTTGCTTTCTTTCCTTCATTTCACAAAAATAGAATTACAAGCTCTCTGGAGATATGAGAACTGTGGATGAGATAAACTATACAATATATTTTCTTAATATAAAAAAATGATTTTGAAAGGAGAATGTCACATAAATCAAGGTTGAAAAAAAAAAAAAAATAATAATGTGCAACTAGGCAGCACCGTTCGTGACATCCGAACTGGTGTTCACAGTGTAATAATGGTACCATCTTCTTCCAAGATTTTGGTGTTGTGGTTATGGCCAATGTGGTCCAGGCTGCCAGAGCTGGCAGATAAGTGTGTGCGGTATGTGGATGATATAAATCCATTCTGCGGGGAATCGTGATAATCGTTGTGTTGAGTTAAGGATTCCAAACTCTCCGTGGACGGTGCAGCCCGGGGTATGACTGAGGTACTGCCTTCCTCTATTATAATGTCCTCATCATCACTCTGTGCCTCCTCAGGATGGTAGTTCTGGATGATCTGTTGAGAAGGAAGGTTGTTATACATGCTTGTGCTGCTGTCCGTTGACTGCCCAGAGCTGCCAGAGTTTCTGCTGTTCCGTACCACGTTGTTCCGTTGATTAGCCGGCCTGACCGTTATGATGAGGTTGTGGCTGTTAGCAATCATCATATCAGTGACTTGGTCAAGGCTCTTCCCGGAAACTTCAATGCCATTTACTTCAAGAACCTCATCATTAACAGCTAATAATCCTGTGCTTTGGGCTAGCCCTCCAGGAACAAGTCTGGATATGAAGATACCTGGCACTTTCTCTAAGCCATGTGGTGTCACACGGACACTGGAACCATCCCTGATGTAGAAGCCCAGTGGCTTTTCCATTCCATGCTTGTAGAGTCGTACTCTACGGTGGGTCTCAGGGAGTATGTCAACATCGATAATGGAGGAAACCGGCCTGAAATCGCTGGGCATCCCGATGACAAGATGATGTTTCTTCTTGTTGATGTCTGGGCGAAGAACCGTTGTAAGTACATTCTTCTTTTTGGTTAGAGTATCAGTGCCAAAGGCACTGTAATCCGCTTCTTCTGTGTAAGAAAGAAAAAAAATAATAATCAGAATATGCATCAAAGCAAAAGGAAGTAAAAATATTATTCAAGATAGTAATAGAACTAAACAGCTAACCTTCCCTAATAGTTTTACTGGAAAATTCCAATAGTATGGCACTTCCGTGTCCACCAATGCCTTATAATCGTAAATTCTGGATACTCTATACAAGACTCAAAGTGCTGACAATGATGTTCATCGTTAGGTGGGAACCAGATTATAAAGACCCTTATGCTCCTAGCTGCCAAGAGATGCTGCCCTTATGAAGAATTTGGCTGGACAAAGCTGGGCCTGTTGCCTCTGACAATTTAGGTTCCACTTAAAGCTGCAGTATGCATATTATGAATAATATCGCTACAGTTCCACACATGAAGGTAAAATATATATAGTCCCGGCCAACAAAACAAACATTGGAGTTATACATTGGTGTTGCATTTAGACGCAGAAGCTAGAAACCCATCATCACATAGTGCTACTCTTTGTGGCAACCATGTTCATTTGTACCACAAAATGCCTGGCATCAATATTTGAGGGTTTTGAAATGTTTTTAGATACAATTGCAGCTAGACTAGACAATTTTAAAGATATATCATTTTATTTTGTTATTAAGAGTTAAACACTTATACACTGGTACCTTGGTTAGGGCGAACAGTTTACCATTGAACCAGATCTCTGCAAGCTCATATCAGCACTGGTCCTTGACTCCAAAGGAGTAGATTCCCATCTTTAGACATTACATTTAGACTTCTACCTTTTTACATTTCCCTTCTGCAGCTATTTTTCTCTAATTCTCAGTTCTAGCTATGCTAAGACTCTCTTAATTCTCTTGTACCCGCTTATAAACCACAACATCATATTACATATTGTAGAGAACTATTAGCCAGCATCAATGTACAAAAAACAATTCGGTGACATAGTAAATTACCATTCAGCTCCTGCTGGCTCTATCTAGCCTGATCAGATACAACTTGATAGACCAAAATAAATTCAGTGAATTTGATTTACTTATACTTGCTTTGTATAAATCAGAGCTTCCATTAAATAACAAAAACCAGCAGAGAACTAGACAGAATGAGGAATAATAAGACTAAGTATATTAGAAAGGACAACCTACTTGATATTTAACCTGAACCTGGTCAAGCACCTTGTGGAGCTGCTTGCACATTAGAAGTAGGGATAATGAAACAAGCAAAGTATAAGCCGAGTTTTTCAGCACAAAAAATGTGCTGAAAAGCCCAGACCTCGGCTTATTTGACTCGGTACAAGAAAAACACAAAGAAAAAAACCCCGCAGCCTCTCCGGCGCCCCGCAGGTCCCGTGTGCGTCGCAGGCTCTGTGTCAGCGCGGCCGCTTGGAATAGTATGTGTGTGGCCGGTCGCCGCACACCCACTGAGTCAGGCGCGGCCGCTGAATAGTATTGTGTGTGCCGGATCATCAACCAGAAGACCTGCCGGGCGCCGGAGAGGTAGGTTTGTTGGTTTGTTTTTTATCTAATTCTGTAATAATTACGGGCAGGGTAGGGGCTTACCTAACGCGGTCTTGGTTAGGCATAACATATCGGGGGTGGCCGTCTGCATTACGGGGTAGGTGATGGTTTATACTGGTGCACGGTGCTGGCAGGCTATCAAAGGGTCAGGGCATGGGCTAGAGGGTATATACGTGGTCACGTCTGTATTGGCTATATACGGGCGGCGAGATGGCTTTATACTAGGGCAGGGCGGGCTGGATGGCTATATTCTGGCTGGCGGGGCGGGCAGGTTTATATCAACAACAGGGGCTGGATGGCTATATACTTGGCGTAGGGGCTGGCAGGCTATATAACAGGGCCTTACTGTATACTACAGGGCTGTGTATGGCTTATACTACGGGTTGGCGTGACGATATGACTGGGGGGGGGCTGTGACCATGATTTCCCACCCTCGGCTTATATTGCGATCATGATTGTTCCAATTTTTGGTGGTAGATTAGGGCCTCGGCTATAACTCGGGGTTTCGGCTTATACTCGAGTATATACGGTATATTGTCAGAATAAACACTTGACTAATGAGCTACACAGGTATATGCTTCCAGAATCCTCTAAAAGTTGTAGGCCTATCTTTGGAGACCAGTGACTCTAGAAATTGCAGTTAAGCAGAATCTGACCAGGTGGGTTTTTTATATACACACCTGGCAGGAATGCAGGGGCCGCGCCTTTGACACCTGAGGCCTGGGTTTGTGTGCCATCACATCCAGGTCAGGCTCACACACACACACAATACATTTACATGCCACCGATTATATAATTAGCCAGTGAGTGCAGGTTTAATCACCGCTCACCTTTACCCTATAATGACATCACTGCAAGGAAGTGTAGAAACTATTCCGTAACTGCCATCCAGTACCCACACTCCTCCTCACACATGGTTTCTGCATGAGTGACACAGAAACCTCACTGACGGGCATAGCTGCATTCCCAGTACAATCACCTGACCTCCCCACCCATGCAGGATATGTGCACACAATTTAAAGGAACTTGTCCCTGGTTTCAAGCCATCTGAGCCATGGGCAATATTAAATACTGACACAAAATGCCTATTAATAGGTTTTGGACGCATCTCATGACACAGCCCCTACTTTCAGATCGAACTTGTGTCTTATAGCGTAGGGATAAGTAGTTCGCGAAGGTGAAGCCCGTGGGTGGGAGACGAGAGGAGAAATGCAGGTAGTGGTAAGGGGGGGGAATTGTGAGGGGGTAGGTACAAGGGGAATTCCAAAATTTATACCCACATAAGGTTATAAGATATTTAGGGGATTTTGAGACCGATTTCTCATGACACATTCTAGTTCATGTTCATTGAAAAATGTGGGCAATATAAACTACAAATAACTTTACAACATTACCCATTATAGAAACTTCACCTCTCAGGACATGTAAAAACTACTTGTTAGGAGGTTTGTTAACACTTACAGCAGTTAATTCTTTCTTGGTGGAGGAAAAGAAAATCTTCCATTTGTGTGTTTGGATTTTCATATACATAGTTTTTTTTCCTTATTTTCAGTGTTACTGAAAAAAACTATAATCACTATTTGGAGATACCTTTTACCAACCCTTTAGAACATTTCTTGTAAATGGATCTAATGAAAAATTAAACATAATTGAGTATATTATTCAGGTTTTTTTTCTTGCGGTGTTCAATATATGGTTTCAGACTGCAGGGGGTTTGGGGCAAATTTGTGTTATTTTCAACTATTTGCATTTTATATGTAAAAGTAGTGTTTTTGGACTTTTCTTTACAACTTTTTTTTTTCTTTTTACAAAATTCAAAATCACTTCCAAATCGTTAGATTTTATATAAAAATTTAAAAAGTAAAAATCAATCATGTTAGGCATTGAAGAAACCGGCAACGGAAAATAGCACCCAAATGTCAGAATCAACACTTTTTTGGCACAAAAAAATTACATCTTACACAACAACAACAGGGCAAAAATCTATAATTTTTGTACAAAAAGGTTTTAATTTCTAAATTTTATTAAAACATAATAAAACCTATATAAATGCGTCCCAAAGAATAAATTAGAGGTGTCACTTGGAGTGCACAGGGAAAGTAATCAAAATATGACCAATTTTGCCACATTTGGAATATTTTTCCAGCTTCCTAGAACAGGGCATGGAATATTAAATAACATCAACAGGAAGGACAATTTGTTTCGTAAAAAACAAGCCCTTATTCAGCTCTGTATTTTTAAAAAAGTACTGCAATTTTGAGGATGGGGAGTGAAAAATGCAAACACAAATAAAAAAAAAAAAAAAAAAAAGGCAGTGGCGTTAAGGGATTGGTGCCAGTAGAAAGAATAAAGTCCTGCAGATAATAAACCTCATACAGCTCTGAAAATTGAGAAATAAATAAAGTTTTGGCTTATGGAAAGTGAAGAGAAAAAAAAAAAAAAAAAAAAAAAAAACAGTAAAAAAATTGATTGTCCAGTCATAAGTTCTCCCGTATCCACAGGATAGAAAATGACTTGCTAAACATGGAGGTCCCAATGGTGGAATGAAGTGGCAGGTTGGAATGCATACTGGTGCACTATTCATTGTCTATGGTACAACATTAGAAGACAACTTGTCTATGGCAAGAGAGGAGAAGAGCAGCAGGGAGCATGCAAGACCAGCTTCTGTCAATTTCCGGTACAATGGACTCCCGTTTTCTTGATCTGTGGGTACCCCAATTTATTATTACCACAAAGCATAGTATTAAACCATTTGCCCAAAAGGGAGGGCACATCTTTCTATAATTCGCCTCAGGCAGTATAGAAGATAGGTCCGGCCCGGTCTGTACAAATTTTATGCTAAAAATATGCTGCAGATTACTGACCAGGAAGAGCTCTCAAAGCTTCCTGTGTACACACTGCAGGATATTACTGCATAAACATCTGCTACATATACATTTTCTGCTATGGATTTCACTGCAGATCCATAGATCCATAGAAACGCTTATGCGATCGGGCCGAGGCACGCCCCGATGGGCGCGACTTTGTCTGCGTTTGCAAGCGCAGATAAAGCACTACGTGTGGCACCAGCCTAAGGGTAAGGTTATTACCTACATTTTCAAACGCATCACAACAGCTGAGACAAGATTTGCCTAATTACATTGCTGTCAACATTTCGTTTACATAACGCATGCAATAAAATTGTATTGATGCATGTGTTTTGTTAACACAATGTTGACAGCAATGTAATTGCTATTTGATGGTGCGTTCACATGATGCGTTGCGGTTTTTGACGCATTCCAAAGGCTTCAACCTTGATTACATGTTGATGTAACATTCTTTTTCCATTGCATTTGCTAAAACGCAATGTTACTTAAACATGTGAAGCCTTTGGATGCGTCAAAAACGCATAAAAAAGGCGTGAATGCACCCCAAAGGGGTTTTCCCAAGAATTCAAATTAGACCCTATCCCGTGTATAGGGCCTAACTTGAATTTAGAAAATGACTTGCTAAACATGGAGGTCCCAATGGTGGAATGAAGTGGCAGGTTGGAATGCATACTGGTGCACTATTCATTGTCTATGGTACGACATTAGAAGACAACTTGTCTATGGCAAGAGAGGAGAAGAGCAGCAGGATGCATGTGTTTTGTTAACACAATGTTGATAAAAATGTAATTGCTATTTGATGGTGCGTTCACACGATGCGTTGCGTTTTTTGATTCGTTTTTGACACATTCCAAAGGCTTCAACCTTGATCACATGTTGATGTAACATTCTTTTTCCATTGCATTTGCTAAAACGCAATGTTACTTAAACATGTGAAGCCTTTGGATGCGTCAAAAACGCATAAAAAAGGCGTGAATGCACCCCAAAGGGGTTTTCCCAAGGATTCAAATTAGACCCTATCCCGTGTATAGGGCCTAACTTGAATTTGTGGGAAAACCCTTTTAAGCACAG